>CAWUFW010014065.1:0-227500 GCA_963921515.1 Calotriton arnoldi
GTTTAAATGCCTGTAGTCTAAAACTAGACAGCATGAATTGTCAGGTTTCATTATGAGAAACAAAGGATTATTCATGGAAGAGGTGCAATTTTCAACCACACCTTGGTACTCAAGTTGATCTAAGATCTCCCTGATTTGTTTCTTTGCATCATGTTTTATTGGGTGCTGCCTCTGTGGAGTAGAAGTAGATTTTAATGGTATTTCATGGTGAGGTGACTCAGCATCCCACCCTACATGATTGCGGTAAAGTGAGGGAGCTAACGCCCACTCCTGCACTTATGAATGTTTAAGTGACTGTGGAACGAGGTTGAAGAAAGCTGGTAAGATTACATCTTCCCCCTTTGGGCACTCCATAACGAACTCAGGCGGCCAATCTCTTTCAGCCAAAAGGATGTTGTATCCATATGTCAGGTTCTCCCAAAAGAGACCTTTCACTTTCCTGGGTATGTCCCCCTCCATTTGGAGCATAATTTCGTATAGACGATGTGGGACACTTACCCCTCTATCTGGTATCACCACTGTGATATATTTTCAACGCTGCTGTCACCAGAAATTCCAACAGGTTCTGGCGAGCTATTGTTACTTTTGCTGTGCTGTCTAACATCGTCAGAGCCTATTACCCGTTCAGGAGCAAAGTACTCAGTAGCCTGGGCATTCCTTATTTTAAGGCCAGCTACCTTCTTTAATTGAGGTTTACTTTTGGGTTTATCTTCTTGTTTGATAATGTAGTCCAAACTGCGATGTGTTTCCCTTTGTGGCTTGACTCGCTCTTCTGACCGTCCTTCCCTCTCCGAGTGTTTTGATGAACTCTGACAGGAACGAGAGGAACGTGTATCAGTATATTGATACCTGTCAGGTTTTTTAATATTGTCACAGTTCCTAAGATTATAACTTTTTTCAGAGGGCTCCTGTTGAGGAGACCCACCCCGTTATCATGATGTATTCTGCTTATTATTTTTTGTTATCCCATTTCTTTTTAGAAGAATCGGGTGCTTGCTTCAAGTTATCCTTTTCAGAATTACCCACCACTTGTGGTTTCCCAGGTCTGGCTCCCAAGTTATCTTTGCCCAGCAAAGCATAGGTTTCTTTGATAATCTTAGGTAGTTCTCGCTTCTGTTGCACAGGAATGACTTCCCTCAGATATTGGTGTATAGCCAGTGCTGCTGTCTCCCCTTCTATGTTGCTTAACATAATTGCTGATACCTGGGCAAAATCGCCCATCAGTTTCATCCCCAAGTCCAGGGCAGGTTCTTCCCCGTACTCATTCTGTATTTGTTTCAATACATCTGGTAGAACTGCTATTGAGGGGGTACCATGTGTTCTAGTATGAATGGCAGCGAGAACTGTACCCCATGTGATACAATCCTCTATCAGGGGAGTTATACCCATCAGCAAGCAAATTGTTAATATTCTGTGTTTTTCCTGCGGGCCCATACGGGGAAATACTACTTCAAGCTGTGCTATTTTCTGTGCTGTCCAAAATGGAATTTGCTCACGCTTGGTGTGCATTCTTCCCATAACCGCGTTCAGCGTTTGTGGAGTGACATTTGGTGTAGTCAATTGAGGTTGACCAGCTTGAGCAATTCGCGCAGGTTGAATTGTAAGTGTTTGCATTACGGACTGTGTATGGTTTCTGTATAGTTTTACTACCTCTCTGTAAAGTGTATGTAATTCTGCAGCTGGCATTGTATCAATTTCTGGATGCTGTGTGTAAGCAGCTAGGACCGGCCAGGTCGCTCCTTCTCTGCTGAGCGGACCGAGTCTCACATTTGTTGTAGTGTGGGGGAGGGCGCCTTTAAACTAATTAATATGCTCTTGGTATCTTAACAGGACTTCTATGTCCAAGTATGGAAAATATTCTTCAAGTGTGTCATCGTCAATGTAAGTATGAAATAACTTTTTGCCTGCGTCTACAGGCAGGACCCTGACCCAAGAATAAAATATCTCTGTTCTGAATGCCTTGTGTGCCTCGATCACGTAGGTAACGTCACCACCCATTGCCGGGAGGCTGTGTTGTAATAATTTCATAGTAACTGAATGTCTGCAATTTTCTGTAATGTTAAGAAAAACTTCCTGATCTTCTTCCCCTGTACCCCCACCGCCGTCTCCAGTGACCGAAATTGTGGAGGAAGTACTAAGGAAAAGAGATAAAGTTTTGCATAATGTGGGAAATTTTAATCCATCAAGTTTGACTAACCTACAGCCAATACATAGGATATACCTACTCAGCTGAGGTAGAATTCCCTTCTCACTACAGACGTCTCTGGTTAAATGTGAGTAGGGGTCTCTGAGAAATCACGACTGAACTACTCAGATTTGACCGTTAAATAAGAACCAAACCAACATTGGGCGCCATGTCGTGTAGTTCCTAAGAATATACAGGATCTGCGCGTTTGTTGGACAACATAAACTAAGGGCTTGGTGTCCAGACTGATTCCAGACACCCCGCAGGATATGTCGGCCTATAGACCAGCTAGCTCACAGTGCCACCATAAGTCCCCTAAACTTACCAAGGAGCGAATTTGTTTCTGACAACCATCGAACATGACAACCCTTTGACCCTTCAGGGATCGTGGAAGCAGTACAGTACTTTTCGCTCAGTCAATCGTGCCAACGTAGTCTCCGCGAGATACACAGAATAAACATTGGGGACGTTTTTAATAAGCATTTATTGAAACTGCGTCATTCTAGTATAAAACATATTTGCTGCAACAATCAATAGACAGAAGCTAACGTCAGAGATTACAAGCACCAACAGAGTAAATAGTAGGTAGAATTCTACCATGGTGCTAAGACAGCGAATATATGCAGGCATATATACATGACAGTAATCAAGCGTACTCCTACTATGCGGACCCTACCTAAGTCTACCTAACTGTACCTAGCATGTATGTGGATGTGAAGCCAAGAATCCTCCAGGAAAGAGCCACCCATTACCTGATGGGAGAGAATGAAGGACCCCGTCTTGGTCACGAGGTGGACACCCCGCAAGGGATGTCAGACCGCTGCATGTTAAAGCTTCAGCTTGCTGGGACCTCAGTGTCTGTGTCAGCGTGGAAGCATCTCCTCCTCTCAACTAGTGACGGTGTGGTTCTTTTGTACCAAAAAGGTAGCCTCTGGGTTCTACCACAATTGATATGCTGTGAGTACGATTATGTAGATGAGCCTAAATCAATCATTGTAATTATGCAAAATAGCCTGGTCACCCTAGGATGAAAGTTAGGGATGACTATTGTACAGAGTATGTAAATCCTGTTAAGTACATCATGTGCAGATGTTTTTACTAAGAATCCTCATGCATAATAAATGAGGCTAGTTTCAAGGAAACCAATCGACATTTAATCAGCACATAACCGGGTAAAAGGTCAGTGCTAAAACCGTTATGCAGGTACGACGAATATAGGTGAAAGGTCGCTTTGCTACTTAGGTCTAGTTTAGGGAACATAAGAACACCCTCTACCATTCATCTGTCAGGTAAGTATGCCATATAGTGTTGTAAAGTATTACTTCCCAAATAGATCACAATAACTAAATCACTGTGAAAGGAAATGAGCAGATATTGACACTTTTTTATGCGAATCCTCTCAATGCTCCCAAAAACAGGATTTAAAATACTTTGTTCAGTGGGCCTAACTGGGTCCCTGTAGTCAACTCGCGCTACTATGCAGTCAGCCCAAACATGAAACTTTGTCCCGGTTCACCGCGACTATAACTCCATAGTTGGCTTTGTGCTTGTTGGTGCTATTTTCACTAAAATATTTTAAATTGCCTATCTCCTGTTCTACTGGTTGGAATTTTGTTGTTTTAGTCTTGTTTTATTTATTAAAAAGAACTCTATTTTTCTAACGTGATATTTTTGTGTGGTGTTTTTCACTTTATTGCTTTTTGAAGTGTTGCAAAAATACTTTACTCATTGCCTCTAAATTAAGCCTGACTGCTCTGTGACAAGTTGCCAGACGGTTGAGCACAGGTTAATTAAGGGTTGGCCGGTGCCTCACTCTGACAAGGATTATGGTTGCTGCTTAACCAGGGCTCACAACCCAGTCAACCAATGATTCAATTTCTTACAGTAAGGCATATAGAACTAGCCCACCTCAACAGAATTCCACAGTAGCTTCTACTCTGTTGCTGTCCAGAGATGCACAACACAGTATGTTACATTAGTCAAACAAAAGCCCATACACAATATTTTAACCAGGCCCACAGCAGGAAGCTACAGTAGAAGGGCCTTCAAAATATTACATTCAGCACTTGAAAGAAAGTTTCATTCACAATTGCATGAGCTTGAAAGAAAATAACCAGTTACGTCCCAGTGTTCTGTGCTCTGCGAAGACTGCAGAAACTATGGAGAGAGAAGTCACACAGGGGTATATTGATTGTGAGGGGGAGTGACCAGGAACAGTTCAAACAGTGTATCAGAAACAACATCCATTTGAATAAAATGGTGTCCTAATGGTAAATATGGCACAATTAAAATACATTATTAAATACACTTCTAAATGTTTAAGGAAAATTGTTCCAAATGCAATATTAATAATTAATCAATTATGACTAGAATTCATCATACAAATCATTAGTACTCAAAATAATGTGTCACCCAAATCACCTATGTTTTACCAAAACAACAGTACACATTCTGCTGCATGCAGTGTCAAATCAGAAAATATAAACACACAATGAACATTATGAAACAAAAGCCATATTTTTGAAGCTAAAGTCAAGGCCTAATTTGTTGCATAGCTATATGTAAGCCAGAAAATGCAGTTCTGAATATCACAATATTTTCATTTCAATTGCAATAGATTTGTGTTAATATACAATTCCAACCAGATAACCCCCTCTGATGATTACATCAGTACCAAAAATTCCCAATAATACATTCAACATACAGTATGCATCAATTTCTGTCCCTTGCATTCTGATTCTTACAGCATTTTGATGTCTTCGGAAACTTCCACTTTCATATCGTCCATCCCAAGGAGATCTTGCTTCCTCTTATTCTTAAACATTGTTGACATCTTCTTCTTACACTCACAATTTAATCCCATTGTAGAAAAGATTACTTCAATGAATTGAAATAAAAGAATAAGATCAATTGCACATATTTACACAATAATTATAGAGGTCAGTATTGTACACAAGACACTCCGACCTAAACTATCAAACCATTTACCATCCTTTCCAATATCCTTTCCAATCTCACTAAACCTGGAACCAAATGATTCCCCAAAAACATAATCTTAAAGAGCTTTTTCTCCATAAGGGATATTAATAACGTTTATTATATAAGTGTTAATAATCCTACTGTTATCGGCAATAAAGGTACAGCGTTGTTATTCTTTTAACACATGACAGACCCCCCACCTCGCGAGAAATATATCTAACACAAGGTTTTAAATAATCATAGTTTGCAAAGCCATTTTCTTCTCATTAATCATAGCTAATGTTCCTGCAGTGTTAGAATCAAGGCTGTAGATAATCTTCTAATCTCCACATCATTCAAAGCCATACCAATAGATGGATCATAGCACCCAGAACGTCCAACACAATTTGTCGAAATCCACCATTCACCCTTTTCAGAGTAACAACATCATTTATTTCATTTGCATGGTAAACCCATGAAAATTCCAAAGCAAGATAGCATCTCCCTACGCAATTACGGGGCAAGTTAAAATATTCAGTCCTACCACAAAGATAATAAATTGCTCAAAATATTGGCTTCACACCAACCAAAAACTCATCATCTACAACATAACTTCTTTCACACCCAATCTCTCAATCCAATTCCATTGAACTAGTAACTTGAGACTTCTTGCACACAATACACAACTCTCTCATGCTCCAATCTCAATCTCCGATGCACATTTGAAATCCTAAATTTCTCCTAAGCTTCAATTTGTATCTTAATTTGACTTGCATCTTTCCAAGTTCTCAAAAATGTCAAACTTCTTTTAATATACTCTTAATAAACTCATAACCTTCTCTACTCAAACTATATACAAATTAATTTTAGTCGTGTTAGTTTTCAAGTTAGGTTGAGCAATTGTTTTCAAGTGTCTAGAAAAAGTTGCAAAATTCCCAGAGTCTTCAGATGAAGGAAGTTGTTCAAGCGAAGTGTAGAAGTCTGAAAGATATGGTGACAAAAACAATGTTTTGTAAAATATATAATAAAAGCATTGCCATAAAGAGCATAGGAGAGAGGCGGTTGAGAATAGGCTGCACCCTCTTTGACGATGGCAAAGATGTACAAACGAAAGAATTTCTTACTTTCATAATTTATACTTATTCGTCGAACATGTTCAAATATAGGTTTGCTTTATAACTGCCTACATAACTATCCTTATGTGTTAACTTCATATGTAATATATCATTGTGTGTAGCAGTTAATTCAATTTGTGTAGGCGAAACATATCTAACTGGAGGTATCAACACAACAGGCCGACTAATATGATTAATACCTTTATCAACAAAAATATACCAAATATTTTGCAGCAACTTCTACTAAAACACAAAAGTGATACAAGAAAACCCAACTTCTAAAAAGGCACAAAATCAGCAATCATTTTGTTTCTCAAAACTTTCAATTCATTAACTCAGTTCATAGAATTCAAGGCACCCTACTATTTTCTTCTGGTTACCTAAGGTACACAACAAACAAATAATCTTCTTTTTGTGTATTTCAAAAATAATATATAATCAAAGGAGGGAGGAAGAAGCTGAGATCCATTTGGCTTCCGGTCAAAGGTAAATAATCAAAGGGAGAATGGATCACTTGTACCTGTATTACCAGGGTCAGGTGTGGTAACCAACTTAAAAACCCTCATTCACGTACAGGAATGGTACAGCAGTATATCTTGGTTCTCTGCTTTTCTTAGAACGTGAAAGCATCAACATTGGGTCTTCTTGACAATATGCTTTCTTCCACCTAGAGGTAGACTACCTGGTGATAGCAGTAGTGATCAGTGATAAAATTAATTAAAGTGAAGTGAATTAAAATTGCTTCCCACTCCTTCCCCAAAAAATGTAATTTGGTAGAAGAGTCAAGGTTAAAAACTAGGGCGGTGCGCTTATAGAAAAGTTACTGTTCTATAGCACCTTGTTGCCATGTGAAATGTCAACAAGTTTCAGCCCTTTACTCGCCCAAAATGGTCAGGGGGCTTTCTTCAGGACCCAGGACTCTGCTATACAGATGATGAGATCAATGCGATCCTATCAGCACCATCGCTACTGCAAGAGAACAAGCTCACACAAACCTTAGCACAGACGAATGAATGGGACGAACTATCAGAAACGAAAAAAGAGCAAGTAAGAACAGCCATACATGGCTTCATAATGACTGAATACCTCCGTGCTAATGCAGCACCGAAAGGCCTGTGGATTCACAACGCCCCTGTATCTATCTACAAGATATTATGTTTCGAAAAGATTGGTCGGCCATATCGTGGAAATATACAAAAGACTACTTAATCTTAATTATAAAAACAGCCACCAGACTTTCGGAAGCTTTAACAATAAACGATTCAAGTCAGCGAGGCGAAACTTAAGACTGCAGTACAACTCTCTGTTTATAAAAAAAGGCTAGAAGAGATTAACCGAGAGATGAACGAAACCAAGGATTACATCACACAGAACAAATTACAGAAACTGGGAAAATATCTCAAGTGATTTTCTCAAGAAAAAATGCATCCATATACAAGAGATGATTTCATAGCACCGGACCAATCGAGTGATAAGGAAACCTCTGGTGACAATTCATCTGACAACTAGGACTGGAGCGGTGACGACACATCACACCTATGATGGAGTAGACGTCAGAACAGATGTCAACAGCGCCGATGGCCGAATACATGGTGAACACCACAATATGGCGACCATCCCCCACCCTTTATACCAACCATACATACCCAATTTTCAAGGGTGGATGAACCCTTACATGCAGGGTCCACCACCTATAGGATCAATGATGGGACCACATCAAACACAGAGGCCCCCTTTTTTAGGAAGAGGCCGGAACAACTGCAGAGGAAGAAGAAAAGGAGTCTCCTGGACAGAACAAGAACGACAGGTCCTGACCCGCAGCATGTCCAAGGAGAGACCAGATCCCAGCACAACAACTCGCTAGTAGTGAACTTGACAGACTGGACCCTGATGGAAGACCAAGAAGAGGTCTTGAATAAAGGCCTAGATTTTGTACCTACGCCATGACTAGACACTTTCAAGTTACAATGCGAATTGTCAGAATTCTATAGAAAGGTCAAACTGAAGGCATTCTTCGCGAACAAAGAAGACTGTACCACTAGTAATGAGACTAACCTACGATGAAAATCCACCTTTAACCCTCCTAACCGCCTAATACCGGTCGAGATACAAGCGTTTGAACAGGCCATACTGAAGGAAGCAGAAAGAGTACAACATAGAGTGAAAAAACCTTTCATTAATCTACCAAAGCGGGAACAAAAAGCTCTTGAAGAGCTCCGCCAACATGAAGACCTCATCATCAAACCGGCGGACAAGGGAGGAGGCATCGTCATACTCAACAAGGAAGGCTATGACAAACAATGCTTGGACCTCCTATGAGACACGAAGTTCTATAGAATACTACCTACAGATCCAACGGAGAGATTACAACGAACCATAGAACTAATGGCTGCTGAGGCAGAAATGAATCTCTGGATCTCCAAAAACGAAGCTGACTTCCTGAGACAGAATCACATCGAGTACCGTATTTCTACTCCCTACCCAAGATACATAAAAACAGAACACCACCACCAGGATGCCCGATAGTCTCAGGGATCGGCTCAGTACTTGAGCCCCTTTCCCAGTTCACAGACTATTTCCTCAAGCCTCTGGTACAAGGAACTCCTACGTACCTAAAGGACACACAAAATCTATTGAATTTACTAAAAGGCCAACCTTTTCATGAGGATACTATGTGCCTAGTAGGCCTTGATGTGGAAATCCTATACACCAGCCTTCCACAAGAAAAAACCCTGGAGACAATTGAGGAGATCTTATTTTCACAACAATGGGAACAAAATACACCAAGACATTTTGTGTTAGAATGCTGCTGCTTGGCCCTCACAGAGAATTTCTTTGAGTATAGTGGAAAACTGTACATACAATGCCACGGGACTTCAATGGGCAGTACATTTGCCGCTAGTGTGGCAGGTCTGTATGTAAGTAACTTTGAAAAAATCCACATTCTGAATGATGATAACCCGTTCAGTTACAATGTTCTGGAGACGCTACATAGATGATATCATCATGATCTGGAATGACACCATAGACAGCTTCCCAGACTTCCATGAGTGGATCAACACCAGGGATGAATCCTTAAAGTTCACATATATTCAGCAGACAACCGCACACTTGACTTTCTAAATATCACAATCTACGTGGAGGATAACATCATCAACACCAAGACATTTTACAAACCCACGTCAAAGAACAGCTTGCTCTCCTATAACAGTTTCCATCCGCGACCTCTGTAGAGAGACTCTGCCATACAGTCAATTCTTGCGGATAAGGATGAACTGCAGCAAACTTGAGGACTACAGATCACAGGCAAGTGACCTTTGCCAAAAACTGAAGGCCTGAAATTACCATCCAGGAACAATAGGCAAATGCCAAAAAAGAGCAAGGAACCAACCTAGAGAGAGCCTTCTTGAGTCCACACCCAAGGCAGCATCTGACATCCTCACTTGCGTTACAACCTATAGTATCGCATCAAATACAGTGAAAAAAATTGTGAATAAGAACTGGAGAATCCTAACTTCAGGGTCTTTAAATTGGCCTAAACCGAGATTTGCTAATAGAAGGACCAAGAATATTAAGGATATCCTGGTACACACCAGACCACAAATACCTCAGCCAAAGAGAGAAACGATCACCAATTCTTGGAACATGACCCCCATAATTGGCCATTACCCATGCGGATAGTGCTCCATATGTAAATTACCCAGACCTACAAAGACCCTGCAATTAACACTAGCTCTGGAATGGACAATACGGTACCACACAAATTGTAACACAACTTACATAATCTATATGATTACTTGTCCTTGCGACCTGAAGTACATTGGAATGACTTGTCGTAAGATCAAACAGCGGATCTGCGAACACAGAAGCAATATAAAATGCAAGAAAGCCACAACTAAGATGAGCAACCATTTTATCGCGTTGAATTACACCATCGACGAGCTCAGATGGGTAATCCTCGAAACACTGATAAGGAAGAATCACAATGCAGAACAAGTCTTATACGAGAAAGAACAACAGTGGGTGTACCGCCTTAAGATGCATGAAATAGGATTGAACAACATCATTCCTTGGCATACCCTCTCACAGCAATACAAGTATGCACAAAATTAGCCACTGAACAATCCTCGATAAGGAATAAGTCATATCGTAATGAGTCAATCCCTTGAAGGAAAACCAGTGGTCACAAGAATCTCCTTGATGACAAAAGAGCCTTATTTTCCATGTTGGCCATTAAACCTAAACAAGGCACTATGACTCGTTTTCATATCGCCAAGGATGACCACCCTTTAACTATCAAGATCGCTACGAACCCACATACAGAAAGAATCTTTCGGTGAATTACTAGTCAGAAGACCAAATCTGTTAATACCCCTGAGACTAGGTCTGAAAACATCTTGTCTATCAGGCATTCAATTTCAACACAGCCTGTTATAGAATCCATGACACATATTGACACATATTGCCTATCCCTGGTTTTGTGATATTGTTATAGCCCCACGAATTAAAGCCAACCGGCACTTATATTTGACAGAATACAATAAATGGACCTCCCAGGGAGCACTCCCAGTATTGTAATGTAGTTGAGTTTAACATCATCACCCATGTCATTGAATTAATTTTTATTCTTAATTTGGCTCTACATTTTCCTCTTTTTGATTACCCACATCATTCTAGATAGGCAGCTATCACTTCTACAATTTTTTAACTTTATGTGCCCGTATGACAACAAGACACGCAGTCTCTCTACCATGCTCATCATTTGGTTGAAAAGCAGCTCGCGACAGGCCCGCGTCACCGGGGCACCGTAATCGGAGCGAGCACAAGCTGACTAACCTGCAACTTCAGGTAACCGCTCTTCCAACTGAGCAACCTTCGTGGCGTTTTTGCGTGCGCCAGTGCCTAACCTTCACATAACCTCCCGTAACCTTTTTTACCCTCGACAAGCAGGTTACAGAGCCCGCCGGTCCTCCGAGGAAGCCCAAATCGGGAGCAATAAGGTACGGGAGCGCAACTTGCCTAATGGCGCCGAGTACTGCCGTAATATTAGCCTTCACCTATCTGTATGTAAATCTGTGAGCAATACTCCCTGGGTCACGCTTGAGCTTAAAACACAATAAATGCCTGACTATTTTTAAACGGTATGCAGACAAGCGCGCCCACGCATTGATACAAGACCTTTACCACCATATTAACAATAAGTTTGTTCTTCTTGTTTTAATAGTGAATGAGGCATTAATTAAGAGATGATCCATTGCCTCCCATCACACTTACTATTCATTAATGATAGAATTCGTATCGCCACTTCGTTTTTACAGCGCTTGCATAACCAAAGAGATAATGAGCGACGCGCCCAACACTCCTCATATTTTAGAATGTTTTTGAATATTCTGCAAACCTCTCCGCTCCCAGCCAGAGTAAAGAGGTCACTATCTGCTTGTAAGTCTGTGATCTATAACCACAGACCTATACTTGTCAACCCATGAAGACTTTAGTCGACACTCCGTCCACAGTAACAATGGAAGAGTATATACTGTTGTCACTTTTTCTGCCATTTAATGACTATATTTTGCAATTATCTTTATGGTTCACCTGGAGTCACGCACTATATACTCCACCAACTTAACACTGGGTACTATTTAACATATGCAATTGATCTTTCTTTCATCCCAGTTATAGGTACTATTGACCTGTCAGAAATACGAAGAAGGGGGAGTAAATGACCTGCCCTGACAGGGTGCTTCAAATTGGCAACCTCACTTTTTACATAGGTACTGAAGAAAGCCCCCCAACCCTTTTGGACGAGTAAAGGGCTGAAACATGTCGACCTTTCACATGGACAACAAGGTGCTATAGAACAGTAACTTTTCTATAAGCACACCGCCCTAGTTTTTAACCTTGCCTCCTCTCCTACCGAATTAGATTTTTTGGGGAAGGAGTGGGAAGCAATTTTAATTCACTTCACTTTAATTCATATTATCATTGATCACTACTGCTATCACCAGTTGGTCTACCTCCAGGTGAAGGAAAGCATATTGTCAAAAAGAGCCAATGATGATGCTTTCACGTTCTAAGAGGAGCGAGAGAACCAAGATATACCGCTTTACCATTCCTGTACGTGAATGAGGGCTTTTAAGTTGGTTACCACACCTGACCCTGGTAATACAGGTACAAGTGATCTATTTAAAAAATAACTCAAACTTCAGCTGAAGACCCATCACAACTCTTTACTAAAAGTTCAAAGTGGCTGTTCTGATCTGTATTCAAAAATGAACCGGCAGCAGTTTGTCAAATCATAGACTTCCACATCTCATACTTCATCTGCAGTGACTAATGCTAGCTGTGTCCATTCAGGAGCTACATACTTTCTGTTTGACGCTCTCTCTCTTGTCAGTCTTTTGGCTACAGGTGACTCACGTTCACTATAATCAGAGTCAACTTTAATTGTCTTTGGCTCTTCTCTATTTATATGTTGTCACTGGGGTTCCCAGTGCACTCTTTCACTCCTTCTCATAGAACTAGGACACTTAACTCCTTGATTGACACTCTCATTTTCTGCTACTCTTGTAACTACTTCTGAAGCTTCTTCATGAACAGCTGACCTTGTGCTTTGATCAGCAGCAGCAACTTGACTCACTATGAACTGCTCTCCTTTGGGGGTTCTTGAGACTCAAATTTCCAGCTTTACTTTCTCACAAACTGGAGATTCAGTCTCAATTTACTCTTGTTGCTCATGGCTTTGCAACAATTCTTCTCCTTGATTTTCAATGTTGTTTTCTTCACCCCTTCTAGACCTTCTGAAGCTAAGTCTTGAGCTGTTTCACATTCACCTCCTCTCTAGTTCCACACAGTGAACTCGAGTCTTGACCCTGTGTCACTACTTCTTCATCTGTAGTCTGTACTATCTTTTAGTGAGCTACCTGGATCCACTGTGACATCCCAGCACATATCACAGTAGTATCAGTCACAAGTATCACCTGATGTGGCCCTTCCCACTGAGGTTCCAGAGAATTCTTATGAACATGATTCTATATAATGTAAAATGTTATGGGGCAGTCCTGTATTCCTGGAAAGCTGGGTGAATTAATAGTTAAACATAGACAATTGCCCCCTCGTAAGAAGTATAAACCTAGACTTCCTTGGCTAATTATATACAGATCTCAAGTGTTTGAAAAATACAGTTTAATTTATTCAATGTATATTTTCATTAATAACATTAAAAGACAATCCATTGTAAAACAAGTGCTCCAACAAAATGGGATAGTGAATAGTGATAGGTGCAAAAGAATGTGCGCTGGTGCTATATGCAAGCATATGTACAAAACTAGGGGCTGATATAGATAGATATTTCTTTTAACAACATGGTTCAGAATAAGAGTACACTGTGTACATTATAATAATTAGTAAAAGTCCACTAGTGCAATTTGTCAATGTTTCGACCCTAACAAAACAATTTGCAAAAGGGTCATCATCAGGACCAAGGTTTGATACCAAGCTAAAAAGAGAAAACGGGCCAAAGTAATTACCATCTCCCTAAATACAATGTGTTAAAATAATCTTGCTAAATGAGAATGAATATAGTCATACCAGTACTAGAGCATTAAATCAATGTGAATTACTGGAGAAATGCTCGTCCCCCAATGTCAGGACACTCTTAGATCTGCTCTAAAGAAAAATTAAATACAAAAACTGGTCTTTAGAGAGGCATCAAATTTGAGGAGTTGGAACACCCCGTGGAAAGTATAAAGGTGGCCTCATGTTTATGATCAGGCTAAAATGCAGTCCATTAGGAGATGGCACACCCCATAGAGAGTATGAAGGTGACACCATGTTTATAATCAGGCTAAAATACAGTCCATGAATGAAGAGAAAACACAGAGTGAGAATTCACCCAATAAAAAGAGCAAAATATTTGCCACTTTTAAAACAGGTTGAAATTATACACAAGATTAGCCCATAATGGCAGGGGGGGTGTCAAAGGCTGCAGTTTATAGAAACAGTCACAAAATGGTGAAAAGCCCCAAAATTGGTACTCAGAATGGTGAGCTGGAAGTAACCAATTTACTGTGGTGAGGAAAAAAAACACATCTTAGTAGTGTGCCCTTTTATAGAACTCAAACAAGAGACAAACTCCATTGAGTTAGAGTAGTGATACTGCCAAAGGACTGTCATCAAATGCCGTCAGCAGATTGTTTGAGCCCACATGTATCTGAAAAGTGCAATGCAATGTATTGAGTGAGGCAAGCAAAAAGTTCAAAAATGAAATATTCCATCCATCCAGTGAATGCAGATCAGTACTTACTGGGTGCCACAAGCAGATGCTTCAGGTCGGTGATAATTGCAGTGCAAATTTTGTTTAATTTGTAAAGCAGTAATTAGAGGTTTCAGAATCTTGTTTATGAAGGCTATCCCTCTGTCTGTCTTAATAGAAGTAGGCTAGCCAAACCTGAGAATCAGATTGGCCTTTTCAAGGTGCCCCTTCCTGCACAAAAACAATCCTACACTATGGTGCAAGGGTGCCAGAGCAGGCAGAAAGCAGGAATGTGCCATATATTGGTAAATATGATGCATTCCGGCCCTCTTCCTTTCATGCAGTGCAGAGCAGCGCACCAAGAATTCTTTCTGCTTTGCGTGAATGATTGATAAATCTTGCCTTCAGTGTACAGCAGATTACAATTCCCTCTCTCTGCTCAATTGCAAGGCAAACAGCTGCTAAGGAATTCGGACAACCAGGAAGAGTGGTGACTGCTGGATCTAATGAAGCAGAGAAGCAAGCAACAGACTGCTTTACTTCACCATGCTTTGAGTAAGAACAATTAGCACACTGAGGTTCTACAGAGGTGTTGGGAAGCCTTCCTCCAAACAGTTAAAAAGGCATTTTTCTTGTTGTACTGTGTGGCGTGACTCTATACACTTCGACCTTCTTCTTCACTTCCAATTCAAATAATTGTGCTTTGCCAACATTATTGTTTATTTGAGCACCCTATTCAACCTCTCAATCATTTCAGTAGTTTCTGGGTGGTATATGGCACAATTCTTGTGCTCTATCCCCCATTCCTCAGAAATTCTTTAACTTCCTTGGATGTTAGACCTCATTGTCTGTAAGTAAGGTGCCTGGAAACCATTCCCCCTCCATGAGTTCCTTCAAAAATCTGATCATATGCTTGCTCTCTATAGCACCTGTCAGGCAAATCTCTGGCCATCTTGAAAACATCATATCACAAAAAAGGCCATGGGTCCGGAGTCGACAAGAGGTCATGCAAATTACTGAGTGTGCTCTGCCACTCCGAGGGGGATTTCCCTTTTAAGGATGGTTCCCCTTACACATCAGAGGTATTATGCTTCATCATAGGGGTGCCTCCTCGCGTGAAAGACCTAGTCTCCACGCGGGCTACAACCCCCTCGCTGCGAGGGAGGAGCTCAGGGATGTTTTCATTGAGAAGGGAGCGGGTGTACTAAAACCCTATATGAGCCTGGTGTGTCCAGAAAAGGTGCAGTGCTAAAATGTGAGTGGTTAAAACTGGCTATGGGGTTAGCTATGCTGCAACTTTATTCAGCTACCCGGTGTCAGGATTAAAAACAGTAAATAGCTGGTAACGCAGCTGCCGCCATTAGAGGCATCTGTGTAAATGCTAGACCAACATGTTTCGGCCAAGGGACCTAGAATAGTGTCACGGCCTTCTTCAGGGTCAATAATACAGCTACTGCAATAAATAGGTGCAACGAACGTGAAAAAGCATGAGAAAACATGTGTGAAAAAATAATGGTGTAATACTGAACCAGTGAATTTGGCTATTCAGTATGTTCAAGCTCAACCTATTGTGGAGACAAAGAGCAACATGTCACAATGTCATACAAACATATTGAGAACATATATAACATGAGTACAACACACAGTTTTAATCCTCCCATTTAGTCATACCTTGAAACACATTAACATGTTAGATCAATGTGTAATGACTACGATGTGTGACTCACCACTGTAGGTTAGAGAATTCACCACATCTGTCCCGGCATAATAGCCATATGGTACGTGCGCAAAAACCTGTCAAAGAAGGTTTATAGCATTAAAATCAGAAAAACCCCAAGAGAGGGAAGTAAAGAGAGAATGCGACATGAATGTTTTGTAAACTTTGCAGATCTGTCCTCTAAAATTAGGGTGACCCTGCCCAACTGAGCAAACCCGCTGTCTCAGAAAACGGAGGTCAGAGCAGAGAAGGGTGCACACGATGAGGAACGCCTGACGCAGCCGCGGCACATTGGGTCTGCGTGCGCTGGTTTCTTTGGCCTTGCTATCGGCTTTGGAAAACTAGAGCATATTCAAAGGGGTGGGAGTCTGAAAGCGTATCAGACGGGGCAGGACAAATTGAAACAATGAAGATGCCCGATGGAGATCGTGCATCGTAAAAGGATTGCTGAACTGTCAGAAGAGTCTCCAGTGCAGCAAGGCAACTTGTGACACTATGCTAGCAGTGCTGGCGATAAGACAAGGTGGTGGTGTGTCACAGAGCAAGGAATACAAGAGTGGAAGCCTTGCCAATAAAGCGGCGGTGGATGGCTCGCGCCGCTTTAAACAAGTGCAACCTCGTCGGGGAGCCAGGCAAAGCCTGCGCCGGCTGTGCTGGCTGTAAATCATGGTAGCTGTGTAAACTCACGCCAACCATGCTGAGGAAGCCACAAGGAGGGAGAAAGCGGGAGTGGAAGCCGTCCCAGCGCGCGGGCCGTAGTGGGAATGCATTGCCGACAACGGGTGCAGCCTCGAATAAGAGCCGGGCGAAGCCCTAGCTGGCACTTACCACAGGTTTGTGGGGATCAGGACCGGATGCCGCAGGTCCGAGGAACAGGGGGAGATGGAGCTCGGAAGCCAATGCCTTTTATGTGCAGGCTTTCCAAATTCCCGTCGCTGCAGATCCGGAGCAGCTGGGATGGAAGATCAGGGTCCGGATATCCGCCGGAAATGGGGGTTAGATGGGAAATGTAGTTCTGGCGGCCGGGGACTACCACGTGATGGCAGATAGGATGGGAAACATAGTTCCAGCAACTAGGAGCTACCGCAAGTCTGGGTGCCTAGAGGTTGCACTGAAACCAAGTGAGGCAAATGTATCTGTGCAGCAGTTGAAAGCAAACAATAGGGTTGGAGGACTCGCCCTTTTGAAAGCCACCGCTAGGTGGAATGAATGTCCATAGTGTAAGGCATGGATGCATAGGGCTAATCCATATTAGGAACCATGAGCAGCTTGGTGTACCAATGCAGTGGACTGTGAGCAAGTTGGCACATGCAATAGGGGATCATCAGTCTAATGGCCCTATAACGAAAAAACGAACGCGCACCAGGTGATGGTTACCCTGCTGTGCATCTGATGAGACACCAAAGGTGGGGCATGATGTATATACTGACTAAGCAGGGCAAGGCAAGGGCGTCTCAGCATCTAAGTCAGTGGCTCACATGACGAAGCGTCTCCAGAACAGTGGCACTTCGGTGAAACAACATGAGGTGGATGGCTCTCAGGAGAGAGCCAGCCAAGGGATCTCATCATTTAGCCCTGTGTCCACGGTGCCCAGCCTGTACACCCATCTCTGCTCTAGCCAGAGTAGCCTCATCATCAGACCAGGAGTGGTTGCGTTCAGATTAGGTTTGTCAAGGATCGTCCAGCTTAGTGAGTCTGCTCCATGCTGCAAATCAAAAAAGTGTTTGGTGAGTCTCGTCATTTGTTTAGCACACCTGATCGTGCTTTTGTGTTCAAGGATTCTGGTACGTACTTTCCTGGTGGTCATCCCCACATACCTTAAGCCACAAGGGCAGGTAATAAGGTATACAACCCGCTCACTCACTCGTGAGTATCCGTGTGCGCTATAAATCAAAATAACAAAAAATAACTGTTACAGTTTGTGTGTTGTTGTTGGACCCAGGGTCTAGTAGTTCCTATGTCTATACTCTTTGTCACTTTTGTTTGAGCGCAAACAGCACATGACCCACATGGATAATGGCCCTGAACGTTCGGTAAGTTCCAGAGAGTATTAGGTCTGGGGGTATTTGTCGGTGGAGGTCTAGTGTGGATCAAGGTATATTTCAGATTTCGGCCTCTCTTGAAAGCAAACAATGGTTTTTCAAGGGTAAGCTGCCCCTTATTGAGAATATTCCAATTGTGTAATATCGACTTCTTGACTGTGTTAGAGAGGGAACTGTAAGTATTTACACACACCAACTTGGAAGATGGCTGTTTGGCAACTGGCTGTTCTAAAAGGGCTTCTCGGTTGTTATTGAGAGCGCGTTTCGCCGACTTTCTGACTAATGTGGGAGGGTAATGTCTGTCCAGTAGGTTGCTTTTTAGTCTTGCAGCATGCACGTTGTATTTCTCTGTGCTGGAACAATTCCGGCGGAGCCTTAAAAACTGCCCGTACGGCAGATTATCCCGTAGTGATTTTGGGTGATAACTCTCATACTGGAGTAAGGCCTTGCGGGCCATAGGCTTCTGGTAAAGTTCTGTCTCGAGAATGCCACCAGCTGGATAGATCGACAAATCTAGGAAAGCCAACTTGTCTTTACTATATTCGCAAGTGAAGCGTAGATGATCATTCCTGTTGTTCAGCCAGTTGTGGAAGAGGTTGATTGTCACGTCGTCTCCCCGCCAAATGACGAGGATGCCGTCTATATACCTCTTCCAGAGGATTATGTGTGTGAGAAATGGATTGTCCCTCCCTATCACAACACCTTCTTCGAACACATGCATGTAAAGGTTCACTAGACTCGGCGCAAAGGTGCTGCCCTTGGAGGTCCCTGAAGTCTGTAGGTAGAGTTGTGTTTCAAATTGAAAGAAGTTTTCTTTCATCGCCATTTTTGCGCACTTCATGATGAAGGGGATTGGTGTAATAGTATCGGGTGGATGTTTTGTCAAAAGTTGCTCGACCATATCAAGGATTTGGTCCTGAGGGATGCAGGTGTATAGCGATTCCACATCGAACAAAACGAGATATTCGGTGTGCAGATCAAAGTTCATCCCATCCAGTAGGCGAAGCACATCCGTGGTGTCTTTAAGGTATGTTGGCATTTTATTGACCAAAGGTTGAAGGGAAAAAATTGACAAACTGTGATAATGGCTCCAGGGTGGAGCCGATCCCGGAGATGATCGGTCTGCCCGGTGGGGGTCTCTGTGGTTTGTGTATTTTGGGTAATACATAGAAGTAGGGCATCGTTGGTGTTTTTGTACAGAGGAAATCAGCCTCTCGGAAAGTAATCCAGCCATTTTCGCATGCTTCCTTAGTCATGGTAGAGATGGTCTCAGTGATCCTCTCGGTTGGGTCTTTGTCAAGGCGCTGGTAGGAGATGTTATTATTCAGTTGTCGTAGGCATTCTGCCCTGTAACAATCTGTATCAAGTATTACCGCCACCCTGCCTTTGTCGGCAGCTTTGATGGTGATGGTTTTATCCATGGTCAGGGAACGGAGAGCTTGTTGCTCGCTTTTCGGGATGTTATTATAGGTCCTTGCTGGCGATGATAGTCCGGTGGACAGGTCTTTCATAATAGCCTTCTCGAAGGTGGCTACCTCGGATGGAACTGAGCCGATCGGCGGATTGAAAGTTGACCTTGGTCTTAAGTTTGTATTTGTGTTTCCTTGGCCATCCGTCAGTGAGTTCTTGTTTGTAAAAAAAGAATTGCAGCCTGACTTTTCTGAAGAATTGATGTATCTCTTGTTGGATTTTAAAAGGGTCACTGCTGTTTGTGGGTACGAACCCTAGACCCCGATTGAATCCTGCAGTTTCATCTGGCGTTAGTTCTCGTTTGCTGAGGTTGACGATCAAACTGGTTCCCTGCTCGGGCCCGCCTGTTGACCGGTCTTCGTCATGCTCCTCGTATTCCATTGATGGACTGGGGAGCTCCAGTGTACTTGTTGTTGGGACCGCCTGTGCCCTCTTGATCGGCCGCAGCCCTGCCCTAAAAAAGGCTGGCTATACCCTGTTGGCAGATGTTGTTGGAAGTTCATCAATGGGCCCGGTTGGACTTGACCGAGAAAGGGGAAAGTGGGATAACTCCAAGGTTTAGGAGGCCACCACTGGTTATTCTGGTCTCCTCCCCATCTTCCGCACCAGTTCCTTTGATTCTGGTATTGTGGTCTTTGATTGGTATTTCATTGGCTCGTATCGGAATCGCTGGATGTTTCTTCTCTATCAGATGATGAATAGTTTGATCCATATCTTCTGTGGTATTCTGGAGGGTGGTATGAGGCATCTGTGTACGGGTACACCTTCTCCATAGAAAACTTGGCCAAATCCTTCTTGAATTTGGTCATTTTGCTGGTCAGGAGGGTCTCTTTACATTCTTTAGTTTTCTTATTCGTCTCTTCCAAGTTCTTTTTGAAGACAGTCGCACCAATGATGACCTTAATCTCAAACTCCAATTCTGGATTTGGATCAACACCTTCTCAGCCTCCTTCTTGGCCGTGCTGATGATCAATATAAGCCAGTCCCTCATGCATCGCCACGCGATGAGGGACCAGTCTTTCAAGAAGGAGGGATTGTCTAGGAACAGCCTTTTACAACTATTACATACATTTGTTGTCCTTCTCCATGGATGGACCTAAAATATCCATCGCAGTTTCCTTCCACGGTCCGTTGGGACATTCCCAGAGCACCATAGGTTCCTTAGTCTGTTTAGACTAGGGCACAGGGTAAGCAATCTCACGCCACTCTTTCAACCTGTTTGTCTATTGACGGCTACCAATATGAAGATCGCAATCTCTCCTTACTTTTTGACATTCCTTGATGCGACTCATGAGTTAGAGTAATCAATTTCTCTCTAAGACTGCACAGTGGTATTAGTCTAGTTCCTCTAAACAGCAGACCTTTACTAGTACACAATTCATCCTTCATGCACCAATAAGCTTGACAACCATCAGACCCTTGTTTTTTACGAAGCTACTCCTTCCGGGCCAAATTTACCACTGCGTGAAGTACTTTGCCAGTTCTTAACTCCTCATGCTATCTATCCTCTGAAATGATATAGCAATCCACTGCATATACAAATTCAGTTTCCTCATCCAACAGAACACCCAAAACTGGTTCATCACTACATTCAGGAATCAATCTGGAAAGTGTCAACTATGGTATTCTTTACACGCCACTCAGTTCCCGCAACTTCTTCTTTAATACCACTCTCTTTGAGTTTCTTGATTTCCTCACACATCGCCTCTCTGACAGCTAGGGAACGTTCCTCACTTTGCAACATACAGGTTGTGCTACAGAAACTAAAGGTATCCCATGCTTATAATTTCCCTATCATTCTAGCTCTTTCCTGAAACCTTTCGCAAAATAATTTTTGAATTGTTCCAACATCTTACTATCAGATATCGCCTCAACACTGCAGAGTTCTCCCTTCTCCTTTAAACAAATCGGGGATTCACTGCCGGGATCCAACAAGACACACAGGTCACCTTGATGTATCCAACTAATGATACAATCCCCTCTCTTCGACACATATATTTTCCCTGAAACCAAACATTGATTATATTCACTTGGACCTATGAAATATCCATGTAACTTTATTGGAGCACCCCCATAAGCACAGGGTCTGATATTAGGTTTACATAAAGTGACCTAATCCAGCAATTTACTGCGATAAAATCTATCGGAGATTATGGTGATTTTTGCCCCTGAATCGAACAATGCCTTAGAGGTAGCCGCAACAGCACTTACCGGAGCCACGCACCTTGCCTCACAGGGGACTCAGACTCCCAACAGCCCTTCTCACAGCTGACGCCGTTGCGGCAGCGCTCAAAAGCGTGCCAGGAGTCCTGCGGCATTGTAGCCGCAGACACACTTACCGGAGTCACGAACCTTGCCTCACAGGGGACTCAGAATCCCAGCAACCCTTCTCACAGTTGACGCCGTTGCGGCCACGCTCAAAAGCGTGCCAGGAGTCCCACGGTGCGGGACATGCACGGGGACACGCCCGGGCCAAGGGCGGGCCCATCCAAGCCATCGGAGCCCGGAAGAGGCTGGGCTGGGCCCCCCCTCTGACATCTGGATTCCAGAACCTGCTGTTTCTGCTGCCACAAGGTATTGTGCCATTATTTTCTTCAGGTTATCATCTGCCAACTGCCATCAATTGAGTAACAGTATGGCCAAACGTAAGGGCCCTAGCAGCCATCCGGGGAGAGGAGCTGCAGGGACATTAGATGCTTTCTTAACCCCTTCCGCGCTGCACACATTCCCCCGCTGTGCGGGAGAATTAATGAGTGGGTGGGATTCGGACGGCCCCCGGCCGTCCTCAGCACATGCCCACCGTGACGTCGGACGGCCAAGGGCCGTCCGAAGCATGGAAGAGGTTAACAAGGGTGGAGTCTGTACTTACGCACGAGATTCAGTTAGCAGAACGGTGCCTCTCGCTGGGGTCCCTGATCTCTCAGAAGCGCTCCTCCCTTGGTAGCATCTTGATGGAGGGTGATGTCCTAATCACCTGCCCAGACTCGCCGATACCCCCTTTTCCGAACTCTCCCTTTCCCCCTCAGTGAAAATAGGAATGGGCACTAACATTATCACTTGGGGACGGGCTGCAAAATCCCTCTCCGTGACTGCGAGTGAGCCACCGGTCAATAAAAGGAAAACCGGAGGCCCCCAAAAGCATAAACTCTTGAAAACAGTCCGAAGGGGCTAGATCAGAGGGAATGGAGGACCCGGACCTGGTCAGATTGTCACTGACAGTATTTCAACCATGACCTCAATAATGGCCCCTAAATTGCCTGTCGATGACACATGGAAAAGGATGGAGATCTTTGTCACTGTACTACTGGAACCCCTCCTAGTTAAACTAACAAAAACTGAAAAAAGACTTAAAAATATTGAAGGTGCAACCATAACTAATTTCTCATCTATTCCATCAGGGGTCAGCCAAGACTCTGCCATAAGGACAGTCACGGGCAAGGGCAGGGGCAGGGCGAGGGGTGGGAAAGGGGTCACCTCAGGATTCTATTAACACAGAGTCATACCAAAGCCATCCAATTAATAATACAGATGTCTTTGATCCCACCCCCTGACAACTATCTCGTCCACCCCATAATATTCAATATACACCTGCAGGGACTGACAAAACTTTGTATCAACTAGGTTAGTTTCTAACCCAGGGGCGAACATAATAGAGGACAGGGGAAGTGTCATCAACCCAAGGCAACAACGAGCCACTGGGTGGGAAATGTGGCCACGTCGGCTACTTCCTACCAACCGCTCCATCTCCCCCCAGCATCCTCTCCCCTTGTATTAGTCCTAGGGAATGTTCTGACTCTTAGGGAGGAATAGCCCGAAACCACCACCAAATTGATGGATAAATCCTTACACTGGCTATCTCGTCACATACCTAACAGGGGCAAAGGGTGTGCTTCACTCGCCAGTGAAATCATACTGGCCAGAAGGATACCATGGGTGGGAGCAGGCAGGAAAACACTGGAAGGGGACTGTGTAGTAATAAACTTTAATAATCATCTTGTATCTAGAACAATCAATGGCACAGATACCCCGAGGGGTACACAGATTGTAGGTCTCTCGTTAGACTACTTGAATAGACCCCCTCAATTTCCTCCCCAAGATTTCATGATGAATCTAACAGGCGGAGTACTGAGAACGATACCCGAGCATAATAGGGATGTTGTAGGGGTGGGCATCCCTCTTACAAACATTTGCTATACTCTCTGACTTAGACCAATGTGACTGACTACCTTGTTCTATAATTCAGGGGCACCGTAAAGAAAATTCTGTATCCTTTATCCCCCCACTGACCCCTAACCCAATTGAGATTAAGAAAGGTCAATACACCCCTTTCAAAATAACCTCTTGGAATGTGGCAGGCATTAGAAGCAAACTCGCAGACGCTCATTGGCAAAATCTCTGGCAGAATAATGACTTAGCCTGTTTTCAGGAAACATGGGCCACAGAACCTATTTTTATTAATGGCTATCAGTCGTTCCAGACAATGGCAACCCCAGCCACCGCAGGAAGCCCTAAGGGGGGCCTCTTAACTAATTCCAAATACACTGATATGCAAAATAAAGACGTTTGATAGCAGGAGTTCTTTCTTTCACCTCCTTATCCTTGAGCTTCCCAAAGAAGGGTACTGATAAATTATTATAATAATAATTTTGCCCCAAAAATGCATACAGTTGTAGATGAGGTAAATACGTCAATTGATGAGGCCCTAAAATTTCAAAAGAGTGATGGCGCACTCACTATAATTTGGCTGGGAGATTTTAACATTCACCCTTGTAAGCACACTCAAGCGAATCTTTGCGGCCTGGCTGATGTGGCAGGGGATCCTGTACCCAACTTTACCCATAGTAATTACGGAAACAGTCTTAATATGACTATGTTTACTAGGAACATGGCTATACTTAGTATCCAGAATATCCAAGAGGATTCCCCCTCGAAAACTTACAGCTGTGAACTCCAAGAGTCAACGATTGATTATATAATGGTTTCCACTTCCATTGAGGGTAATTTTAAACTTATAGAAGCCCAATTTGATAGTTACAGCGACCACGCAATTTTAATTGGTGAACTAGCTCTAATCGCTAGGGAAAAAGTGTCGTTCCAGAGTACCGACCACCCGATATGGGCCAGGAAAAATGGCTACCAATTAAAGTGGGCCCAAATTGACAAGGTTAAATTCACCCCCGAAATAATAAAAACTAATCAGACATCCATCGGTAAATGTCTAGATCTGGGACCAGAGCCAGCAGTTCTGGTCTCTTCCTTTACGGTCCTACTTGAACACATAAAGGGGGCACTCACTCGCCAGTCAAAAGATAAAAGCAATAAGGCGAAAGGCTGGTTCAATTCACCCTGCTTAAAGGCCAAGAAAACTCTAATGATAGCCCTCAACACCCGTCCGAGAAATCAAACCCAGATTGCTCAACTTTGCATTCAGTATAGACTAGCTAGACGACAAAGGGAAATTACCTTGAAGGAGGAAATTTGGGAAAAGCTTGGTCATGAAACATGGCTGGGTGATAGTAGTGAGTTCTGGGCAATAATCAACTCAACCTTTTTTTAAACTCACAGCGACCTTACATTAGACACTAATGTGGGAGAGGAGCAGTGGGTAGAGCACTTTGTAAATATTTTCTTGCCGTCCCTCTCTTCTGCTCAACAGCCCGCTCCTCCCTCATTAACTACGAGGGAGAACTCATCATTTTTATCATTCTCACTCTTTGAAGTAAGGAAGGGGCTAGAGGCATGTAGTATAGGGAAAGCCCCAGGGCCTGACGGGGTCCCGATAGATTTTTTTAAGGACAACTATGACTTATGGGTCCCACTATTAACCAATGTTTTTAACAATATAGCTGTCATAGGCCCCCTTCCCTCATGGAAAATAAGCATAATTGGCCCTATTCATTAAAAGGGTGACAAGGGATGCCCAAAAAATTACAGGCCAATATCACTTTTAGATACCACTGCGAAGCTTATGGGCCGACTAATTTTATGCAGGCTAGAAACCTGGGCAGTAGATAAGGAGGTGCTCATGCAATCTCAGTACGGCTTTCAACAGGGAAAAGGCACCGTAGACCAGTGTTTAAATCTCTCACTGATCATGGACAAATATACCAGGGCCAAGGGTGGGGAAATCCACCTTGCCTTTATGGACCTTTCAGCAGCATTTGACTGCGTTTCTCACTCTAGGCTCTGGTATATAATTGGAATCCATGGGGATTAATCTCCCAATAATTGATTTCATCCGACAACTATATACCGACACTTCCGCGACGGTTAGATTTGGGAACAAAGGAGAGTGTACCCACCCATTTAAAATGTTACAGGGGGTAAGGCAGGGTTGTGTCCTCACCCCATTACTTTTTTCCATATACACGAATGGTGTAGAGAAGGCCCTTCTGGGCATAACCCCGGACCTCTCTGTGTATGATTCCACTCGGCTCCCAATTCTAGCATATGCAGACTATACAGACCTTATTGCCAGAACTGGGATAGGGCTGCAACTTTTAATTACAGCCTATACATCCTTCATGGGTTCTCTGGACCTGAAGGTCAATCAGACAAAATCATTTGTAATCTCAGCCAGAGGTGGGGTCCGACAAAAACTTTCTCGCTTTCATATGGAAACAGGGAAAATTGAGGTGGTGGAATCTTTTCCCTATCTCGGGGTACTTTTTGATATAAATCAAACCTGGTCACGGCTAATCAACAGAAGGGCTATGGGTATGGAGAGGAGTTTAACAGCGCTAAAGGCATTTATGTCTAGGATGGGTGCGAAACCCTTAGCCGTTATAAAAAACATCTATCAAGCAAAAACTAAGGCTGCGGCTATCTATGGGGCGGGCGTTTGGGGCATGGCCCATGTCAACCTACTTCAATCCACTGAGAATACATTTTTTAAAACCCTTGTTTCTCTCCCGCAGACCACTTCAAACTATATATTACATAAGGAGCTGGGCCTACCTTACATTACGGATGCAATTAGGCTAGCCCCCATCTTCCTTTGGCTCTCGATCTCGCAAAGAGATACAATACCTTTAACTCAAAATATAATAAGAGACTGTCTGAGACTGGATAATTGCAAAAGGATCAGTTGGCTGAACTATGTCGAACAAGAAATGACTGTGCTGGGATTTACAAACCTGTTTAAGGACGCAACTGCCTGTAAGCTGATGTCAAGACAAAGGTTGGTGGACATTTTTAAGGCTAAGGCGGAATATACACGTAGGGAAAAAAACTACATGAAAAAGTCTGTCCTTGCCTACCAACCACATACTACAGTCTCAACAGGTGGCTATTCTTATTCAGAAGAGATCTCCATACCCCAACACAAATTCATATTACTGCGGTTTCACTTAAATTGGATACCACTGATGCTAGGGTTCCCAGCAAAAAGGTTTTCTCACTCAGAACTGTTCCCTTGTACCTGTGACATGAGCCCCGTCCAAATTGATCTCCATCTAGTATTCTTCTGTGGTCATGACCACGGAGAAAGGAAAAGGTATATTGCACCAATTTTAAGGAGGTATAATTTTAAACAATGTAGGGTCGCATTGTTTTTTTTTAAATCACTCCCTGACCATTTAGTCTGCTTTTCGGTAGCATTATGGGCCTGCATGTAAAAAAGAAAGTCATTGGGACCATAAATGTTTATGTTACTTACTCTTAATGATACATTGCACTTTAGCTTAAATTTAATAAGGTAACTGCATTTGTTTGTGTTTTACTGCTAAATGAATTTTGTAATTAAATAATAATAATTAACATATGTTTTAGGAATGATGAATTTTATGGAATCAGTGGAAGTAATTCGTAGATTAATGTTTATCATGTACTTTTATGATCTTACTTGTTAACGATCGAATAAAGTTATTACTGACTGACTGGCCTTACTCTAGTCAGAAGAATTAAATGGGACTCTTCAGGTGCCGCTAAGGTGGGCAACTGGCTTAAGGAAATAATCCTAAATTTCACTCAATACCTCCCCACTGACTACCATCACAGGTGGGATACTGCAATAACCAAATTAGGAGACCTCTTAACGGGACCCGGAGCCCACAACAGATACACCAGGCCTCGCTTACGGCGGCCTCTCAACACGGTTACAATCAACCAAAGAAGAGCCCTAAGAAGGGCCGTGCGTCTGCATAAACTCAACGCTACAGTGCTCACCGCCAAAAATATGGCCTCATTACGTAAAGTTTACAAAAAATCAGTATGGGAAGCTAAGAAACAAAAAGAACAGAAGTATTGGCTGAAAATACATGGACTGTAAAAAAACCTGACACACTTCTGGAACCACATTAATAAACTTCGCTCTACCAACAAGAGCAGGGGGAACGCGGTGTCTGAAGTGGCCTGGTCACGGTATGTCACTCAACAATACTGTGCGAAAGCCGAGGCCCTACTGATGTCGAAAATAGGGAGTCGTTTGATAACATGTCGACGGATATCCGTGAGCTGACCACTCCAGCACGGGTCTGCAGGCATCTGAAAACTATGAAAAAAGACGGTGCCCCCGGGCCTAACGGCCTTCCATCCTCCATATTTAAATGTGCGTCGGATGATTGGGCCAACCTGTTATCGCCCCAGTACAACCACGTTCACTACATTTCAGATACCAGATTCATGGAGAGGCTCGATTTTATGCCCAATTCTTAAAAAAGGAGATCCTTCCCTTACTGCCAATTACCGACTTATAGCCTTACTAGATCTTGAGGCTAAGGTTTATGCTCGGTGTCTTCTCAAGTCATTAGAAGAATGGGTTGCGGAAAATAACACCTTACTGTACTTCCAAAGTGTGTTCCGAGCTTCTGCCTCCACAATTGATAACATCACGGCCCTAGCTATTTTGAGTCATCAAGCAGTCCAAAAAAGTCAGCTTCCCCTTTTTTGCTGCTTCATAGACTATAGTGCCGCCTTCGATAAAGTGTCTCCTAACACTCTCTGGAGGAAATTAGACATGTGGGGGATCTCAGGGGATCTGCTCGGAGCCCTCATCTCCTTGCATAAGAACACATGGGCGCGAGTCAGAACAGGCCCCACGACAGTCTCCGCAAAAATCCCCACTTCGGACGGCCTAAAGCAAGGATGCGTTCTTGCACCCCTTTTGTTCAACCTCTACACCGCCGACCTTGGGAGATTCCTGGAGCATAGCAGCCTGCTTCCACCCCAAATGGGTCACGCTAAATCAAAATTGCACATTTTACAATATGCTGACTATATCGTTATAATGGACCAGGGCAAATCTGGCCTCCAACGTGCCCTGAGTAAGCTCAATGTATATAATAAAGCTAATGCCCTCAAAATCAATCAGGACAAGACCAAGGTCCTGATCTTTGGCCGCTGCAAAGAAAAGAAATTTCTAACATGGAGCATCGGGTCTTCGAAGATCAAATCGACACCAAAGTATAACTACCTGGGGGTATGGTTTAGCGAGTCCTCTAGATCATCAGTCCACTTAGCCGCCCAGGAAAAGAGGGCCGGAGCAATAACATACAGCCTGACTCGTCTCAATCAGTCCCTGAGCAGTCCTTCAGCCGAACCCATACTGAAGGTGATTAAAGCCACCCTTCTTCCCACCCTAAGTTATGGGCATCAGGCCCTTCCCGATGCATGTACGGCCAGTCTTGACCATGCCCAGATCACTATCCACAAACGAATCTTTCGACTCCCGAAATATATACACAGGGCAAGACTACTACTTGAGCTGGGCCTCACAAGACAATCCCTCTCTTGTGAGACAGACACTTTGAAGTACTACATAAGGGTACTAAAAGCCGCAGATAATACTCTTAAAGCTCGCCTAAAAGAAACCTTCACCAGTTCCGGGAACCCATGGAATCGACAAATTGTAAAGGCCATAAGATCCCTACAAATTGATGAATCAACGTTAAAAGCAGACTCTATTCCCTACTCAGTCTGGAAAAGGGCCATAAACAAGCAGGCACTACAAATCTCATACCAGATGGACTTTCAGGCACTAAAATCGACTACTATCTTGCTTGCTTTGAATGAATCATACCTCCAAGGGTTACTGCAACCATACCTTTTGACAGCTTAAATGTGTTGGCCCGCAGGAATATCATGTTTATGTGCCTCCTAGGCCTGCGAACCATTGCTTTTAACCAATGGGCCCCACGTGGAGAGGAGGGGGCCTGCAGACTGTGCAATTACAGGTCCGAATCGTGGCTTCATCTTTTGTGCTGCTGTCCTGTCTTAGATGCCCCTAGAAGAGTTCTCCTAAAGCCATTATATCAAAAAAGGGGCATTAACACATGCTTGGAGGCATCAGCACTTTGCTTTATACGAACAGACACTCAAACGCTCGCAAGGTCTGGAAACTACGTGAGAATCTTGGAAGACATTCTTGATCCTCCTATCGCCTCTCCCAATCTGGTCCCTGCTCCTCAAAAACTTATTACTGACTATAGTACATCCTAGTGTTCTCTTACTACATTAAGTCATAATGTTCATTTTATCTCTGATTTTAATGTTTTTTATTCGTAGTTAAGGCCACTGTGTAAGATTGCCTTGTCTGAATAATGATTTTTAAATGTGATGGCCAGTTTGGCCCTGCTACTAAGGATGTAAAGACGTTTTGGAGGCACCTCCATTGCAATGGTTTTAACTAACTGTGCAAATAAGCTAATAAATAAATAAATAAGACTGGCCTTAGTGGATACACCATCAACCAAAATTGTATCCACGGGACTGGGTCTAACTTTGCCTTCACTATTTATCTGAAGAACAATTTGCCCACAATCAAAATCCATGTCATCACCCTCCTGATCATCCTCCACACACACTTCTTTGACCTTAGGTTTAAAATATCTCATCTTGCATGCCACAGCAATTTGTCCTTTTCTTTTTTAGATTTTACACAAGTAGCCTTCAAAGAGCAGGACACATTTTATTGTTGGCTAGATGACCAGTGTTGTCACATCTGTAACATCTGTGTCCAGCAGGTTTACTTTTAATTCCCCCATCTTCTTGCTTCACATTGATTTTATTTAACTTCTCCATCACAACACTCACACATTGATCCTTCTCTTTCTTAATTATTCAGACACACTCCATATAATGCTCCACACGTTTCACAACCAAAAGAACTTCTTCAAGAGTGGGCTCATCTTTTAACCTCCCTCTCTCTTTCAATTCCGCATCCTACCATGAACTGATCATGTATACGTTCATCTACCATTCCAGCAAATTTGCCTTCCGCAACTAGCCTTCTTAACTCAGTGACATAGCATTCTATTGATTCTCCTCCCTTTTGAAACCATGCAAGATGATAGCATTCTAGAATTGCGCTCACTTTCGGTAGAAAGTGGTTATCCAATTTCTTGATGCATAACTCATACTTTTTCAAGTCACCAGAATCAGATTCAGAAATCCCTGGAAGGTGTTTGAAAAATTTCCTGACCCTCTGAGCCTAAACAGTGAAGAAGTAGGGATGTTTTCCTCTCAGTGATCAAAGACGCACAACACAACCTTGGCATACCTAGCAAATACCTTCTTCTACTCTTGTCCTTTCAAAGGTGGGGTCCCCGGTCTTGTGAGAAAGAATGGAGGTGCGGGAATATTCTGTATTTCTGTACCAATAGCCAACCAAAACCAATGTCTGCTCCCCAAAAGTTATACACTTTAAATAAATGCGGAAAATACTACTCAGTTCACAGAACTCGTGCAGTCAATGAATGTTATATAATATAAAACATGACCACAACATGACATTCCGGTCTGTAAATTCTGACTACAAATGTGCAAGTAGCAGAATTATGCCCGAAGGTGCTTCCTGGTGTGCGTATCACTGTGAGGGCACGCTGGGTGCCGCTTTGACTCACAGCATGTATCTGGATGCTGTAACAGGAAGCTCTATGCCTTCAAGCCCCCCAGCAAAGGAAGTCCACCACCCAGATGATGAGTAAGTCAAATGAGAGCTGCCAATGCATGCTCTGCCTGCGGTACCCTGATAGGCAACGCGAGTAGAGCTGGTTGCGCTTAGAGACCGCTTTTGAATCTGTCCCGAGGCCTTGAGAAGGCTGGAGCATGAGCACCAGTGACAATGATTGGGAAACGGAGGGCAATGAAAAGTCACAGCGGGGTGGCCGTCACAGGACACAATGTATCAGCATAACAAAGCCCTTACAATTAACACAGTGATAATAAAGTTACGTCCCTTCGTGGAAGACAGAGAAGGGAAAACAGCAACCAGGAAAGTTTCCCTTAGCATTCACAAGTACTGATCTCACCCAAATCAGGCCTGAGAGCCAGTCTCACTTTAGTAGAAATCAAGGCATGGGCTCACGAATTTCCAGGTCCTCCATAGGAGTTGAGATATTCGTTTATCCTGCTGACTATGCCAGTGTGGCAATCCAAGTATGTTGCTCCATAAATAACACGAAGAGTGCAGGGTTACCAAAAGTAAGTTCCTTTATTCTTTAAAGAAGATCCCATCCACCCATCTACCAGCTTCCCTGGAGTAACTGTCACTGGTCTATCAACCATCAACACATTTCATCACCTGGTTATGACATGCTAGGTGGCATCATGGTGTTTCAGAAATACACAGGACTGACAGCCACCCAGCTACCCAATAACCACACGCACTCCCTACTTTTTTCATAACAATACAGTTCGAAAAACACTTCAGCATAATTTGGCATTCCTAAAGCTGGTGTGTTGTGGAGTTTGTCTCTGGGTTTAGAAAGGCACTCATTTACATTATCAAATGGCATCAGATCCACTATGCTACTATGAGTAAGCTTTACTAAAGGCTTTGCAATCAGGGAGATGTTTGTAATTCACTGACAACAGTAACCAACCATTCCCAGAAACACCCTCACTTCCCTACAGTTAGTTAGAGGATTCATTTTCAAGATTGCAGAAACAAGTTATTCGAACACTCTTCTCGCCCCTTTTTAATGTGCTGACCAGGGTAAATCACTTCTTTCTTACAATACTCCATCTTTGTAGGTAAGTCCTTGTGCCCATTGTCAGCAAGATGATTCAAGAGCACAATTGTATCCAACTTACAATCTTCTTTGGTCTCTGAAACAACTAAGCGATAATCAGTGTATTGCGCCAGCACTAAGTTACAGGGCAGTTGAAGATTTTCCAAATCTTTCTTTAGAATTTGATTAAAAATTGAAAGATTTTCTGTATACCCTTGTGGGAGTCGATACCAAATGATGACTTCACTGAGGAACCAAAATTTGTAAAGATATTGGCTATCTTCATGTAGCTGAATGGAGGACAATGTTTGGCACAAGTTGACTGTGTACCATTCAGCATCCACAGTCATCTGAAGCAAAATTACAGCAGGATTTGGTATGATAGGATAACATTGAACTACAATTTCATTAAATTTCCTAAGATCTTGGACCACCCTCAATTTTCTGCTTGTTTTTTTAATGCCCAGGAGAGGACTACCAAGCACCTTTCGTAGGGCTCCCTAGTCTATCATTATTTCTATGAAAGGCTTCATTTCTTCTATTTCATGTGAAAATGTATATTGTTGAGTACTGGGGTAAGTTGCATCTGGTTCAACTGTAATTTTTACTGGCTCTGCACTAGTTATCAATCCAATCTCTTTACCTGTAAAATCCCATACTTTTCTTTTAATTTGTGTCTTAAATCAACAGGCAGGTCATCTTATTAAGAACTGGTAACATCTGAACTCTTGACTCTTGTAATTTTATTATAAATACTGAGCCCTCATCTTGAGTCTGAATTGTGTACAGTAAATCATGCTACTAATTTTGATAAATAAATCCCTGCCAAGTAAAATTAACAGGACTCGAATCACAACAATATGAATTGGTGATCGTTTTCTATAGACAGCATTTTAGCTTGGACATTTCATGAAATCTGATGCATAATTTGTTTATTGCTTATTCCTACAACTTGGACATCTTTTCCTGAGAAGGGGAGATTTGGGACCTCCATGGAATGAACCCTAAAGTGAGTAACAACACTATCGATCAAATATGGTACATGGTGGCCATTCACCTCACTATGTACATATGAGTCATTATAGTCTACCTCTAGGACTGCACCAGGTATGCAATCCTCCTCCCCCTCAGGCACTATCATTGCAAGTTTGTTGCCCTTTTGTGTGAACTGGAGGAAATCACTATTTAAAATCAAAGGACTCTGCTGAAAACCTGAATTCTGTGGCATTTTATTTCTCATGTTTTGCTGCAACACTGGAGCTACAGGTATATTCGAAAGGAATTTTGCCTGATTCTGCACATTCTGCACATGCTGTGTCATGTGATTTGCATTCTACTGCATCCAAGGAATGAAATAATTTGGAATTCGATCTGAATTCTGTCTACATTTACACTTCCAATGGCTGATTTTCCCACACAAATGACAAGCAGTGCCCTTCTTAATCATGTTGACATTCACATTCATTCCAGAATTATTCACAAACTCTCTACCTCTACCTCTACATTCATAGATACCATGTTATTTCTTTGCACACCAACCCCTTGCATTCCCTGCATCCCAAAATGTGAAGATGCTCTAGAATTTGTAACACCAACCAGACCAGAAGCACATCCTGAAGTCACCATCTGATTTCTACCACTGCTCTGAAACTGATTCATTTGAACAACCATCAACTTCTCCTTAATCTGTCTCTGTTTGGCATTAGAGCAATCACTGTAATATTTGGCATACTTGAGTATCTCATCAATATACTTAGTCTATTAACACATGCCACTCTGCTGAATATGTAAGCATAGCCCCAGGTGCAGACCCAAAATGAAAGCTGATACAAATTCGCTAAAAAAAAATTTCGCCAGATCTTGGACTCCACTGTACTTTATATGATTAGCATAAACTAACCCTGGGCAGAGTTCGCGTAGCCGTGCTATGCGAGGCTACGTGAAGCGGTACAAAATCTCCGCAATGCTACGCGGAGTTACGCATATGTAGTTGCTTGTTTCCGCATCCTCGCGTGTGCTTGCATATGCTCGCAAGGTGTTTTTGACGTTTGGCAACGCAGATTGTGTGTTCGGGGGAAATATCGTGCAAACTTCACCACACGGTCGCCAATGGGCACGGCCATCTTGCTTTCCTACTCTTTTGCATGGTTCTGGGCCTGTTTTTCATCCCTCTCTAATCTTTTCAATCCTTTGTTTTTTACACTGTTTTTCTGATCTTTTTTATTTATTTTCTATCCCTCTCTGTCCCTAAGTGTATATTTTGCATTTTATTTCTACTTTTACTGCATTTTTTCTACTGTTTTTATTTATTATCTATCCCTGTCTGTCCCTAAGTGTATATTTTGCGTTTTATTTCTACTTTTACTGCGTCTTTTCTACTGTTTTATATTACTTCCTTTTTTAGTCTCCTACTTCTTCTCCTGACTTTATTATTTACTCCTACATTTTCTTTTCCACCCCCCGCCCACCCAGAACCATGGCTAAGGCCCAGGGTACCTCGAAGAAGTCCAGCAAGGGGAAAGCTCCTGCACCTAGGAAGAGCCGCCTTCCTTGCAGCAAACTTCGCCCGGAAGGGGTGCAGGCCTGGTCCCTTTTTAGCGAGGTGGAGGTGGCCACCCTTGTTTTTTTTGTGCAGCGCCACCTCCCCTTGACCTTGGCAGCAGGCGGCAGGCCTGGCTCCGGGTACGCTACCCAGGAGCGTCACCGCCGGTGGGCGAGGGTACACGGGCAGTATTTTGCTGCTCTGCGGACCGGCGCACCCATAACCAGCTGGCCCAGCGGTGGTCAGACATCTTGGACCGGGAGCAGGACCTTCTGGACCTGCTAGGTGTTGAGTTCGTGGGGCTTGGTGAGTAGCTAATACTAGTAGTATTGTGTGTTCTGTAGAGTGTGTTACTGTTATTGCGAATATATTTTTTTCCGAATTGCAAGAGAGCTGCTGCTTACATTGCAGGTAAATTATGTTTAAAAGTGTTCTGTGATTGTTATTCTTCTAGACACTGGTGCTCGGCGCTACTAATCTTACTTCTTTGCAACTTTGTGCTCGCTTGGCTGATTATGTAAGAGAGTTTACTTTAGAGAACTTAAGTTAGGTAATGCTAGAGAGACTCTAGTCCTTCCTTTGTCCTCCTGTCACTAAGATAGTGGTGGATTGATAGGTTGTTTAGTTACTTAGTATTAGTTGGTAATTTTTTAGCGGTCCGCGTGACGCATCCTCTGTCACGTGACGTCACGTGCTGCTGAGTGCTGCTTACTCCAGTCCTTAGTAGAACCATTTGTAGTTTGTTAGTGAGTGAGTAATAGGCTTAGCAGAACATCAGCAGCAACCAACCAACAATTTGGTGTATGCAAAAATGTATGCAAGCGTCCTCCATCTATGCATTTTTGAGGACTAAAATAAATGGAAATGCAGACTTAGTGACCAATTGGCCCATCTGGAATAAGTGGGCTAGGTCAGGTGGTACTTAGGCTTAGTATTCTGGAATCAGAATGGAACTGTGTTCATAAATAATAACTAGATGGTCCGTGAATCCCGTGATACTACTAGTCGATCAGATTAGATAGGTCAATTTTATTGCAATTGTTGTTTCCAAAATGTTTTTTTTAAAATATTATATTTGTTTCACACCAATCATCAATGTTTGTCTCTTTCTTTATTATATCTTACATGATCAGCACCCAGGGGCAAGAAGACGGGGTCGGAGTCGGCGGGAGCTGGACAACGAGAACTAGATGCCTCCCAGGGCCAGGACCGCTCCTCTACCGAGGGCTCTGCTGCTGGCCCCAGTAAGTCCTCCTGTTGTTAATATTAATAATTATATTTCCCTAACTTTTACTGCACCTTATTTTTTCCGAACTATTATTTCCGTTTCCTAATTCTATTTTTTACCAAATCTTCTTCGATCTAGACTATCTGTTTCTAAATTCTTGCCTCTGCTCTGACTCTCTCTACTACTACTATTAGTCTGTCTGTAGCTAAGCTTGCCCAGTTGGCCACTCTTTGTTTAAAAGGTTTTAAAACTCAGATTCACTGATAGCTCTAGCCAGTGAGTCCAGTCCTTTGGGTTGTCCTCTTCTAGTCTTCTTAATCTTGAGAGGCTTTTCGACAATTCCCACCAACAAAATGCCCAAACATATATTTTACTATTTTTGATAGGATAGGACATACTACTACTAGTGTCTACTCTACTCTAGTACCCGATTTGTACTAGTGATGTATGTGGTATATGTATGTATTTTAACTTTTTTTCAATCTTGCTAGTGAAAAAGAATAAATAGGGGGAGGTGTATATGGCATCTAAAAAATGGGTAATGTTCTTTCTAGGCGTACCCACCACCGGTGCTGGGGCCAGCGGCGGGGCAGGCGACGCCAGCCAGGAGGGAGCAGCGGATGCGGCAGCTGCCACAGGGGTGGGTGAGGCAGCAGCAGTTGCGGGCGGTGGTAAGTTATACTTATATTCCCTACTTATTGACAATAGTTACACACTCGCTGCAAGGGTGTACACTGTATGTTGAGAGAGACTAAGGGGTCAATTCCGAATCGGGCCGGAAAAAGCACCGACCGACTCGGAGCCGAAATGTATTCCGACCGACACGTACCTGTGCAGCCCGACCCGCCAAGTACGATGAAAAGCGTGCAAAACCCGACCGACTCGTACGGAACACAAGCCGAACGACCGAGCCGCCCGGAAAAAAGCAATCCGGCCGGAAAAGCACGCAAATCGAACCGACCGACACGGACCCGGAACAAATCCGACCGAAACGTACCCGCGAACTCTAACCCGCCAAGTACGATGCAAGGCGTTGAAAACACGGCCGAGTCGCACGGAGGACAAGCAGTACGACCGACACGCATACAAAACTGCGAGCCGAAGCAACACAAAATACCGCGACCGACGCGTACGCAGCATAGAAAACAGCACAAACACAGCGTGAACGAATCGGAGAAGCCCGTACGAGACAACTGCAGGGTCCGACTCGGTCACAAGAACGTCTCCTACATGCACAAAAAGTACTAAGTGAAAATACACAAAAAAAAGCCAAACAAGCAATTACAAAGCCAATAAATACTGGGGGGGTTGGGGACAGGGAACAAAGACACACCCACAACTCCACCCATATAAAGGACACAAATTCCTACCATGATCCTTTGCAAATTCAATTTACCTGCCAGCACGCAACAGACAGCAACCACACACCCACAGCTCATCCTTCACACAAGCCACACACCATCAGCACCCCAACAAATAGCAACCTCACATACACCCAGCAAAACACACACTCACACACCTTCACCTGCACACCAACACACACATCACTCACCATCACCACCCATCACCATGCCCCCAAAGAAGAATCAGAAGTTCCTAGATAGTGAATTGGAAGTCATGGTAGACGAGATCCTCAGGGTAGAGCCACAGCTGTTTGGTGCACTGGTCCAACAGACTCCCATCTCCCAGAAAACAAAGATGTGGGAGAGGATCGTCAACAGGGTGAACGCACAATCACCATGTTTGCGCACAAAGACTGACATCCAGAACAGGTGGTATGACATGCGCAGGAGGGTACGGGACCTGCTGAAGAAGGATTACTTCCTGAGCCAACACACCGGCAGTGGCCCTCCTGCCAAGCCAGTATACCTCAGGCCCTAGGAGGAGAAGGTGCGGGCCATCCTACCGCCAGTGAGCGTCTATGGACTAGAAAACATCCCAGAGCCTGGTGAGTACACAACAAATGTACACAATATTGTGCCACAATACACACACATCACTGTCAAGGGGAGAGTCAAACCATGCACCCTTAGCAAATACACACCAACCACAACAGAATCATCCCAAAATGTCTATGTCAGTCAGATAAACACAACACATGCCATCTCATAGTGACTTGTAACTGTTTCATCACATGTACAGACACAACTACAACTAGGCAGTGGCACAAATATAACTAACAAACACATCCAGACATGTAGCCACCACTACAACACCACCACACAGTGAAGCCCACAGAGAGAAATGAATTATGTGTATGCTGGGCAAGTCAGTCTAGCCAATAGCACCATGGGAGTGGTAGACACAGATATTGGTCACCCCCACAACTGTCCCATCAACACCACCATGAACCATGCACACAGCACAGGGAGTGGAAAACAACTGACAAGATGGCTGACACTGGCTACTGCTGTGGGGAGCACAAGGCCCTGCTGGCAACTGTGCAACAACCAACAGCAGGACACCACTGACTGACATCCTGAAAGACAACTTCCACTCCCTGCAATGCAAGCACGTTCCATGGGGGATATCTGGCTGGGTGGGAAGGAGGACTCACAGCCCTGACCATAGTCACAAGCACCTCCCCTCACACACACCCTCAACACAAACTCAACATAACCCACCAGGGAGAATGCAATGCCTCACATCCTAACTGAAAAACCCACAAAGAACCACCACCCTGGCTCATGCCGTGTGAAGCACAGGAACACTCTTGGGACTTCTAGCCAAACAAACGACAGTACAACACTGTCAGCCATGCTGTCAGCACAGGCACACAACCCCACAGGGAAGCAGAGTCAAAGGAAAGGAAGCATGGGCATGCTGGGAATTGGGGTGGAGGCAATAGCATGATGGGAATCGTAGTCCCAGCTCAACATCCCCCACCCACATGGCCCAGCAAGCTCACACTCAAGCATGCACACCCCACAGAGAGTGGAAAGGCCCATCAAAGATGTCTGACACTAGTGCTCTGTTGTGGGGAGCACAAGGGCATGCTGGGAACTGCACACCAACCAACAGCAGGACACCACTGTCAGCCATCTTGCCATTGCTCTCACACTAACACACAGTGAAGTCCACCCAAAAGCAAGTAAGTATGGGCATGCTGGGAAGTGGGGTGGAGGCAATAGCATGATGGGAGTGGTAGTTACAGATATTGCTCACTCTCACAATTGGCCCATCAACACCACCATGAACCATGCTCACATCACAGGGAGTGGAAAAGGACTCACAAGATGTCTGACACTGGGTACTGCTGTGGGGAGCACAAGGCCCTGCTGGCAACTGTGCAACAACCAACAGCAGGACACCACTGACTGACATCCTGAAAGACAACTTCCACTCCCTGCAATGCAAGCACGTTCCATGGTGGGATATCTGGCTGGCTGGGTGGGAAGGAGGGCCGGATGTCAACCAAATACAACCAATGCAGACCATGTTCACACCCCAACATTCACATAGAAATGCCCAAATAATGCAGGACAATGTGCTACACCAATATGAACCCCTGACTGTGACAACTTAGGACAATGCAATGTACAGGCCCGCATCCAGAGGCACAGTCACAACTGTCAGGTGTGTCAGCCATTGATGCCTGCAGAAACATAACATACATTGTGTGTGTCTCCCAAAAACAGGTGATGATGGGGACACAGCAGCAGACGCTGAGGAGTCCCAGTCCCAGGCTCAAGAGGATATGGAGCTCACTGGTGTTGAACAGCCTCTGCCCTCCTCGGATGAAGATGACCAACCTGGCACCTCCGGTGCAGGTCATCATGCAGCACCAGCAGGACCACCAGCTGCACCCCCTGCACCCACCCCTCCAACGACTGTCACCACACATACCAGCCCTGCCAACATGGACAGAACAAGGAGCACCACCACCACCAGCACAGGGACCCTGAACCAACGTGGTGACATGGACACCAACACCACCAACAACCCCCAAGGGGGACCAGGGTCACCTGTGCGTGCCACCGCAGGCACTGCACGTGTCGGCAGGGGTGGTGGGAGGGGTGGGAGACAGAGGTCGCTGCTTGCAGAGGTGTCTGGTGTGCATGATGACCCACAACTGGCACGCATAGCCGTTGCGTACCAGTCCAGCACCGGAGATCTCAGCCAGGTAGTGGGGCTCCTCAGGGACATCAAACAGCAGCAGGCTGCCCATCATGCCCGCTTGGACTCACACATGTCCCGCGTGGAGTCCAAGTGGGACACACTGCAAGAGATGATGGCGGTGCATCGGGACATATTACAATGCCTCCGCCAGATGAGCAGCAACCAGTCAACACCTCCCTGTGTGCCAACAACATCTGGTGCTGAAACAACTGTCACTGCCACAGGGAGGGAGGATGACTCTGGCGGAGAGTCCCCAGCACCGCAGCAGCCTGCACTTGAGGGGCCCCCCCCAAAGAAGAGGGGTCGTCCGAGGAGGGGAAGTGAGAGGCCGATGGCCATGTGCAACCCCCAGGAAGCCTGAACCTGTTCTGGATAATCACCTTTGTGTGCAAACTGTTCACCCTGTTGACTGCAACACAACTCCCACACATGACATGGGGAGTAAAAGTTGGACCAATGTCTCAGACAACTGTGGCCCCGATACAGGGGATTTTGGCTACCAGGACTTTCAATTCACCTAGGAACTTCTGATTGCAATCTAAATGTACAGCACTCACCATCCTGTGCACTATTCACACAAATGTATCACAATAAACACACTAATACACCATACTTGCCTCTGTTGTGATTCCAACGTGGTTACTGTCATGGGGATGATGATCTGCAAAATTACAGTGTGTATGCGAACTGCTACAGCAAGTACAACACAGGCATGTGAGTCATGGCAATGTGACACATATGAGGGAGACACACCACCAGGGCTACACAACACATACACACCTAGGCCATCTGACTCATTGCCTACACTTATGTTGCCAGGAAAGACGGTGCAATGCACAGACACCACACCTATTCACAGTCTTAGTCAAGTAGCCCACTGGTGCAGTAGGCAAATGTCAGTCAAATGTGTGACCACAGACAACGCACATCACAAAGTGAAGCACAGGTTTATTACACATTTGCAACATGTCGTAACCACTACAGATGCAAGGTAATCCCACCTGGCAGCGGGCACACTGTCAACAACTGTAGAAGGAAGGAAGTCCATGGGTGTGGCACACATCACCTGTAGGGACACGACAGCTACCACCCTGGAAGTCGAATCACGTGTCGGGGGTCACAGTTGACCAAACGAGTCGGAAAGTACCCTGTGAAGGACAGAAATGACACACAGTCAAAAGCAATGAAGAACAGGACAGAACTGCAATACTCATGCCCAACACATGTCACAAGATACCCACCCAGGACCAAGTTAGCATGTCAACACTGTTGGGGAGTACAGACTACCTGTAAGCACACATCGCTACACACATACAGTCATGTAGCCCATGGACACACTCTAACAGAACCAGAGCACCACCAACACATATCATGCAAACTCACATCATTGACATGACACCTCAGGATACTCACATTCAGCTAAAGAAGTTGGTGATGAGCTGTGTGCGGACATCACCATCATCATCATCATCACTGACATCGTGGTCCAGGCCAGGATCCACCACAGGTGGCGGATGTTGGTCATTGTCATCCTGGATGAGAGGCAACTCCTTCCGCACCGCCAGGTTGTGTAGCATGCAGCAGACGATGACAAACTTGCACACCTTTGCTGGGGCATATGGGAGGGACCCTCCTGTCTTGTCCAGGCAGCGGAAGCGGCTCTTCAGGAGACCAAATGTCCGCTCAATAACTCTCCTGGTCCGACCATGTGCCTCACTGTAGCGCATCTGGGCTGGTGTCACCGGGTTCCTGAGGGGTGTCAGCAACCACGGCATGTTGGGGTATCCTGAGTCACCTACGGACAGACAAGTGCACATTAGCTGACTTGGACAAGTGGGCGGAATACTACAGATCAGAACACACACAATGGTACAAAGTCAGTACACACCGACAAGCCAGGCACGCTGGTTCTGCATCCGTGCCATCATCCTGGGGATGCGACTACTCCTCATCACGAAGGCATCGTGTGCTGAACCAGGGAAACGGGCACACACATGTGAGATGCTCATATCTGCAAGACAGACCACCAGTGCATTGACCGAGTGGTAGTGTTTGCGGTTCCTGTATGCCTGTTCATGTGCCTGTGGTGGTACCAAAGCCACATGTGTCCCATCAATGGAGCCAATGACATGCAGCATCCTCCCCAGGGCACAGAAGTCACTCTTCACGTCAGTGAGTCGTTGGAGTCTAGGGAAATAGATGTACTGGTTCAGGTATATCAACATAGCCTCCAAAACATCGCGGAGCACAGGGCTGAACATGGTCTGTGACATCCCACCAGCATTCCCCACTGTGTTTTGAAAGGTACCAGTGGCAAAGAAGTGTAGGGCTGCCATCACCTTCACCTTGGGGGTCAGCGCTGTAGGATACGGCCGGCCAGGCTGCAAATGGAGGTCCAACCGCACTGCCAAATCCTCAATCAGCTGCCTGGTGAAGCGGTACCGTCGGATGCTGTCACGTTCCACCATTGTTGCCAGGTCTGGGAATGGTCTATGGACAGCAGGAGCCCTGCAGTACAGAGGTGAAGAAAGCAAGATTGTCAGTCACCCCACATATGTGGCATTGAACACACTCAATATCACATGATACATCATTATGAGGCACAAGTACATGATGTGTGCAGTTCCGTAAGGACATGTATGGTACATACATAGCCAACATCTGACATCACAGTTCAACAAGTGGCATCAAGAAGTCCCAGGTTGGGCCATTGGATATCATGAGGCCGTGTCACAGTTCCCATCTCCTGCTGCCATGTTACAAACACCCCCCACAGTGACATGTGAGGACAGATGTGCCCCAGGCATCACAGCTCAATGACAGGTACTTTCCCAGGGACCCTGTATTGCCACATGGACACTGGCATGACATGGTGTATCATGTATACACCACAGCAAAACAACCATGACCCCCACAGGTAGTGGTTCCACTTGCCTCTGCAGGACAGACATGGACATCTGTGACACACACACGCACAACATCAAAGTCCATGCACAAACAACGTGGATGTTGAGACTGTCTCCCATTGTGCACATGAAATCAGAGACATTGTAAACAGTACATGCACACAGACTGTGGAGGACCATCACTATTGTGCCACTGGGTCAGCCTGGGTTAAACATACCGTCACACATGGGACTCAGGGGGTATGTGACATGACATACACATACACCACCGTGAAATGTGACCATGGCACATGCACAGATATGAACAGTTGCACATCACAGTGGTCATGTACACCAAACACCAAGGATTCTGTCCCCATGAACACGTGCACAGCCTGGGGGTGGCTACCCCCAAGTGACACCCACAGAACAACATGTACACCACCATACACTGAATAGGAAATGCAGCCTTACATGCCTTAGGATACAGTTTGGACAGGCTGTGGTGTTGTAGGTGTGCCCCTCACTCCCTGGGAGGTATATGTGGCTGGCATATGTTCATCTGTGACAGGCATGGTGACATATGCCAGTCACTTGTACAGGGATGCGTTGAACAGCAATGGACCGATCGGTGCGCCCGGCCGGCCCATTGCATTCAATGTGTGCGTGTACGCGTTGTACCAATGATACGCGTTGAACAGCAATGGACCGATCGGTGCGCCCGGCCGGCCCATTGCATTCAATGTGTGCGGGTACACGTTGTACCAATGATACGCGTTGAACAGCAATGGACCGATCGGTGCGCCCGGACGGCCCATTGCATTCAATGTGTGCGGGTACGCGTTGTACCAATGATACGTGTTGAACAGCAATGGACCGATTGGTGCGCCCGGCCGGCCCATTGAATTCAATGTGTGCGGGTACGCGTTGTACCAATGATACGCGTTGAACAGCAATGGACCGATCGGTGAGCCCGGCCGGCCCATTGCATTCAATGTGTGCGGGTATGCGTTGTACCAATGATACGCGTTGAACAGCAATGGACCGATCGGTGCGCCCGGCCGGCCCATTGCATTCAATGTGTGCGGGTACGCTTTGATACGCATTGAACAGCAATGGACCGATCGGTGCGCCCGGCCGGCCCATTGCATTCAATGTGTGCGGGTACGCGTTGTACCAATGATACGCGTTGAACAGCAATGGACCGATCGGTGCGCACCCATTGGCTATGGCCTAGCCTGGCAACGGACGCTTTTTCAAATTTCGAACGAGTCCGTTGCTGTAAATTCAGTTGGTCACCCACAACAATGTTGCAAAATCATGTGTGTCATGAAGTTGAAGATTTGAAGGATGCTGTGGGCATGTGTAAGTGGTGCAATTCCATGGATTGGGCAGATTCAGAAGATGCAAACGACTTGGACCTATCACTTTGGACACATGGGACAGTATAGCACACATATAATGCTGGCTGTTCCCCTGAGAGCTCACTTGCCTGCACTACATGCTCCAGGACGACATCTGCCACTACACTGCTGCTGTCTCTGCACCCTCTGGACCCTGCAATGGCACGTACTGTGGAGAGAGCCCCAGCCTTCAGCCTTGAGGAGAACCAGGCCCTGCTGGACAGCCTACTTCCACAGTACAGCAAGCTGTATGGGACACCAGGGGAGCAGGTGAGTGTTCTGTGCACTGCCTTTCTAAATGTGCATGTTGTCTGACTAGCAGGGCTAAAAGTCTGCACGCCACTGGCTAGCAGGCTCACTGAGTAGTTGTCACCCCCCATAGTGTGTAGTGACATGCACTGTACAGGTATGGTGCAGGGACAGTGCATTTAAACAAGGTTTTACTTCCCAGGCAATTATACCATGCAGTAACTGCTGGCATACTGTCCATGGCCAGCGTTGCACTGCCTGTGTACATCATGTGCCCCTGTGATTGAGAGATGTATATACAACTGTGTCATGCACGGATATGTTGCATGTGTAGTAATGGCCTTTTCACTTTGTCATCCTCACAGGTTAATGCCCATCGGAAGCAGGAGATCTGGAAGGACATCGTCCAGGCTGTCCGGGCCGTGGGGGTCTACAAGCGCTGGATCCGCAACTGCCAGAAGAGGTGGCATGACCTTCGGGGCTGGACCCGGAGGATTGCAAGGGTCCAGCTGAAGCTGTCGCCTCCTCGCAGGAGGGGCGGAACCCAGACCCTGACCCCCCACATGCTCCAGATCCTGGCGGTGGTGTTTCCAGACCTGGATGGGCAGCTGAAGGCCAGACAGCAGCAAGGAGGGGTGAGTCAAAGACTGCACTGTGAACTCTGTATTACATGCTATGTGCCCTCCTCTGGCCGGGTTAAACTTCCACAGTACAGCAGTCATGTTGTCCAGGAGCCATGTCCCTCTATTGTGCACTGCCCACTCCTCATCTGATACCCAGGTGTGGCCCTTACAGTCAGGGAATTGTGTCACTTGGGTACTGTGTCCTTGCAGTTTGCTTGACTCAAGGTGGGGGACAGCATCTGTTTCCCTAACTCTGTTGTGGGCATCATGGTTGGGTCCATTGTTTACACAATGCCTGTGTTCTGACATGTAATCTGCGTGTTGCTTTGATATGTTGTCCACTTGCTGAGCTGATCCACCACATGTGCCTGGGGTATCTGGCACACACCCATGCTGCGGGTGGGAACAATGTTTGGGCCCCAGGAGTGTGCATATTACGTGTGTCACACATACATAGCCAGCTGCCTACTGTCCAGGGCTCATCCCTCATTCATGTGGGGCAGGACAGTCATGCCTACTCCAGCCCATACAATACACTCTGTACTCCCACTCCCATGTATCAGCTGACACGTTGTGCGCAGTGATTTGTCCCCTCAGGTGTCTGCCTCTGTGTCAGTGTGCTGTGGCTTTGTTGCCAGGTCTGCTGGGGTGTTTCTCGGTTGGGGCTCAGCATGCCACTGGAGATGTGACCATAGGAGACGATACTTGTGTGACACATAGGTGTTTGATCAGCTGACCGTGCAGACTGGGGTATGCGAATGTGAAGTTCAGGCAGCTGTTTCCCATTCACAGCAGATTGTGAGGTGCTCAGGTTCAGAGGGTAGTGTTACAGGTCTCCCATATATCCAATCACTATGACCTGGACAGATGAGGGTTCAGATGATGTGGTGTGTGGGGGATGTACATGTGCACTTGTTCAGCTCCAGGACTTGAATTCCCCATGACCTACTATTGTGACACAGTGCAGAGTGTTGTTGTCTGGCTTCCCTGCCCATGTGACTGGAGACAGTGATGTATGACTTAGCAGGCATGCCTGTGCCATGGCATGTGTCTTCTTATTAGTGATCCTGCAGGGGAGTGACATGTGCTACATGCACACCATTCTGGCAATGGCTATCAGGACATGGGTGCATCATGGTGTCTGTCGCTGGTATGCATCACATGCAGTTCCTATTTGACTCTGGGCATCCCTTTCATCCGGAAACCTGTACTGACTCAGTGGCAAGAGTTGTGATGTGTGCATGTCCACATGCTTCACTGTGTCCTCTGCACTGTCCAACTACTGTGTAGGTGGTGCATGTGTCCACACTGGGGTATTGCCATACAACAGACACCAGACAGATGGGTGCAAGGCCAGGTGGGATGTGAGTGCCATGGTTGACCATCAGACTGACAATTGGCTTCTCATGTTCAGTTAGGGCACTTTTAGCAATGTTCAACTAATGATGCCAGTGCTTGCTCTGTAATGTGCTGTACTTACTGTGGTGTGTGCGTTCGGTGCAGGTGACTGATGTCTGTCTGTTTCCCCAATGTTTGCAGATACATCCATGGACACAGGAGGGGACAGCTCCATGGACCAGGAGGAGCCGGAGAGCCAGACTGGGTCAGCAGCCGAGGAGTGGTCGGAGGGACCCAGTGGCATGGAGGGCGAGGGGAGCCACACTGAGGAGTCCTCAGCAGCATCCACCTCAGCTGAGGACCACAGCAGCTCGGAGGATGACTCCCTTATGGAGGCGGGTGTCAGCAGCCACCACACCCCAGCTAGTGTTGCTGTCCCCGCCACCACCAGCACCACCACCACCCTCCCATCGGCTCCCATTCCCCATGTCCGTGGAGGCTCCCATGTTCGGGAGCATGTCTCCTTCGGGCCAGGCACCGCACCCCCTGCCCCTGTGTCCCCTGCTGCCCTGAGTGAGGAGTCTGTGTACCTCCTTCGCCAGCTCCATGTAGGGCAGACAGCCATGCTGAATGTCCTCCATGCACACACCGCTCTGTTGACTCAGCTGGTGTCGTTCATGGAGGGCATCTCATCGGGCATGTCTGACCTACAGAGGGGCAATAGGTCCATGGACTCCTCCCTGATGGCAGCAGTGTCCCTCCTCAGACAGTCCCTCACCCCTCCTGCCTCTGCTCCATCCACACTCCCCAGCACCTTACCCGTCCCAAGCACACACACACCGGCACAGGCACACACCAGCACAGACACGTTCAGCACACAGACACACACGCCACAAACAAGACGCACACGCACGCACAGTCAGGGGACTGAAACCAGACTCACAGGGGATGGGGCCCTGGAACACACACGCATCCCCAAGCACTGCGCAGTCCTCAGTTGCCTCTCCCTCCAAAGCACCCTCCCTTGCCTCACCTGCAACCCCAAAGTCACAGCGGCTCTTCCTTTGTGACCTCGGCCTCTTTCCCTCTAATCCAGCTGATCCAGCATTCAGGGGGAAGAGGAAGCCCACCCACACGGAGCAGAGTGCCCCTCGCCCCCGGACACCCTCCCCAGGCGCAGACGGACTGACGCCCCACCTGCAAGTCCCCCCGAGTCGTAAGAGCAAGACCCCGCCGCCGCCCTGCAGCTCAGGCACCAAGTCTCCTTCCTCCATCCCTCAGGACACCACTACACAGGTGCCCCCACCACACCCTGCCCCAGGTTCCCCCACCCACAGATACACCATCCCCAAGAGGATCAGGCTTTCTCCCCCTGCCACTTGCTCTCCCGGCACCACACCCCCCGCTGCACATGTCTGTGCCACTGATGTGGTGAGGGTGTCCTCCCCCTCTGTCCTGCCCACCTTGCCTGTTCCCCATTCTCCTCCCCTGGAGGTAGGCACTGCAGTGGAGTCCACTACTACCCTGTCTGACTTGGGCACTGCAGTGGCGGACCTGTCCACTCCATCTGCACGGTCCACTGCAGTCGTGCCAGCACACACACCATCAGAGCCATGCCCCCCAGTTGTGCCGGCACACACCATGTCAGACACCTCCACTGCAGTTGTCAGTGGGTCTCCAGCACCCACCAGCCCTTCCCTGCCTCCTCCTGGTGAGCCGTGATCCTGTCCCTGCGGTGCCTGGCCTGCCCCCCCGGTTGCCCCTCCGAGTGGATTGTCCCTGGTTTGGATCAGTGCAGGCATGCGTAGGGTGACATCTGCCACTGTCACCCTGTATTGACTTCCTTGATGGACTGGCCATTGGCCTTTGTTGAATCATTACTATTTTTTCAGGTTTTGGACACACATATGCTGAATAAAGCAAATTTCTGTTCTCAAATGCTTTTACTTCTGATGTACATGATGTTGATGATGCTGACCATGCCCTTGCAGCAGGGATGGTGATCTTTGGTCTCATGAAAATGAAGTGTCACTGGGCAGGGACCCATGTGGTCCAGGGGGACTGTGTCCTATCCTGTGGTGTATCCATGTCATCCTTAACAGCATCTGAGGTTGTCATGTTTTCAATATTTGGCAATGGGATTTCCTAATTACATTAGCTATGTCACATCTGTGGCTTCCACCCCTGTAGTGCTTGGCATTGTTCAATTGGTCTACTTCCCTGACCGTGTGGCCATCTCCACTGGACATGCATGTTTGGGCATCAATGGGGAAGGACTCATCTGTGTTGTCAGTGCAATTTGCTATACATGTGTGTTGGATCTGTGCTGATGATTTCGTTGACACTCCCATGACCAGGCTGATGTGATGGGAGCCTTGATTTGTTGCTAATTGTTGACTGTGTGACCAAGTGTTCTGCTGACATGATGGAGCCCTACTGATGCGACATATGGCACAGCTTTCCTCACACAGGAGTGGAGTCCCCTCATGGCAGTGTATACTCCTGTGACATCGCCTGCGCCCAAGGTGTGTTTTGTATGAGCATGTCTGTGTGTTCACTTCCATTTGGCTGTGCATGCTGGGATCCCTAGTGATGTTCCTGTTTGTGATGCTTGCAGAGTTGACCTATGTTCCCCCAAAGTCTTCTCCCTGGGTTCTCTGTGATGTGGGTGCATGGCACATTACTGGTCATCAGGGTGTCACCCATAGGTGTGTTTGCTGTCAGGGCTGAGTTTGTGGGCAGGCGCTGATGGGTCACAGTTAGGATTCCCCTTGGCACTTGTTGTTTACTCCTGTAATGTGATTTCTGGTTTGTGTTAGCTTTCATTGGTTGTGACACGTTGTGTGTGTGACTGCTGGCACTCCTCAGGGTCAGGGCTGCAATGTTGGTAGTTGTCCATGTGTGTTCTTTGTGGGTGACCTTGGCTTCTTCATTGGTGTGTGACTGTGGCTGGGATCCCATTGGTTGGTGTGGTGTTGCCGTCATGTCCATGTACAGCGTACTGTGCAGTGTGTCAGACATATAGGAGTCTTGTTGAGTGGCCATGTGTGCTGTGTTTCAGCACCTTGCTTCCCACCCACCCCCCTGGGATTGTCATGGGTGCATGTGCAATGTCACCAGTGCATGTGAGCTTCACTGCTGCACATTGTTGGAGGTCGAGGTGTGTGTTGTTGAGTGTGTGCAAATGAGAGTTGTTGCCCGGCAAGACCCCTGCCTCCATGTTGGCCTTGGCTTACTGGCCATGCTGATTGATTTGTGCTTGTGTAGGTGTGCTGGTAATTCTTTGCTCAGGATACATGACTGTGGTTCACAGTGTGAACGACTTCTGGCTTTGTCATCACAGTGGGATTTAATGCAGCCCAGGGTCACCACATTGTGTGGGCCCTGTGGGTAGTGCTGTAGTGCCTCAGTGTCTTACTGTGTCGGTTGGTGTTCCTACATGCTTGTGTGACATGTGTGATTTGTGCTCCCTCTCATCTGACAATGCCTGATTGCCCACATAGGGGAATTGGATCCATGACTTACCTTTGTGTGGCACTGTATGCACATCTGTGTGTTTGGTCTTCAGGCCTCCTCATGTGTTGTGTGGTTGCCTGGGGACACTGGTCCCCCCCTCACCTGTTGTGTTTGATGTGCAGTGTGTGTCTGCCTGTTTGTGTTTGTGCATCAGCACCACTGCATTGGCATATCTTTAGTGTGCCATTGTCTGTATGTTGTTTGGTGTGTTTCCCCTGCTGTCCCTGGGACTCCTAGGTCATCAGTCAGCACAATGATCATTGTTTGTGTGTCCCATTGCTGCCATGCTATGGTATCTGTTCACCTGACATCTACAGTCTCCACAGGGTATCTGCATTAGTGTGTCCATTGGTGCAAATATGTGGGTCTGCATTCTGATGGTCACTTCTGTCATTGTGTCATTGATGAATGTTGACAGTGTCAGCCCCCATGGGTGATGTTTGTCTTCAGATGGCCAAGGGTATGTCTTATTTGCACTGCACTGTTTGCATCCCCAAATCTATGTTGCAATGGGACACCTGCACTACTTTGCCACTGATGTGTTTGTTGTTCTGTGACCAGGAATCATCCATGCAGTTTGCCTGTAGCAGCTTTTTCTTTGTTCACACTTACATTGTGGTCACTGTGATGATGGGGTTTGGACCCCATTGCCACAATGTTCAAAATGTGCTTCAGCTATGGAGCCCACACTTACATTTTGGTCACTGTGATGATGGGGGTTTGGACCCCATTGCCACAATGTTCAAAATGTGCTTCAGCGATGGAGCCCACACTTACATTTTGGTCACTGTGATGATGGGGGTTTGGACCCCATTGCCACAATGTTCAAAATGTGCTTCAGCTATGGAGCCCACACTTACATTTTGGTCACTGTGATGATGGGGGTTTGGACCCCATTGCCACAATGGTCATGGCCTGCTTGCATTGTGGGGGCCACACACATTTATGTGTGGCACATGTGATAGGGGGTCACATTGTATGTTCAAAGTCATGTTCTGTGTTGTAGGCATTTGACACAGTCTACACACGCTTGTCATGGTGTTGGGGGGATGTCTTTATGTTGCATTCTTTATGTTGGTGTGTGCTTGTTGCGACATGTATTAGCCATCCTGTGAGTGGGGGTGTTGTTGGTGGTAGGCATCTGGCACCCCCATAGCTGAGGGTGGCAGTAGTGGTAGGCATCTGGCACCCCCTGGGTAAAGGTGGTAGTAGTGGTAGGCATCCGGCACCCCCATAGCTGAGGGTGGTAGTAGTGGTAGGCATCAAGCCCCCCCTGGGTAAGGGTGGTAGTAGTGGTAGGCATCAAGCCTCCCCTGGGTAAGGGTGGTAGTAGTGGTAGGCATCTGGCCCCACCTGGGTAAAGGTGGTAGTAGTGGTAGGCATCCGGCACCCCCATAGCTGAGGGTGGCAGTAGTGGTAGGCATCTGGCACCCCCTGGGTAAAGGTGGTAGTAGTGGTAGGCATCCGGCACCCCCATAGCTGAGGGTGGTAGTAGTGGTAGGCATCAAGCCCCCCCTGGGTAAAGGTGGTAGTAGTGGTAGGCATCTGGCTCCCCCTGGGTAAAGGTGGTAGTAGTGGTAGGCATCTGGCACCCCCTGGGTAAAGGTGGTAGTAGTGGTAGGCATCCGGCACCCCCATAGCTGAGGGTGGTAGTAGTGGTAGGCATCTGGCACCCCCTGGGTAAAGGTGGTAGTAGTGGTAGGCATCCGGCACCCCCATAGCTGAGGGTGGCAGTAGTGGTAGGCATCTGGCACCCCCTGGGTAAAGGTGGTAGTAGTGGTAGGCATCCGGCACCCCCATAGCTGAGGGTGGCAGTAGTGGTAGGCATCTGGCACCCCCTGGGTAAAGGTGGTAGTAGTGGTAGGCATCTGGCACCCCCTGGGTAAGGGTGGTATTAGTGGTAGGCATCCAGCCCCCCTGGGTAAGGGTGGTAGTAGTGGTAGGCATCTAGCCTCCCCTGGGTAAGGGTGGTAGTAGTGGTAGGCATCTGGCACCCCCTGGGTAAAGGTGGTAGTAGTGGTAGGCATCCAGCCCCCCCTGGGTAAGGGTGGTAGTAGTGGTAGGCATCAAGCCTCCCCTGGGTAAGGGTGGTAGTAGTGGTAGGCATCTGGTACCCCCTGGGTAAAGGTGGTAGTAGTGGTAGGCATCCGGCACCCCCATAGCTGAGGGTGGTAGTAGTGGTAGGCATCTGGCACCCCCTGGGTAAAGGTGGTAGTAGTGGTAGGCATCCGGCACCCCCATAGCTGAGGGTGGTAGTAGTGGTAGGCATCTGGCACCCCCTGGGTAAAGGTGGTAGTAGTGGTAGGCATCCGGCACCCCCATAGCTGAGGGTGGTAGTAGTGGTAGGCATCTGGCACCCCCTGGGTAAAGGTGGTAGTAGTGGTAGGCATCCAGCACCCCCATAGCTGAGGGTGGCAGTAGTGGTAGGCATCTGGCACCCCCTGGGTAAAGGTGGTAGTAGTGGTAGGTATCTGGCACCCCCAGGGTAAGGGTGGTAGTAGTGGTAGGCATCTGGCACCCCCTGGGTAAAGGTGATAGTAGTGGTAGGCATCCAGCCCCCCTGGGTAAGGGTGGTGGTAGTGGTAGGCATCAAGCCTCCCCTGGGTAAGGGTGGTAGTAGTGGTAGGCATCTGGCAACCCCTGGGTAAAGGTGGGAGTAGTGGTAGGCATCCGGGCCCCTATGTGTATATGTGGCATTGGTGATGGCCATCCCGCCCCTTTGGTGCTGCTGTTGCTGGTGTAAGTAAATTCTGCATCCCTCTGTGTGTGTGTGTGATATGTCGTGTACGTGTTGTTTGTTTTTGTGGTTGGTGTCTGACTTACCTTCTGAGCCGTACGCGTCCGTGCCTGTTCCGGTAGTAGATGTAAAATATTGGTAGGATCGGAACGAAGGGATTCATGGTTGGTTCGTCGCATTCGTCTTTCTCGTTGCTTCGCCTCGTCCTCGTCGCTGGCGTGTTCGTGTCGTAGCCGTGGATCGTGTTGTGGCGCGAATCGGAGCTTATGTGCTTCTCTCCCGGAAGCTTTGACGTGCCGGACGTAACGACGGGTTCGGCGCGTACGGGAAGCGCATCGTACTTGTCCGGCCGGACGGGCCTTTATTTTCCCTTCCGTGGGACTCGTTCGGCGTTTCCGGATTCGCCTCGGTCGGCGATCAGGATCTGTATTGGGTGAGTCCGACTGGGTCGGAATCTATGCTGTTGTGCGCATCGTACTTGCTCGTTCGGAATGATTAGCGGATCGGTCGGGAAACAGGCATTCGCAAGGCTTTTTTCCCGACCGAATGGTATTAGGTGCGCCTCAGACCGAGATCGGAATCGACCCCTAAGTTGTTGTGAACAACGGTTAGAGAAGAAGATACCCTTTACTTAGCATTAGAGCAATAGCATTAGCGGCGGGAGTAGTTGAGTAACTAATGGCCTCTTCTATCTGACCTCAACTCAGCTGGGAAAGTTTTATGGAGAAGACTAAGGGGGATATTCTCAAGAACGTGCGATAAACATCGCCAAAATAGGGTATCGCAAGTTTTCATATCGTCGTCTATCGCGGGAAAATAACTCCGAGACAACATCGTATTTTCAACACGGCGGTAACATACGATAGTCTCCCGATAACGCGTCAAATGTCCGTGATAACATTACCGGGACGGTGATGAAAATCCAAACCCGAACGCGAAAAAAGTTGCAATGGGCCCAACCACGAAAAGACAATCAGCGAAACGCAACGCCAGGCCTGCAAATCACACACGTCAGGCGGGAAAAATCACTACAAAAGCAGAAAAAAAAAACACAAACAAAAACCAAACTACAGTGAAGCACAATGGAGGCAGCCGGAGCAGGTACAGAGGATGGCCAGAACCCCACAAGCCCCCCGGATGAGCAGCCTGGGACCTCGGGGACAGGGAAGGGCAAGGACAAGAAGAGGAAGACACGGTTCAGTCCGCAGGAAAACAGGATCCTGATCACGGAGGTGATAGAACACCATCAACAACTGTTCGTCACCTCCACTGTGTCATTGGCAACAAAAAATGCAACATGGCAGTCCATTGTGGACAAGGTGAATGCAGTCGGAGTGCTGAGGAGGACAATAGAAGCGTTCAAGAGGCGCTGGAATGATGTGAAGCACAAGACCAAGCAGAAACTCGCCAACAACCAGAAGGCAGCAATGCAGACTGGAGGTGGGAGTCCAGTGCCACAGGAGGAGCTGGATGAGATGGAGGAAATGGTGTCCACAGTCATCAGTGGGGAGATGGTGGCAGGAGTTGGGGGACCGGACACTGACCTGACCTGACACAACAGGAACAGGGTGAGTAACCACCAGGGACTGGGGGAGATGGGCACAATGGCACACATGCACAATCAAGCGGAGCACAGTGCACACCCACAATGACTCTGGACCATGTCCCTGATCCCCTTGGCACCCTGCAGCACACATCGAAACAGCACGTAGGCCCCGGTCGACTATGTGCCCAGTGGAGGCCCGCCCACACATCACTTATCTCACAACCAACCCATGCACATGTGCTGAACCCAGCAAAGCTGCGGGTCCGTGAGCCACATTGACAATGCAAGTGACACTGCATGACGATTAGCATGGCTGCAGTCCGATCATCATGACATGGTGCACGCCACCACACTGAGGTGACTGAGTGTGGACCACATCCGTAAAGGAGCAGGTCACACTCTGACACATCCACCTGCACAAACAACCCCTGACGTCAACAACACATCTGCGGACAAACCATGCCCCAGAGTCCCAACTCCCACCAAGACCCAAATTCACCCAAGTCTGCAACATCTCAGCACTGTATGGGCACAGAAGTCAAAGGCACACCACCTGAAAGGGACAAGGGGCAGCAAAATCAGAGCTGCATGGGTGACTCTCCAGAAAATGCAGCACACACACATGACATTCAGAGCACATCAACATTGACAACAATGTGGTACAAACTGCAACACATTTACAACAGGACAGAGGACACAACATGTGCTGCTTGTGTGTAGAAACTGGCCAATCACATTTGGCATAGCAGGGAAATGTGAGATGTCAATGTAAAAATACAAACACATATCCGTGATGTCGTCGAAATGTCCACTGTCCCGCATCAAATAGGCAGCTCCTCCTAAACAGTCACAATGTACATTGTCATGCAGTCTGTATGTGAACTTGTACAATGCGTCAGCATACATGTGAACACAATGTAAAACTGCATCTCCCCTTCACATTGCAGAGGGAGCATCAACACCTCCTGTAGAGCAGCCCCAACAACTCTTCACTGATGACGATGAGGACATCCCCAACATCGACTCCGAAGCCCTCCAAATCCTCATTGACAGCTTCGGCACCCCACCTCCAGGAGCATGGCAGCCCAGCTGCATTGATGAGACCCCACCCCCTGCACAGACCACACAGCAGGAAGCACCTACCTCCCTGGCTGTCTCCCAGGACCCCCATGAACAACACATGGCCTTCCAATGCCGTGTGTTAGAGGTCCAGGAGAAGATGGCTGATCAGGTGCGGGTGGGGTTCGACCTCATGGCAGCCAAACTTGATGCCATACATGGGTGTCTGATCCCCATCAGGGACCACTTACAGTCCCTAATGGACACCCACAGTCCGCTCCATGCTCTCCAACGATCCATGGCTGACATCGCTGGAGTCTTGATACTGAGACAAGAACAACTGTCCAGTCAGAGTGGCTCCAGCGATGTCAGCCGGAAGTTGGGACAGATGCGGGGGCTCATGGAGAACATGGAGCGGATGACGGCGGAAAGAATGGCTGCCACGGCTGCACACCAGCGAGTTGTGGCTGGGACCTTCCATGCCCTGCAGCACATCGGCATGGCATTGCTGCCTCAAGGCCTTGCGCAGATGAATGCTGCTGCTGCTTCTACATCCACATCTCTACCCCCTGATGTGTCAGTGCCTCACAGTGCGGCAGGCAATACACCTCCGGCCCCTGATATGTCAGTGGCACACAGTGCAGCAGGCAATACATCTCCGGCCACCCATGTGTCAGTGGCACACAGTGCGGCCGACATTCCACCGCCACCCACGTGTGAGGCACATGTGACATCAGAGGACAAAGATGCGGGTGAATCAACCTTACTGGTAAGGAGGAGGCAGTAGCATTCATCTCCACCATATGGCCTGTTTCTGCTTGGTTCTGCCCTTTGCATCATCACCTTCCACTGTCCCCCGATACACTCTACAACACTCACCTTGGACCTCGACATGGACTTCCATTTTCTGTTTGGTTACCAATGACACTGCGATCAGACTGTGGACTGAAATCTTCCTCTTCCGAGGTACTTGTCATTCCCTGAAGGACCATGGCTGGCCCTCCACGTGAAGTGGGTTTTGCATGGCCCTGTACTACTCCAGCTGCAACACTCCACTGGATGTGAATTAAACATTCAGAATCGCATAGATGTTTCATGTCGTTGATCCTTCAAGTATGAAAGTATGGATGAATGTATAGTCAGTGATTCCCCCTTACATCCATGTTGCTCATGTCATGGGACTTGAGCCACAGGGTGCAACATTGCTGATTGTGGGCCGGGTGGCGTAGACACTACAACAGAGACACAAGCATCAGTTACTTCCTTGTCCAGCCCAGAACTGAAGCATGCCCAGAGCCCCTGGGTCATTGTTCCCACCCCTACGCTGGCCTGCCATACGCCAGGCCAGTCCACTCCGCTTACGCTCAGAGGGGGGGGGGGACAAAGCTACATGTCCCAGGTCTTCCCTGTAGTGATCTGCTGATCACTGGTCTAGTTGTCAGCATGCCACAGCCACTCCCTGAAGGCTGGTTAATACCCACCCACACCCATCCAGCACAGGCATCACAGGACATGTGACCATGCCAATTAAAGGGGCCTAGCACATCACATTCCCCACTGCCGGAGATGACATGATGGCGTCCGCACCACAAGACTCAATCATGAGGGGGCTGTGACTTGTGGTGTACTGGGTTAGTGGCACCCGCTGCACTGCGGCTGGCAGGGGCCTACCGCCACGTGACAATGACTTGCGTTGCACAGGGTTAGTACCACCCGCTGCACTGCGGCTGGCAGGGGCCTACCGCCACGTGACGATGACTTGCGTTGCACTGGGTTATTGGCACCCGCTGCACTGTGGCTGGCAGGGGCCTACCACCACGTGGCGATGACTTGCGTTGCACAGGGTTAGTAGCACCCGCTGCACTGTGGCTGGCAGGGGCCTACCACCATGTGACGATGACTTGTGTTGCACTGGGTTAGTGGCACCCGCTGCACTGCGGCTAGCAGGGGCCTACCGCCACGTGACGATGACTTGCGTTGCACAGGGTTAGTGGCACCTGAAGAGCTGAGCAGGTGTGCAGCCTGCGATAATGCGTAGGCCTCGATGAGCCGTCCTGCTAATTGTGGTTCGATTTGAATTGTGAGCCCTGCTGGACCGTGGTGTACGCCGAAGGCAGCAGTCAGCACACACATGACTCCGTGGTGTGGTGCCGCAGGGTTCGCTGGGGGCCTGTGGTGCGGAATCCAGCAATCGGCTGAGGAGGATGCACCAGCACATGGTGGGCCCACTTGGAGACACGCCGGTGATGGCAAGTGAGCATTGAAGCTTGGGTGCGCAGGGGTGGCTAGTCATCGCTGGGCGGAGGACCGGTCTGGGGACCAGGGCTGGGTGCAGCAGGCACACAGGATCATGCAGGTACCACCGGTCACAGTGGCAGACTCGTGGCTGGGTAGGGGACGCAGCCCTGGCTGACACGACCCTGCATGCGATGACGTGATGTGTGCGGGATGGTTTGGGACATAGCCACCTCGTCTCCAGTGTGAATGTGCCCGTTGAAGGTGGTTGGCCACGTGTGTGTAGGCCTATGGACAGGTTGTGGCAGAGACTGAGACATACGCAGTAGTCAGTTTGGTGGTGGATTTGTGACATGTGCATTCCCACAGTTGTGAGTTGGGGGATTGTGGAGTTGAGGTGTGTGGTGTGTTCAGTTGGTACTTGCCGATGGGCAGTGCATTTCCATGGGGGCCATCCTCAAAGCGCTGGTTGGTGGCAGACTTGCGGACATGTGGGAATCATGCACACTGCCTGGGGAGTTTGCGTCGACATTGGTGGACAGGCCACAGTGGTCCACTTTTGTATGCACATTGATGGCATGCGTGTGGTTGCTGTTGCAGTGATTGTATGCAGTGTAGGCAGGGGGCACAAGTCGTACACGTGTGCTGTGAATTGCCCCCAACAGATGCGTGAAGCCAGCTATGGCATAGTTCCCTTACGTGGTATCAAGATGTTCCTGCGCAGAGTGGGGGGAGTGAGGGGCAGGGGTGTCGAGCTGACACACACCGTGATGCTTTCAGGTATGATGAGTCCTGCATGATGTGACCGTGACAGCAGTTCGTGTGGTCGTTACCTTCCTCTTCATTCCTACGATGGTTATGGCCACACGAACTTCTGTTACGGTCTTCTCATGCATGATTTATCATGCCTGTGAGCATTCCGGTTCGTCCAAGTGCAGTACACTGTACCAGATTAGGCATGTGACTATACGGGAGTTTGACCATTGTCCCCATTTCTCCCACAGGTTTCTGAAGACACGTTGCCCTGTTGAAGTTCCCCGTTGGGAATGGAACGCGTTGGCTGAGCTTTTCGTTCTGTTTGTTTGTGTATTTGTAATAAAGTTCTGTTTTTACACTACTGTTGACTACTGGACTTCATGACCTGGCGCACTCACATTTCGGTTACTACGATCTTGGGTCTGGGGCAAGGGGGCGTCTAGCACGGCTGGCATTGGGGTTGGTTACACAGGTACACTGCGAATTGGAACTATCGTGCGGTGTGGATACAGGGGCCCGCAGTTGCTTTTGTGGACATGCATCCATGACATGTGCGAGGGAGTTTGATGGGGCTGGCTGTGAGACTCCTCCGACTCTGGCAGTTGTTGGTTGGGTGGTACCAGGGGCCAACAGGTACAGCACAGCCAGCAGCTTTGTCTGCGGGGGATGTAGGTTGTCCGCTGTGTTGGTACCGTCAGCCTGTGGGCAATGTGGGTCAGGAAGCGAAGGATGGTTGTCCTTTTGAGCCTGTGTTGGCCAATGGCTTCCTCTGGCGTTGAGTCTCTGGGGCTCGTGTGGTTTTGCCCCGGAACGCCTACTCTGCATATCATTAGCGTTAGTTGTCGCACTCATCTGTGGCGATGGTTTTTGCAGTTGCTATCGCAGGAAAACTGGCAATGTCTGCAGTTTGCACCGGTGTGTGAATGGGGCGATATATCTATCACCACTTTTGTGGCGCTAAAGTGCTGATAAATTGGTGATAACTCCTTGCGAATATTCCCCTAAGAGTCAGATGATCTTGATGGATGGGTTGAACAAAAAGGGAAAGAAGGATGGAAGGAGGAAGGACAGGCGAGATGTAATATGTATGACTGGCAGAGAAGGATACGTGGGATGCATAGGTGGCTGATAGGAATCAGATGCATGGGTGGTTGAAGGATGGGTAGAAGGTGAAAGAAAAGATGCCTGCCTGGGTGGGAGAAACTGTATGGGTGATGATAGCAAGAATCCTCCGGAGTGTTTCAAGGGTCAAACTCAAAGGCAAGCAAGGAAGGAAGGATGCATGGGTGGTGGTTTAAAAAAAATAATAAATGTTTGTTGTTGGTGAAACAAATGAAGGTTTGTTGAGAGATTAAGAAGAATGATAGACATGTTTACTTTGAATGGATGGATGCCTGGATGGTATTCAATCACCATAGCATAGGTGGAGACTGTCACTGGTTGAAGAGTCTTTGAAGAGAATGTAAAAGAAAATAAACTGCACCAGAGTAGCAAAGCCAAGGAGAATAGAAGATTAGAATTAAAAAATATAAGAGCAATGCAATGATTGATAAATGGAAAAATCACGGGAAGAGAAACACAGGAACAGGACTGTTATTTTGCAAGGTTTTTGATTCAAAGTTGTATTTTCAGAATACTCCTTGACTCACAGTAGTTTGCAAGCACAGCATATATATTGTGTATATATGTTGTTATCAAGCGCCTCCCTCCGACTCCGAGGCCCACTCCCTACCTATGTTAATTTATTTTCGACTGTGTCAGCCTGCCATGGGTGGCCTATCGGCTGCATGGTGACACAATCAATCAAAACAAAGTACCTCATGTCGTCCCATATATAATCAATGATCATTTGGATCAGATATCATCTGCCTTGTTGTAGTAGTCAGGGCAGGGTGAAAGTGAAATTGAGCAGTTGCCCTTGATGTAACAGAGAGTATGGCCACCCATAATAGAAAAATAAGATGATTGTGTAGTCAGCTTCTCCACCTGCAGACAGTAGTAAATAAAAATAACGTGAGTCTGCGTCACAAGTATGTTTGACTAGGGGGAAAACTGACTGAGCTGGCATGCCGGCTACAACAAGGTTACATAATTTAGCTAAACAAGAGAGAAGAAGCAGACTAGCGTACTCGAGTCCATAGTGCAAGTATAATGCCTGAAACTCCCACAAATGTTAGAGGCCGAGGAAGTGGGAGGATACCACAAATGTTATGTACTGTGCTTGCTAGTGCTACTGTGCCACTATGTGTAGAAATAATTTGTCTTACTGTTTTGCTAAGAGTATACTGGTTACAATAGTCTTTTTTCTTTCTTGATATAGCTACTCCTTCCCATCCAAAAGAAGGAAAAGCAGACAGGAAGGAGTTGGCAGCCATGGCCCGGTGCCGGAAGCTGGAGGCCATCTGCACAGAATATTGGCGGCTGGTGGTTCTGGCGGAGGAGGAGGAGGAGGCGGCAGCAGCTGCAGCCTCCTCTAATGTCCCGGGCCCCAGCCAGGTCCCTCCAGTGGTACGGCGCCGCGGTCTGGCAGCCACTTGCAGCGCATCATCATTTAACACTGCTGCCCCCCTGTGGATGCAATTGCCAAGCTTTCAAGCACTGCATGCTCCTCCAGATGGTACGCCTAAAGGAGCGGGTAAAGGTCCTGGAGGGTAACCGTAACAAGCGAGCCCGCCGATAAGAGATCCCGTTTGCTTGCCCCTTTTTTATTCTTTTTTTTGGTGGGTGGGCATTGGGTGTACATTGGGGAAAAGTTGGGTTTATATATTTTTGAATTCAACGGACATTGGTTGGACTCTTTCTTTATCTTTTTGGACATTGGTTGGGGTTAGGGAGAGTTTATTTTGTTAGGGGATTAAATTATATTTATACTTAAACTTTACATATGATGTAAATGTTTTGTGGGGGTTACTCTTTTATGTCACACGGTTTCCTTTGCTGCTGCAGGGCCGCAGCCAGTTTTTGATTTAAATAATCTGCTAATTTTGTAACACACGAACAGGTAGATGCGGTGCCCTCACTGAGGGACTTGTCCTGCTAGTACTGTCAGTCTCTCCTCCTAGTCTATGCAGTCTGCAACTGGACTCAGAAGGGTGTGGGTGTGTGATGACTTAATTTCCATTATTAATTATGCCTTCCCCAAACTTTTTCTCTTACCTGTGATTAATGTTTAAACTTAGGCACAGCGATGGCTGCATGGTGATGATGGTTTGGTTTCCCAAGATGCCGTGGTGGTAGTAGTAGACACTGGCAGTAGCATTTGCAAAAAAAAGAAAATGAGACAGGCAGTCGCATGAGAGAGACCCTGGAAAGAGTAGTAGAATGAAGTACAGTTCAGTACCAGTACACAAGAAGACTGTCAAGCAAGAAACCATAATAATGATGATTAGCAATGCTAAAGTAAAATAATACATAATGGTGGCAGGGATAGCCTAGTACAACAAGTTACAAACTGTAGTTGACTCGAGTCACTCAACACAAGCGTAACCTTTAGTGCTGTAAGGATGATCAATCCAATCGATGGCGGCAATTAATTATGATGGATTATGTTCCAGCGGAAAAAAAATTGACTTGCAAATATACTGAGCATGGGTGGGCAAGCAGAAGAAGATCCTCGCCCTGCCTTGAAATTGAAATAGTGTTGCTTTCACCACATCCGCCCCAGCAAGTGGGTGATCAAATATTGGTGTAAATTTAATTTAGTCACACCTCAATATAAATCACATAGCCCGGGGGAAGAGGGTTAGGGTTTGATGAATGGTTGGGAAGGGGTATTTGAGGGAAAGGTTTGACAAAGACAAACACTACACATGGACAACAACACAAACACACACAATCTTGGCTGATGACCATCATATTCATAAATGTGTTAAGGGAAAAAAAGGAAATGCATGCATGATGATGACTATTGATAAGTAGTACTTACTAACTAGACTAGTAGACAGTACAAGGCAGCAGTATATTATTAATTATTAACATTATGCAACTTGCCTTGCCTGTCTGCCCTCAGAGAGACCCAAATTACATACATTTTATGTTCTGTTGTACCGGGCTTCCTTTTAAAGCTAGCAAAGAAAATAAAAAAATAGCTGTAGGGATCAATTATAAGCAAAGAGCAAACATAACATAAACAACAACACACAGTCGTAATTGAAGAGAAAAAATGAATCAAATTAATTAAAAGATGATGAATGATACTAAAGTTACTGTATGTGTTATCCTGGTCAAATTGGGGAGTTGCATCTCGGCATTCCTCTCAGTCCTCCCTTTCATGGACGCTGCGTCCATCAATCTTTGGTGCCAATGCCTGCCTGGCTGATGCGGATTGGTAGGTGAGTATGAGTTGTTTTTCTCTGTTTAGCACAAGGCAAAGGCCGGCCTGTAAGTGTAGATGGAAAAACAAAAGGGATATTGAAAAATCAAGGAGAAAAAAAATGCATAAATTACAGAGGAGTGCAAACACTTTCAGAGGCGGTATGGCTAAATCATGTCTACTCTGTTTCCAGCATTAACCTAGAACAGCAAAGGACAGAGCAGGCCCACGGCGCCCACCCAACCTCCACTTAGCTTCGATTTTGACTGAGCCAGACAGAGCACACATATACAGCAACATAGCATTTTCCAAATTAAGTAACTAAATTAATGCACCGCTGTCAGTCATACCACTACTACACTCGTGGCTCGACTCCACCACTACACAGACATGTAGGTCTGCTGTGGTTGTTGTTGACTTGTTTACCTTTTATGCCACTTCATGAAACGCCCTGAGTTATTCCATCAATCATCTCTGATCCTACTGACTGACTGTGGAGAGTATAGTATGTGGTCATCATCATCATCATGGTGTTTTCCAACTCAGTCTGTAGTGTACCGAGGGAGTCCAGATTCCATATTCAAAAATGCAATGGATCGGCCTGCAGCAGAAGTACAATTTTGTTATTAAACAACAAGAAGGGAAACATTGACTTGAGTCACTTTTAGTGTGTAGATTAAATACTACTACACTTCGACTTCATGCACAACAACAACAACACAAACACCAATCACTCAGAGTCAGCGTCTAATGCATGCTATCATTACCTGTTCCTTCTCATCTTAAATTAAGGGGCAGTCCCTCTCGGCTCGGAAAGGAGGATAGCTATAGTCACCATGTTCCACTTCTTTTTGAGGGACTCGACAAGGCAACATTTCTTGTACTATTCTCCATCCAATGTCTGGCTTGAGGGAAATGGATTTAGGGCGTGTCAGGAGGATGGAGCAGGACTCGGAGGAGTGGACTTCTGTAATAAATGAACACAGCTGCAACTCCAATACGGCAATAAAAAGACAAGACGGTGGTGATGGATTTATTGTGATTTGATTCGAACCAGAAAGACAGAGACACACAGAAATAATAAAGTAAATAAGGAAGAAAGAAAGTAACAAGTTGAAAGCCTAGTTGTCAGGGAAGTAGAGCTCGTCCTCAAACTCTGGTGGTTCAACCAGAAGTAGGTCATCTAACACACTAGTTCCGTCACCTAAGTCGCTGTCCTCTTGTACCTGCTGTGCTTCAGGTATTGTGTAATCCAGTGGTATAAAGTGCTGATTAATTTTGATCATGGTTAACCTCTCTAAGTTTTGGGGTGAGAGACTGGTCCTTTTCACAGTTACAAAGGCGCCAACAGCACTAAAAACACGCTCAGAAGAGACACTTGCGATGGGCAAGCCAGATAGTTTATCGCCAGCCTGCTGAGCACTGGCCAGTGGCAAATTTTCCCATACCAATACAGCAATGGGTTTTGATCAATGTAGACCTCTGTTGGGTCATCCAGCTAGGCCTGGACTATCCGCTAAATGCTCAGGGGTGCTCCGCTGTGCTCGCCTCTTTTGTCTTTGCATCAGTACTGGACCTAACAAGCCCTTGCTCTAGAAACCATTCCTGTGCCGATTTTACTGGGGCTGATGATCCTGTTCTTGCTGTTGTTGATGTTGTTCTCTGTAGTGTTGGTGGTTTTGACTGCTGTGAGCCAAATGCACTGCCCTCAGGCTCTAAAGTTGAACTTGACGCCGGCTGCCCTGCAGCACTTGTTGTGGGCTGTAGTAGCGTGCCTCTAATTCCCAGCCGTTCATTTTCAAAGTCACCGGCTTTCTTAGCTATCCAAGTTTTGTACTTGGCAACATCCACTTCTGAAAAAGGAATTAATGTGTAAGTGTTCAGTACTGCTTTGTACCCAGGATTCAGAATTGTGGCAGAAATGTAATGGTTGGATGACACAATCTTAGTTTTCACCCTTGTATTTTCAGCTAAGCGAAGGGTTAAGCTCTCCACCAACTCATATGCTGCTTTTTTTTCCTCCACACCTGCGCATGTTGCAGACACCCCCTTCAGCTGTTGCTCTAGCATGTGCAACAATGGAATAGCTTGGCCTCCATGCTGACTTCACGTGTGAAGAGCTCCAAAGGAAGTAGCATCTCTGTCAGGCATTTAACTAGGCCCCATTGGTCCATCTCAACGGTCATGCCTTTCACAGTAGCAACCCCTAGTCTTTGCATGACATATTCATTGATTGGTCTGTACTGTTCAAACTGACATTCCAGCATGTAATAAGTTGAGTTCCAACGTGTTGGCACCTCCTGGATGAGTACTTTAACTGGCACTCTATGCTCACGTTGAATGATCCTCAGCTGCTTCCGGGCTTTTGAAGAATGGCTGAAATGTGTGCATATTCTTCTGCAGGTGGTCAGTAAGTTGCTGACTCTGTCTTCTTTTTTCAGAAAGTCGTAAACAATTATGTTAATGCAGTGGGCCAAACACAGGACCCTGAACTAGCCACCAGTGCCCATGACCTTAACTATATTACTGCCATTGTCCATGACAACAAAACCAATGTTAAGCCCTCTTGGGTGCAGCCATTCAAAGACCTTGCTGTTAAACTCTTCCAAAATGTTTGCAGCAGTATGAGATTTCTCCATGGCGAACATGGCTACAGGTGCATGTTTGCGAGTGGCATTAAAAATCTCAGCAGTGTCAACCCCTGCAGATATCTTTTCTCTAACCCCCACAAAAGAGATCCAGTGTGCAGCTATGCACATGTAATCAGTGGCTTGGCAACTGGTCCACATCTCTGTTGTCATGTGGATACAGTGAACAGCACTCTGCCGCAAGGCTTGTCCAAGCAATCTCAGCACGTCGTGATGTAGTGCTGGAACAGCAACTTTGGCAAAATAGGACCGGCTGGGAACCTTCCATTTTGGGCAGATGGCTGTCAGAGATTCCAGAAAACCCACCCCTTTCAGAAAAGAAAAAGGGGGCAGGTCCAGCTCTAACATTTTAGCCAGCTTCCCATTGTACAAACGTGCCGTTGGGTGGTTGCTTTCGTACTGCCCCTCCGACCTAAACATGCTGAGAATGGTAGGCTGGATATTTTTCCTTTCTGGTGCCGCAGGTGACTTCTTGAACCCAGATGTTGTTAGGCTCAATGCCGCACTTTTTTCATTGCGGTACTCTGTTGCCTTGCTGTCTCAGCCTGACTCTTACTCTTGTGCCACTGAGATGTTGCTGAGGCTGATGAGTATGTGGGCGGTACCACTACACTGCTGGGGACAGGGCTACTTTGTGTACCAGAGAAAATGTCTCTCACTTGTTCACCTTCCACCGCGATCATATCTGCTTCATCCCCACCAACAGCAATGGGTGCAGTTTTTTGGCCGCTAAGGTGCGCCTCCCACTGGATCAAGTAGGGTTTTTTCAGATGGGTTGTTTGGCCTCTGGTACCATAGTTTGTACCAAGCGTACCTCGACTAACACCTTGTCTACAAATTGAGCATATAGCAACGTTCTCCTCCTTACTGCTAACCGAAAAGAAGTCCCAAACTGGGGAGGTGAACTTTCTTGCGCTGCTGGAGGTGCCACTTGCAATGCCGGAAAAACTGGAGGGTGGGCATGGAATTTGGCTCTGTGCAGTACCACTACCTACTTCTACTGAGGTGGTGGTTGTGCTGGATGTAGGTTACTGCCGGGCCTTTACAAATGCAAATATGGAAGCTGGAGGTAGTGTTGGTGTTACCTATGTTGGTGGTATCTGTGCCACATCCCTCACAGCAATTTGGGATGGGGTAATGTCAGTCTCCACTGGGGCGGGACTAATGTCCATGATGACTGCCTCATCGTCATCATCCTCCTCCTCTACATCTACCTCCATAACTCTAAGGCTTTCTGGAACCTTCCTTTTCCCTAGCCTTGTCTCGTAGCGTGTCTCACTCTCAGACCTAGGTGGTGGGATCCAAGTGGCGTCTTGATCATCAGAAGGGGGGCTTGAAGAAGAAGTTGATGGACTAACCCTCCTTTTCCTTGCTGGGGATCTGGAAGACAATGTATCTTCTGCAAGAGTGGCTTGCTCTTCTTCTTCTTCCTCTTCAGGAATCTCTATTTCCTATACTGCCCCTACTTCGGGAGAAATACTATTATTGTGGGCGGTGGTTGTGGCTGTTGTTGCGGGTGTTGTTGCGGCTGTTGTTGCCCACTTATCTGCTGAGTTTCCTGCGTTGATTGGGTACTACTTTGGGATAACGATAAGTCAATTTCAACATCACTGCTCGTTGGCATTGTCGAGATTAGACTGGCTGCCTCTGCGACAGTCATGTGCTTGGGCCTAGGTTGGTGGGGTGGGCCCACTGATACGGAGGTGCAGCTCCCAGCTTGCTCCCTGGACCCGCTGCTGCAGGCGTAATTTTTGTTTCCCAAAAAACGTCTTGGGCGGCACACCAGTCTTGGTAAGTGCCACTTCCTTCTTCTGTTCCTTCTTCTCACTGGCAACTTTCTTGGTACTGTAGGACCTGGTACCTTTCTTTGGGGCCATCTTCATCAGATGTCAGCTGCATGCAGTTGCACAAGTTGCAGAGATGTCTGTGGTCACACATCAAGTGACGTTGTGCGCAGGAGGACTTCTGTCTGGCAGTACACGGGTGATGATGATGACACCTCCTCCTCAGTCTTTTGTGCACCTAAAAGCAAAGAAGCCAGAAGAACATCAGTGAAATGTGGCATTTGTTGTTGTGGTTCAATTACTACTAGTACAAACAAACAAAAATAATATATAACTTAGTGTGTGGTGGTCACACTTGTTAGTGTTATATTATTACATTTTATTAACTCAGTAATTAAAAACATAACAACATTGTAGCCATTTGTGAGACTTTGACAACAAGGGCTTTCATGGTATACTGTGTAAACTCAGGAAGGATAGGAAAGAAGAAGAACAAAAACAAAAATACAAATGTAATGGAACCTGTTTGGCATTAATTTGTGCATCACGTGGGAAGGATGCAGCATTCAGGGAGCTGCAGCTGGCAATGGGGATGGAAGCAGTAAGCCAAGAGGAACAAAGGAAAGACATGCAGGCCTATATGGCAAAAGCAGCACACTACTAAACTACCACCACAAAATGGCCACCAGCCACATGGTCACTCACAGTCACAACAAGCAGGAGGCCTGGAAAACAATGAACTCAAGCAAGCCTATATGGCCAGACAAAGGAGGCATGCTAAACAACACAGCTTTTATGCAAAAATGCAAAAACAAAAATCCACAGGGCTAAAAAGCCACATCACACACACATCCAACAAAGGCATTTATTTAACACACACCAAAAAAGTGAAATACCCCCAACAAAACACATTTTGCAATTCAATCCAATGCCACCCATGCCCTAAATGATGTTTAAATTCAACAGACAGCACAGAAACAGTTGTTTCATGCACCCATGATGAGTAGCTCTGGGCCTACTGGCTGAAAGGCCGATTGGCAGCCTAGGCCACAAGCTTGCAGGCCTATGGCAAAAGCACACTGGCTGGCTCCACAAAATGGCCGCCAGCCACATGGCCAGGCCACCCACAATAACAAGAAAGGGAAGACAGACAATCCAGGCCTATGGCAAAAGCACACTGCCTGGCTTCACAAAATGGCCGCCAGCCACATGGCCAGGCCACAACAACAAGAAGCATAAGCCAAGAGGAACAAAGGAAAGACAAGCAGGCCTATATGGCAAAAGCAGCACACTACTAAACTACCACCACAAAATGGTCACCAGCCACATGGTCACTCACAGTCACAACAAGCAGGAGGCCTGGAAAACAATGAACTCAAGCAGGCCTATATGGCCAGACAAAGGAGGCATGCTAAACAACACAGCTTTAATTCAAAAATGCAAAAACGAAAATCCACAGGGCTAAAAAAGGTTAGAAAGTTATACAACACAAGTACAACCACACCAAACACATATCCAACAAAGGCATTTATTTCACACACACCAAAAAAAGTGAAATACCCCAAAAAAAACATTTTGCAATTCAATCCAATGCCATCCATGCCCTAAATGATGTTTAAATTCAACAGACACTGCAGAAACAGTTGTTTCATGCACCCATGATGAGTAGCACTGGGCCTACTGGCTGAAATGCCTATTGGCAGACTAGGCCGCATGCTTGCAGGCCTATGGCAAAGCACACTGGCTGGCTCCACAAAATGGCCACCAGCCACATGGCCAGGCCACCCACAACAACAAGAAAGGGAAGACAGACAATGCAGGCCTATGGCAAAAGCACACTGCCTGGTTTCACAAAATGGCCGCCAGCCAAATGGCCAGGCCACAACAACAAGCAGCATAAGCCAAGAGAAACAAAGGAAAGACATTCAGGCTTATATGGCAAAAGCAGCACACTACTAAACTACCACCACAAAATGGCCACCAGCCACATGGTCACTCACAGTCACAACAAGCAGGAGGCTGGAAAACAATGAACCAGACAAAGGAGGCATGCTAAACAACACAGTTTTAATGCAAAAATGCAAAAACGAAAATCCACAGGGCTAAAAAAAGATTGGAAAGTTACACAACACAAGTACAACCACACCACACACACATCCAACAAAGGCATTTATTTAACACACAGCAACAAAAGTGAAATACCCCCCAAAAATTTTGCAATTCAATCCAATGCCATCCATGATCTAAATGATGTTTAAATTCAACAGACACCACAGAAACAGTTGTTTAATGTACCCATGAGTAACTCTGGGCCTACTGGCTGAAAGGCCTATTGGCAGACTACTGGGCTAGTGAATCAAATAAATATTGCAAATTGATTGCAAAAGTTGGAGAAAATGTAGTGAACTTTGCAACATGTTTCCTTTATAAAAGAAAACTAGTAGAAAAATTACATACAAAGAAAAACAACTAGGCCCCTACTGAAACTTCAGGCCACCCACAACAATAAATTTTAAAAAAAACAATGAAAAGTACAAAAAAATGTAGGTGTAATGCCCCAATCAAATAACAACACCAATTCTCCAACTTACTTGTAAAATCTCAAATCCAAAAGTCCTCAAATCCAATGATATATGATGCAGCAGACACAAAGAGTGATCCTTCCAGCACCAAATCCAAATGAAAAGTGAACAGGACATGGACAAAGCACTGGGAGGAGCCTGCTGGACAGGAACAGGAAGTTGGAGACTCTGGGGCACTTCCTTCCTCTTACAAAAAAGTAAAAAAAGAAAAATGACTCCTGGCACAAAAAAGTACAGCCAAATGTCAATCTGAGGAGTTGTTTTTAATCCAAATCATCATTTTCGAGAAGGTTTTATGCTGCTCGAGAGATATTCTTCTCCAGATTGCAAATTCTGCGTGTTCGCCATCACGATCTTCATGGAACTTCCGCCAGAAGTCCGATGGCGCGTTCGAATGAAGTGTTTGCGATCGCACACTCTCGCGGGACCGTGCGGCAGGCTACCAAATCTCGTGCCGCTCGCGAACGGATAGGAAATTCAGTCGGTGAACGTCGGGATCCCGGTGAGTCGCTACTGCGTGTGTGATATGCATTTTGAGCGCGCAAAGAAGAAAAAACTCTGCTCCGCTGTGGTAACTTCGCATTCTACGCAGAACGCAGAGTTGCCAAAAATCCGCAAACTCCGCGAGCGGAGCAGATTTTACCGCCCAGGGTTAGCATAAACCTCTCATAGTATGCATGCACTTTCGGCTTTTGTGTGGTTCTGAGCATTTTTGCTCAATTCTCCTCTTTCTCCAGCAATGTTTGTTTCAGATACTCTATCACTGCTTTATATTTCTCCATCAACAGAGCACTCAGACCATGATTAAGCTTTACTCTCTGGGGTTCATCAGTTGGCCAACCAACAGCAGCTTTGCAATCAGCACACACATCTTTGAAATCAATAATCTTAAACAATCTATTCAAAACTATCTAAAGCACCCTCAAAATGGTCACTAGTCTTTCAACCTCTGGGTACCACTTATCTGGTTCCTCTCTCAATTTTGGAAATTCTGTCATGTATAGAGATCAGACCTAGTCCACGGAACATGCAAATAATTCTCCCCTGTACTTCCTGTAAAGGGAATACAGGCAAATCCATTTCCATTTCAAGTTCACTCATAACAACACTCACTTTCTGAAGCTTGTTTTTCCCTTACACTTGTCCTTGCACTTTCACAAATCTTTCCAGTCTTTAATAAAGTCATTGCACATCCGGGGACTTCATCATCCACCATCCCCCACCGGGGGAGACGCGCCACCAGCATTTTACCACGCCAGGAGGCGCATAAAGGCAGCTCATCATTGCACATCCAGGGACTCCATCCCCCACCGGGCCTTGCGACAGATATGCTGCCACTGTTTTACCGCACCTGGAGGCGAATAAAGGCAGCTCGGGACTCCCGCAGTGCAGAACGCGCGCAGACGTGCCCAGGCCGTGCCTGTGCATTGCCTGGGCCAAGGGCGGGCCCGTCCATGCTCGTCATAGCCCGGAAGAGGCTGGGCCACCCCCCTGACATCTGGACTTTGCTGCCCAAGACCTGTTACTCAAGATTAAAAAGGTACTGTTTCAAGAAAGTTCTCTTTTGAATAACTTTTTGTACCCCCTGGTGGGCCATTTGTTGATTGTGTTGCTTTTGTAGTTCTATACCCCTGTGAGCTGAGAGACTGTGCTGGGATGGGAAAGCACAAAATCTCTGAGGGAGGATCGAAGGAAACCTGCAAGAAGAAGGCGAAGAAGAAAACTCTTTTTAAGCCCAGTTGCTGGGGGAGGGGTGCTAAACAGTATTGACAGTTTTCTATCCGAATGTGAGGGTCTTCTAGATCCAACTTCCACCACTAACACTTCTCCCAAGCACGTTAGCATACAGGTATCTAGAAGTCCTACACAAACAGGGAGCATACAAGCTATATTTAAAAGGGCTGCCAGTAGGAACCAGGCACTTGATACATTAAATTCACAACTTCACAGGTCTGTGAGAGGGGGCATCGAAGTGCAAGAGACCGTAGTCGATCTGTCAGCTTTTTCCTGCAGTAACAGGTTTACTACACTGTTAGAAGAGGTAGAAACACAAGACACATCTACTAGTCTAGGCAGTGGGGCTCAAAAAGAGGGCATAAAGGCTACTATATGTCAAAATATAGATGCCCTGTCAGTAGCAAGTACAGCCATGCTTCCAAGTAGTCATGACACTTATTAGTAGAGAGGGTTTATTAAATCATACAAATGTTATAATAAATGGGGCGCCCAAGCAAAGAACACTAACATTACAAATAGCTGATCTAGTGCAGGAAATTAGAGCGCTTAAAGCAACTGTTGGTAGTCCCTCTGAGTCCCTAAACAAGGTACTTACAGATGTTCAACTTTTCAAGAAACAACTGGATCCCATCCAATCCGCTCAGTCAATGGCCGGGGGGGGGTGGGTCATGTGAGCCAGTTACCTGGGGGCCCCATAAGCCATGATATAAGAAGAACAGGGAGAGAAAACTCATCTCGGAGTGATAAGGTCTATCACACAGACTCTAGAAATCCTAGTGGGGTAGTCAAAACAGGGTTGGACCTTGGCAATCTATTAATCCAAATAAAGCCCAAGGTCTTTTACCTAGTTTGGTTTGCCATCAGGCAAATACGATCCCAGTTTCACAGATGCTGGTAGGATTCCAGACATGAGACGAACAGTATATGTGGTTAATGTTCCAAAGCTCCCTCCCAGCTTACATAAAGAGGGAGAGGGCACTCTGAAAAACAAGTCGATTCAATGGATCCGGCGTGTGATGGGGGTGCCGGTCTCTAATAAGGGATGACATTATAGGGGCCAAAAGACATTCTTACCCGGGGGCCACCACTGACGCCATTGCACTTACTCTAGCAAACCGAGATCTTGTTGAAAATCTGGTGGCCTTTGACATACACACTCAATAGCTCACCAAATCTAATATTCACCTTAAATATAATCTTCCTGAGGCGGTCATAAAGATGAACCTAGTCCACTCACCAACATTTCAAGTAGGTGTGTCACCTTTATGAGAGATAGATTGAAGGTTACCCCCCGCCGTTCATACCCAGGTAATTATACTAGAATGCACTAGTGAGCATATTGTACCCCACCAAGAAGTAAAATCTCCTTCAGAGATGAGCCATCTCATCAGTGTAGAGAATGAGGCAGGTTGCATATCAGGGACCACAGAGCCAAGGGAGGGGCTGACATCTGATCTATATTTGACATCAAGTAGAAAAGAGTTTTTATCCTGGAACATTGCTGGGTTGAGGTCAAAGGGTGCCTCTCCCGACTGGAATACCTTAATTGAAAAGTTTGATATATGCGCTTTTCAAGAAACTTGGACCACAGAACCACTTTACCATCCGGGGTATTTAAACTATTATATTCCAGCTATCCAAGGTGGCAAGGGTCGCCCGTTGGAGGGTCTTACAACATGGGTTAGACAGGAAATGGGCCTCAAGATACAGGCACTCCCAACAGAGAGTAGTGATATCCTCGCAATCAGGTTGGTGTGCGGTCCCTATGGTAACATTGGCATATACAATGTATATGCAGGAGGACAAAGTGGGGGGCAAAGGTCCGAAACCATTCTTGCCTTGGGTGAGCACCTAGATAATCTTTCTTGGGCTGCCTCTGTTGTTATAGCGGGAGACTTAAATTCCACTTTTGAGCCCCTTGATAGCGAGGACAATGATCTGGCGGGGGAGGAAGATGAGCAGTGGGGAATTCTACACCTGGAAATACCTCCAATCAAAAGATGGACAGAAGTAACTATTCAACTGAAAGCTATATGCTTAGAATACGGCTTATGGGTGACCAACGGCAGGACTACTTCCGATGGGCAAGCGGCCAATACGTTTAACAACGGCCACCACCCAAGCCGTATTGATTATCTTCTACTTAGTCTAAAATTATGGCATATGCTTGAGGATAAGGTTGTGCTGGACCGTGTTGAGAGCGATCATAATCCACTATGCTCTACGTTTGTATATAGGGATTTACAAGAACAAACACCTACCCTCAATTCATTTTCCACTGGTAATTTGCAATCCACCAATGACATGCGACTACTAAAATGGCCCATGATCCTAGAATGGCCAGAAATATTGTCCGCTATCACCAGTGATGTTGAAAACATCTTAGTAGAGATGGAGTCCTCCATCCTTAATTCCCAGCCTCTTAAAGAAATAACATTGCTGCATAACATACTGTTTGCTAAAATGCGCACATATTTTAAAAGACCTCTGAGAACCACAGAAAAGGGTACCCAGGCACTGCACCACTGGTTCAATAAAGAGTGTAAGCAAGCCTGTGGAGCCCTGGGGGTGGCAATTAGATCTGGTGATTTGGCTAGAGTTCAAAATGCCAGAAAAATTTATAAGAAGGTGATAGTAAAAGCTAAAGAAATCTGGGATGAAAACAGATGGCAGGACTTAAAGCAAGCATGTAGTGGGAACAACAGCCAATGCTTCTGGAACCTGATAAAATGGGGCAGGGGTGGAGTTGCACCGCCCCCTGACAATAATGTGGACCCTGACACTTGGGTTAATTACTTTGCTGCACAATATGCCATTGACGCTATAGAGGACTGCGAGCCTTTCACGATTCATTTTTATTTAACAGACAAAATATTTGACTTGGCACATGCTAGTGCAGCTCATAGTGCCATTACTGGTGGGAAAGCATAAGATATTGACAGCTTTCCCGCAGATATCTTTTTGCAGGATAAGGTTAAATGGAGTCAGTATATAATGCTATTAGCAAATGCCATCGCCCACGGTGCCCCCATCCCGGACTCATGGTGGGGGGTGGAGATTATTCCAATATACAAAAAGGGGACAAGTCTTTGCCAGGAAACTATAGGCCAATAAGCCTAATTGACTCGATTCAAAAAGTGGTGGCCCGACTTGGCAAAGTCCCAAGAATGGATAGATGACAATGACATCCTAAGTCCTCTAAGTCCTCTCCAGGCGGGCTTTCAGGCCCACAAAAGTACAATAGACCAGGTCTTTCATTTTACCTTAATATACTGGCGGACTGTAGTTCTTGGCAAGGGCAGCATGTATGCTGCCTTTGTCGATCTTAAATCAGCTTTTGTCCTGGTTTCACGTAACAAACTCTGGGTGGTACTACAGGAGATGGGGATGCCTACTGATTTACTCTCCCTCATCGCCCACATTCATGAAGAACATTTTGCCCAAATATGTTGGGGAGCACAGGGGAATAAGACCGACCCCTTTCCTGTAGAGAAGGGAGTACATCAAGGCTGTGTAATGGCACCGACATTATTCTCACTTTTTCTCAACAGAGTTGCTAAATTTGTATCCATCACCCCTACTGATGCTCCAGTTTTAGCAGGTAACTATTGAAGGGATTACACCCACTGCTTGCATTGCGTCTCCTCTTCATGCCTTTCTCTGCATGCCCCACTTGGATTCTAACCATTGACAACCATTGGCCTGATCCCATTCATTTAATGATTCAAATTGTGTAGGTCTAGGTTGCAGCTTTCTCTCAAACATTGTATGTCTCAGATAATCAAGCATTCTAATATTAAAAGTACCACAGGCATGGATGAAACTGGACGTCCAACATCATTTCAAATGCAGGAGTTTCTTCCCAAGGAACCTTTTCTCCTTCCATATTAGGAACAATTTTAGAGGATTTAGTCTTTTTCAATCCATCATCTATTTCACTTGATCAAAATCATTGCTAAATACGCAAAAATAAATTGACAACCAACCACTCGCATCACAGCTATGAGAAAGATAGAACCAATCACAGCATGACCCACAGCGGCAACTCACCAATGACAGCACGACACATGGTGACATATCACCAATCCCTGTGTGACTGTCAGTGTCAGCCAGTCAATTCCAGCACAACTCCTTCATGAACTGAAATCAACACAATGCCTTTCACCACAACAACAATGTAAACAACGTAAATTGTGTCTGCTCAACCTCAATAAGGAGAAGAAAATGAGGACAACCAAGGAAATCAAACTCACAAATTATTAGAAACAAAACTAGTACCTTCATGGCACTTGTCAACCACAAATCACACTAAGCAGATTCTCCAGCGGTAATCCACCTCTGATCATCGTCTTTACATCTATGCACCAAAGAATAAACAAACACTAATCTAAATTAGATCACACTCAATTTGAAAAAGTTCTAATGAAATCAGAAAAATACCCTACATTGGTGTGTATTTGGTGCCTCACAAAAAACAATACCACTTTGCAAAAAGTTCAACGTTATATTTCGAGATCTTGTATTACAACAAATTTGGTCACCTTAACCAACAATAAACAAAAAAATCCAATATTTTCTTCGCTGCAAACCCAAAATCAGCCCCTTCTCATTTTAATGAACACAATGAGAAATAATAATTCTCTAACTCACAAATATGAAAAAAACATCAAGATCCTAGTAAATAAACGACTTAATGAATCACAAATCAGAAGTGCATAATTAAAAATCTCACATACAGGACTCCAGACAAATCCACACTCTCAACTAAAAATCCCACATTGCACCAGCAAGAGGCCACAATCACCAGCAATTTATTCTACCTTAATAAGTCTCACACTCTTTGACTTGGGAGCAGCTCTTGTACACTGGAGCACCGCAAGTAATCCAATTTGGTCAGACCATAAGGCTCAGTTAGTTCATTGAATCAATCATAATGCATAGAACTCATTTGCCATAAAGCATCCTAGCATTTCAAATAGATAGAGAAATAGGCAGAATCTGAAAAGATATTAAGTGCAGAGTACACAGCAAAACGACAAAGAGTCAGGCAGCATCCCTGGCAGAAATCCCAGTACAAACCCAAAAGAGTCTGGCTCACCCCCAAATTCAGGGGTCTTATTTATATACCTATATCTAGCACAGAAAACAATGCATTTTGCACAGTCAGCATCGTATGAGCAAATGTATCTACTCAGCGTCAAATCACAGTGCAGCATTACAAAACATCATATAAACCCACCATGTTAGCACAATCCTCTAATTTGAATATATTAAACTCATTCTGACCTAATGTCGTCATAGGTGGCAGAATACAATAAACAATGGAAAGTCTCATACTTGTACAGTCTTCAGTGAGCAAGCAGGAAGAGCCTTGAAAGTATCAAAAGGCTTCCTTCGTAGTTGCTTCCAGAACAGCAACTCATTACAAAACGGACAGTGCATATTCTGCTGCGAGCAGTGTCAAATGAGAAAATATAAACACACAGTGAACATTATGAAGTGACAGACATATTTTTGAAGATGGAGTTGAGGGCTAAAGTTAGGCTTAGTTAAGCAGAAGCCAGAAAATGCGTTTCTAAATAGCACAATATGTTTGCTTCAATAGTAATAGATTCATGTTAATTTGGTATATATGGTTCTAATCAGAACATAGCTCCTACAACAGCATGACACCCAGTTACTATTGTGCTTCTTTCCTGCAGTTGTGTAACACTTTACAATAGTCTGTTTACTATCATGTGAGGAGATCGCAGCACAATGCAATTGAATTACTACATGTCATTTGTTCAATTCCTTGACATTCTATGTACATATCTTGATTTGGGGCTGCTTATGACCCAACAAGGTGACCACTTCAGTTCTTTGTTTTGTATTTGCATTCAGGTACAATACTTTCACATTTGTGAAAGAAAAGAAGTATAAATATGAGATTATATAGTGTGAACCAAGGCTAGTGGAACAATAAACATTTAACATGGGGTGTCTTGAGAGGTATGCCAGAGCTATGAAGTTGTGCTTAGTGAATTCTTTTTCAATATTTGTAAATGCAATTGCATTTTATTTTGCCTTTTTGATGTGTGTGTTGCAAATTATGCACTTTTTCACTGCATTGCTGACTTTCTTTTAGGCAAACTTTGGATTTATTTCAAATTACTTGACAATTACTTGGTGACACCCCCACCCTGGAATTTGAGTGCATTTTAGCTTTCATCTCACATCCCTTACACACTTCTTAACATTCACACTTCATACACATTTTCCAAGTGTCTCTGCATCTGACCTAACACTCAATATTTGGGGAATCTTCAGATAGTAAACAGTCATAACCTCTTTCTGGTTGACTGCTACTCATGTCTTATGTTTGACAATGAAGTGGAGGTCTGAGGTCAGATCAGACACTGAGGCAGCATCCGAGGGGTAGGATCATGTATCAGAATCTGGAAGTGATTTTTTTCATTGATGGAGTTCCATCAGATGATGATTCCTCTATTACTGAATCTGAAGAACATGGTTATGCAGCACACAAAGGCAGTTGTGATGTAATTTAACAAGCACGACTTGTGTATTGAGAGATAGTGGTATCAAATCACAATCAACAGTACACACAGATGCTCCATTTGACAACCCCTCTGAGTTTCTGCCTGTATGTCGTGCTTTCAGTGGAGTTGATGGATCTAAAATCAATACTGAAATGTTTTTCCCATTGTTGCTTACAACTTTTTTACATGGTATGGTCCTTGACGATATTGTGCAGCAAACTAATTTGTGTACTGGCCAAATTTTGAGGCAGCATGCATGCACTCATTTTAGGACACACATGTGGACACCCAGCTCACATGGGGACTTGTAATGGTTTTCTGACTTTACATGTCTCATGGGTATTTTGTCCAAGCCATAAGTACAGTGTTACTGGTCTTGTCCCTCATACTGGGCAACACCCAGCTTTCAATCTGTAATGAGCAGAGATCATTTTTTTTAAATTTGGCAATATCTGCTGCATTAGAATGATAACTGTTGCATTTCCACATAAGCATCCACTTTATCTATTGTGGAGGATGTTGCGTGGCTGAAGGATTGACTATTGGCTGACTCTGTACCTGCAATAGAGAAGAAGTTTAATCCATATCGAAAATGCAGAGTTTGTACTCTGTAAAGAAGAAGGTGGGAGACTTGGTACTGTTGCTCCCAGTTTTTATCTCAGACCAGGCATGTGCATTTCGAGTTACTTTGCTTTGTACCACACAAAGTTAAAGTTTTGAGAAATTTAATTTGAACAGTAAGTTTGAGAGTTAGTATCTGACCTCATATGGACATGCATGGTACATATTTTCCATAAGCCATTATTTGATTTGCTTCAGTTACTTTTGAAATTGTTCCATATGCACTGGAATTTCATAGACATTTTCAACCAAACAATTACCATAATCCATAACTGTTTTCTTTGCTAATTATATTTTAGCATTAGGTGTGTGCTGACTCAAGTAAATTGGTTCATGTTGGTGACACTTGTGGCATTCTTGTTCGCATTTTGCTTCCATTGGCTAAGTCTTTCTGGGAATGCTTTATAGGGAATTTAGGAAAGTCTGCCTCGGGATTTCTACTTCTATGTTCAACTGTAATTATGCTCACATGTTAAACAGCATGGGTGTTAGAAATGCCCTCAGACAACTCCAAATTTCGACCACGCCGAGGACAAGGTTTTTGGCAGTCACGTGGCTGATCAGGGGCGTAATTACACCCCAAGAAGGGCTTCTCCCAACCACAGTGAGTGCACTAAAATTGTTATGTCCCCCAATCTAGGCCTAAGTAGCAAAGCAACCTTTCACCTACATTCGTCCTACCTTGCTCTGCATAACGGTTCTAGCACTGACCTTTTACCTAGTTACGTGCTGAATAAATGTCGATTGGTTTCCTTGAAACCAGCCTAATTTATTATGCATGACATACATAACAGGATTAACACACTGTACAAAAGTAATTGTTTTCTTTCATCCTAGGGCGATCAGGCTACTTTGCATAAATTACATTTATTGATTTATGCTCATCTACATAATCGTACTCATAACATACCGATTGTGGTAGAAACCCTGAGGCTAGCTTTTCTGTATAAGAGAACTACAACATCACTAGTGAAGGAGAGGAGACGCTTCCACGCTGACACAAGACACTGGGGTCCCGGCCTGCAGAAGCTTCAACATGCAGCGGTCTGACATCCCTTGCGGGTTGTCCACTTTGAGATCAAGATGGGGTCCTTCATGCTCTCCCATCAGTTGATGGGGTTGGCTCTTTCCTAGGGATTCTTGGCTTTACACCCACATACATGCTAGGTACACTTAGGTACACTTTGGTAGGGTCCACATTGTAGAAGAATGCTTAATTACTGTCATGATTTTATGCCTGCATGTAATCACTGTTTTAGCACCATGGTAGAATTCTACCTTCTATTTACTCTGTAGGTGCATGTAATCTCTTACATTAGCTTCTGTCTATTGATTGTTGCAGCAAACATGTTTTATACTAGAATGACGCTGGTTCAATAAATTCTTATTGAAAAACGTCCCCAAGGTTTATTCTGTGTGTCTCTCTGAGACTAAGTGAGCATGATTGACTGAGTGAAAAGTACTGTTCTGTTTCCACGATCACTTAAGGATCAAGGGTTGTCATGCTCGATTGTTGCCAGAAACTATTCGCTCCTTGGTAAGGTTAGGAGGCTTATAGTGGCACTGTGAGCTAGCTGGTCTGAAGGCTAACATATCCTTTGGGGGTGTCCGGAATAAGTCTAGACACCAATCCCTTCATTTATGTTGTCTGAATGCGCAGATCCTATGTATTTATAGGAACTACACAACATGTCGCTGCCAACGTTGCTTTGGTTCTTATTTAATGGTCAAATCTGAGTAGTTCAGTCGTGCTTTCTCAGTGGCCCCTACTCACATTTAACCAGAGACGTCTGGTGTGGGAAGGGAAATCCGCTGCAGCTGAGTAGTTAAACCCTATGTACTGGCTGTAGGTTGTGTAAGATTGAAGGATTAAAAATTTCCCACATTGTACAAAACCTTATCTCTTTTCCTTACTACTTCCTTCCACAATTTCTGTCCAAGAGGGCGGCATTGCCAATGCAGTGGAAGAAGATCAGGAAGTTGCTCTTAACATTGCAGAAAATTGCAGACATGCGCTTACTATGAAATTAGTAGAACACGGCCTCCCAGCAAATGGTGAAAATGTTACCTTCATTATTGAGGCACATGAAGCATTCAGCACAGAGGTATTCTATTTTTGTGTAAAACTCCCACCTGCATATGCATGCACACATTTGTTTCATTCTTACATTGAAGATGAGACACCTGAAGAATACTTTCCAGAAGTGGACATAGAAGTCCTGTTAACTTATAAACAACAGATTAATTGGTTTAAAGGCACCCTCCCCCACACCACAGAAAATGTGAGACTTGGTCCGCTCAGCAGAGACGGAGTGACTTGGCAGGTCTTAGCTGCTTACACACTGCATCCAGAGATTGATACATTGTCAGCAGCAGAATTATGTACACTTTACAGAGATGTAGTAAAACTATACAGAATTATTACACAGTTTGTAATGCCAACACTTACAATTCAACCTCCGAGGGCTATTCAAGTTGGTCCACCTCAAATGACTATGACTAAGATCAGCCCACAAATGCTGAACGCGATTATGGGAAGAATGCCCACTAAACGTGAGCAAATGCCGATCTAGATAGCACAGAAAATAGCACAGCTTGAAGCAGCCTGCACTGGACTTGGGAATGAAATTGATAGGCAATTTTGCCCAGGTATCAGCAATTATGCTAGGGAACATAAAAGGAGAGGTGGCAGCGGTGGCTATACACCAACGCCTGAGGAAATTCACTCCTGTACAACAGGGGCGAGAATTACCAAAGGTTATCGAAGATACCTATGCTTCGCTGGGTAGAGATAACTTGGGAGCTAGACCTGTAAAACCACAACTAATGAGTAATCCTGAAACAAATAACTCAAATAACTCAAAGCAAGCACCCGATTCCTCTAAAAAGAAATGGGATAACAAACAATCAAAAAATAATAAATAGAATGCATCACGAGCGAGTCTCCTCAACAGGAACCCTCTGATAGAAAATACAATCTTAGGAACCTTGATAATATTAAAAAACCTGACAGGTATCAGGATACTGATACACGTTCCTCTCGTTCCTTTCAGGGTTCATCCAAAAACTCGGAGAGGGAAGGGCGGCAGAACACAGATCAGTAGAGCGAGTCAAGCCGCAAAGGGAGACACATCGCACTTCAGACTACATTATCAAACAAGAAGATAAACCCAAAATGAAATCTTAATTTAAAAAGAAGAAGGTAGTTGGCCTTAAAATAAGAAATTCCCAGGCTACTGAGGACTGTACTATTGAACGGGAATGGGCTGTGATGATGTTAGGCAGCGCGCAGAAGTAACAATAGCTTTCCAGAACCTGATGGAATTTATGGTGACAGCAGCATTGAATGAACACATCACGGTGGAGACACCGGATACAATGATAAGTGTCCCACATTGTTTACACAGAATTATTTTCCAAATGGAGGGGGGACATACCCAGGAACGTGAAAGGTCTTGTTTGGGAGAACCTGACTTATGGATACGACATCCTTTTGGCTGAAAAAGATTGGCCGCCTGAGTTCGTTCTGGACTGCCCTAAAGGGGAAGACGTAATATCACCATCCTTCTCCGACCTCGTTCCAGAGTCACTAAAACATTCATACGCACAGGAGTGGGCATTAGCGCTAGCTCCCGCACTTTACTGCAATCATGTTGGGTGTGATGCTGAGTCACCTCATCATGAAATCCCATTAAAATCTACTCCTACACCACAGAGGCAGTACCCTATAATACATGACACAAAGAAACAAGATCAACTTAAATACCAAGGTGTGATTGAAAATTGCACCTCTTCCATGTATAGTCCTTTGTGTCCCATAATGAAACCTGACAATTCATACCGTCTAGTTTTAGACTACAAGCATTTAAATACATGCACACAAACATTTGCAGTACAAAATGCACACAGTGCCTCATTAATGAATAACATTGTGTGGAAGAAAAACAAAACAACAGTAGATATCTCAAATGGATTCTTTTACTAAAATATAGCACCTGAAAGCAGATATTTGACAGCATTTTCAGCACTCGGCTCTCAACGCCTATTCTGTAGACTGCCAAGGGTATGAAATAGCCCGGGGTTGTTCTCAACAAGAGTATCGGAGTTACTTCAAATTTGTGATGAGGAGGCATTGTCCTACATAGATGATAGTTATCTGATGGATGATGAGTTATTGGATCATTTGAACAGGGTGAACAACATAATTCTGGGGTTCTCCACAATGGGCTACAGATGTAACTTTAAAAAATCAAAAATCGCCCACCTCAACGTCCTGTTTTTGGGATATGAGCTATCAAGTGAAGGAAAAAGCCTGGCAGCTATTTTTTTAGAAAATTGTGCACTGCTCCAACCTCCAAAGACTCTGAAAGGTTTACATTCCATTTTAGGATTCTTACATTTTGGCAGAACATACATTTTGGATTACGCAGAAAGGGTTAGACCTTTCTACGACCTAATCAGACCTGATTTGTCAGCTCAACATTGGACACAGGAACACATCGAAATTCTTCGTTCTGTACAAGCTGACATGATAGCTTCCAAACACTTACACACACGTTTAAATACCACTAATTTGGTGATCCCTGTAGTTGCCGGCAAATCAGGGTACACTTACCTCACCTTCAATGAAGGCATATCGGTACCCATGTCATACAACCCTCATTTGTACGCGAATGCTGAAATGTGTTTTGCATCCACAGAAAAGAAACTGCCAGCAGTACAAACTGATGTAGTGATAGAAAGAGCACTAGCACAGGGGAAACGCATAATTGTCGTGACTCCAGTAACAACCTTAGAGCTGTTACCAAAGCAAGCGTTCCAAATGCAAAAGCACTGCATCCGCGATGGATATAATGGGCGAATTCTCTCACTGCAATAGATGTAGACTACACATTTCATTCTACATTAAAGACACAAGCATTCCTGCAGTCCGAACAAGAATATCCTCTCCCGAATGAAATAATGCCTCTAGACCAGTACGAATACATCATTTATACAGATGGGTCTGCCTAGCCTGCCGTAGGAAGTAAACAGCAATACAGCACAGCATGTGCGATTGTGAAGGGACGTATGCGGGACGGCAAGTTCCGTCCTAGCAATAAACAGACGCAGTCTCTATGAGATTGCATGGCACAACTGGCAGAACTAAAAGCCCTGATACTGGCACTACAGAATACGGATCCGGAATTCCCCACACTCATTTTGTGCAATTCGTTTTATTGTGTCCAGTCTTACAATGAATTTCTTCCACTCTTGGGGCCAGAATGAGTTTGGAGATTCCAAAGGGTGCACAATAAAGCACAAGTTGCTTTGGGAACAAGTAGCAAAGCTGAAAGAATGCTTGCCACAGGCTCATGTAATTCACACATTGAGTCATCAGCGTGTTGGCATGCATGTTGAAGGGAATTCATTGGCTGATGAAGTCGCCAAGGCAACAGAGCGAACTGCTGCCATTGATGCAATCACTCGTCCAAGCATGAGGATAGGCGGCCAGATAATGATAGCTATAAACGCTACGAGCAACAGCTCAGCCTTGCCAAAAGGTTTTCCATTCAAGTACTCCTACAAATTAGATGAGCAAAACATTCCATATGCTCAAATTCCAGGAGTAGGGGATAGAGTAATACCATACATGGATTGCAGATTAGGATTAATTCTAGCTGCACATGAGCATCTGGGTTCAGCACACGCAGGTATCGCTGCAACTATTTCACTACTAAAGCAGAGTTATTGGTAGCCAGATCTTACTAAACAGACCAAGGGTTTTGTCCTCAAGTGCAACATCTGTCAACAAATGAAGGCTTCCACCGTAGCACGTCCACCACAAACACTATAAGTGATTTCAGACAGACCTCTCGCATGAGTCTATTTGGACCACTGCGGCCCCTTACAATCTGATGGGGCTTACAAGTACATCTTGGTGGCAGTCGATTCATTCTCTAGATTCCAGTGGGTTTGACCTCAGCGCTCGGCTGATGCCGGCACTGTTGTCTTCATAGGGACATACGCAATTGACACAATACATTCCGACCGTGGCCCTGCATTTAGCTCACTGGCTTACAAAGAAGCCATGGAAGGTTTGGGTGTAGCATTGCGGTACCCCTCCCTGTATCGTCCCGAGGAAAATTCGATTGTGGAGAGTAAGATCCAGGACTTAAAGCAATCCTTAACAGCTAGGGTATTAAGGTTGTGGGGCAGTTGGGTCAATCACCTATATGCAGTCCAGATGGCACTTAACAACATGCCAAGATAACCCCTGGGGGGCCGTGCTCCATATGAAGTCCTGTTCGAGATAAGAAAGTGGGTACCAGACCTCGATTGTGGCAGCACAGTGGTGGATGAAAAACCATTTGGCATCAATGATCGTTTGGCTGTTTTTCAGGATCTCAATGAATTCCGGACATTACAAAGCAACGTCCAAGTAAAACGTACCACCACTGGAGAAGTGAAAGCTGTTCTGGCAAGGCGTACCTGGGTCCCAAAGATTGAGGACCTTTTCAGAGAAAAGATAGTGGACAAAAACGAATTTGGGCTTGTACCTGTCCTGGCTGTCGAAGGAACAAGAACAGTACTTCTTCTGCCCCTTGATGGCAAGAAAGAAAAGAGATTTGTCTCAATTGATCTGATCATACCACACTATGTGGCCAAAACTCAACAGTAGGCCGCGTGGGCTCCTGGGCAGCCACCAATCTCCTCTCGCTACCATACAGGGAGTTCAGACTGAAAGATTAATAACCTTTGAAGACTCCATTTCGTGAAGTGAAGGAGTTGCCAACAATGGAATGGAACTTGTACTCGTTGAAATTGAACAGTAATAAACCTCAAATGAAACACAGATCTCAATTCAGCCTAAAACCGACCTCTATGTGCATATGTCTTGACAGGAGTCATCTGCCAGTTCCAAAAAACCTGCTATGCTACCAAAGACTGCATCTGACTTCATAGATTTGGACAATATCTCATTGGATCCGAGTGAACCCGAGTCACTGCCAGTGCCTGTTCCCCACAAACAAACAAATTCATGATTTCTACCTTTGGCTGAAAAAGACTTACTTTTTTTCTACCTGGCTACAGCTCTAGATTGCAATTGGTCTACTGTTCCTAGTCCTTTGGATAGGTGAAGTGACTGTCTTTTTCTTACTCCCGAATGGACATTACCTCCCAGAAAGCTCTGCAGTCCAACATGTGAACTTGGTCCTGGAACCGAATACATCATCACACCGTGAACAGAGAGAAATCTCCTTCGTGAACATTACAGCAGGTCCAATTCCTGAAGGAATAGTTTGGGACAGAGTTTCCTATGATGTGTATGGTCCAACTGAACTTTTAAAAATACCACATTTATTTACAATTTCTCTTAGTGATATCATCACCTCTAGTACTTTCTCTGATGATTGAGACTTTGAAACTGTAAATACTATGCTGTCTGATTTAGAACAATCTGATGCATTTTCAAAGAATGAATAGTATGATGGTACAACATTGTTTTTTACCAACACTATGGTCACCATCTTTTGGAAACAAAGCAAGTATCCCATGTAATGTTTTCAATTATTATCAATGGGAACATTGCCCAACACCACCAAAAGGTAGTTCAACCACATTTGCACAGAAGTTTGCTTATTGTTTTGGGTTCAACACTTCAGACCCGGCCTCTTATTACTATAGGCTTGCACCTACACCTGCAAAGAAAAGTATGCTCACCAACACCAAGCTGATATACTCTGCTTCTTTTATTTCCCAACTGTCTTTACAAGGTTTCGACTTTTGGAGGGACACTATGGACACAAAATCTGTCTGGGGGACTAAGGATTGTCAGGTTCAGGGAACTGAGGCCCTATTTAGAGCATGCCTCATACCACATCAAATGCTTTTCCTGAATGACACAGTGCAACAGACTTCCTGTCTTGGGCTAGCCAAGAACAAGCACTTGAACATACCTTGGATTTCCTTGTTTACACACTTTGAGGGTTGGCAAAATTATACATCACACAGTGAGGATACATTGGATACCATACTACACTCTTACAATTCATCAAGCCCCTATTGGAAGGGATGGTTGGTTTGGCCTATCGACACAAATAGGTGACAGTCAAGATTCAGTGGTACCACCGAAGGGTTTAGTATCCATAGGCCTTATTAGCACTATGTACAATCCGAACATTCGAAGGTGGTGACATCTTACATTGTCGGGAAGTTATGCCTAGAGCATAACTTCCCGACCTCATCACTTTCCCAAGACCTCATCACTTTCCCAAGTGAAACAACACTTGTCCCTTCTCTCAGATGGCATAGATCTTACAGATTTTTTGTTAGGTCCCCATAAGCCACGTTGAAAGCGTTTCCTATATACTATTTACAACGAGCTATAGAAAATCTCTCAACTGGAGGCTGCTGAGAGATTGCGTGGGATTGACAGGGTTAACCTTGAAAAGGCTTTGACCGTGGTCAACAATGGTATGATCACACTATCATCCAGGATTTAATCACTGGGCAACCTTGTGTCTTTTGCCATAGATATAATGGAACAGGATTTGTCTATTTTACAACATGGGCAATAGCACTTGAGGTCCATTATACTGCTAAGCTGGACGCCGCAATCATTGTGTTCTGGCTACGTGCCCTGGTGATACATCAACAGCACAACTCTGTTTTCTGCATACAATCTGATGGAAAGACAGATAGTGATGGCACAAAGAGATGCAGAATATACCATGTTGCACATTGAAAAATTGGGCCAATTACCTTTTACTGTGGCTGAGTCACCTTCCACAGAATGTTAATCCATGGCTACATTACACTACCAGTCACGACTTTCCAATTTCAATACTGTCTCCAATATTACCAGGTAGGCAGATATGAAGTGCTAGGAGAAGGATACATACATGAGTACAAGGAATTACCATACAGATTTAGATGCTGGAATAGGGTCAGCGAAGTTTTTTTCAGCGGTTCAAACTGTGAAAGTGCCTTAAGTGGATCCTTAGTTTGTAAGGATATTTCGCTTCACGGAGCCTGTAATGCTTCGGTTGCTAATTTATCCTGTCACTTGAAGGGTTCCCCAGCTGCTGTGATTCATCCAGTGTTCGAGCTGCTCTCCAATGGGAGCTATTTGATGCTGAATGATCAAGGCTGTTGTGGGGTGGTACCGGGCATCGCATATCTGGTCACAGTGAGTACCAGGGTTACTTGTTGTATGCAAGTATTGTTTCCACCAGCCCACACAGATAGGGAGGCAACACTGTAGCCTTCATTGAATGTTTCCTTTATACGGTTGGATTCTCTGCGCAGACTTAAAGCCATGCTTCTTTAAAAAGATGTGGCCTTAACCTCAGCCCAAGAGATGTTTGCTCTCCAGGTGGCATGGTCTTCATCTGAGATACAGGCATTAGTCTGTACGTACTTCCTGCTCCATTTCATGGAAATGATTCATCATATCTTTAACATGTCCGATACGACGGGGATCAGGCACCTATTTAAACTTATAAGTTCTGGGCTATTGAGCACCTTTCAGACAATCTTCGGAGTTATTCCAGCTTTCATGCACTCCGTATTGGGCAGCTTTTTTGGAGGGCTTCTGCTGGTCCTGCTATTGTAGTGGGCATCCTTGTTTTAATTTTCCTGCTTTGAAATGGATGTCCCAGTTCATCGAGGAATGGCAGTGGCACTGCTGGTGCGACGTTGTCGTAACCACATGGTGCTCTGTCTGGGCACACCTCTGCTTCAGGAGCTGAGCATTGGTTCCTATCATTCAGACCAGCCTGGCTTGATTGCATCTTGCCTGTGTTCCTCTGCCTGTTCTGCAGATATGAATGCGTATTGACCTATGTCTGACACTTCCATCGGCTGCGCCGCCGGACCAGATGTACTACTGGACCCCTTAAAGGCCCACGTGTATCAGTGTCCTTAGCGTATTCCCATATTTATGACGGCATTCTTAGAGCCTTCACTGGATGCTTTAACTCCTGGTGGAATGGAGAACAGCTCTACAACAGGCTCACAGGCAGTGTTTCTTCAGCGGCTGCTGTGGGTACTAGAGAAGATCGCAAAACCAAAGGGGATGATGAACGGAGTGTTGAACATTGCAAGCACTCACCCCCAGTCAACTGATCTGGGTTTAATCCATCATCATTCTTTAGCTCACTCTGCCACCCCAGTTCAGACATGGCCATATGCAAATCAGTCTGACCCTGTGCCTCATGGGAACAGTCCAGCCCGAACTGCCAAGCCATGTCTTCACTGGACCGGAAACAAGCATCCTGGGACTGGTTTCGGGTTCATAACCCTCATCAGCCAGGCTATCTTGAATCCAGTGGCAAAGTGAGCAAGGGACCCACGTCTGGGCATACCCTGCCAACTTAGGGTGAACAAAGCAAAACCAAAGGGGATGATGAATGGAGTGTTGAACTTTGCAAGCACTCACCCCCAGTCAACTGATCTGGGTTTAATACATCATCATTCTTTAGCTCACTCCGCCACCCCAGTTCAGACATGGCCATATGCAAATCAGTCTGACCCTGTGCCTCATGGGAACAGTCCAGCCCGAACTGCCAAGCCATGTCTTCCCTGGACTGGAAATAAGCATCCTGGGACCGGTTTCCGGTTCATAACCCTCATCAGCCAGGCTATCTTGAATCCAGTGGCAAATTGAGCAAGGGACCCACGTCTGGGCATACCATGAGGCTTCCAATGTTCAACACTCCGTCCATCATCCCCTTTGGTTTTACTGGAGAAGATCACCTTTACTCCATTGACCTGATACAAGAGGTGTTGCAGGGACTGTCGTTCGTAAATGCGAGCAACAGGACACATACACATTTGGATCTCCATGTGATGGGAACAGTTCTGCCTTTTTTCCAAAACAAGACCAAATTGGAGTGAAAACATTGTTTTGTTTTATTTTTCTTCTGTTCTCACTGAGCACCATGGCTTTCGATGTGCTCAGTCAGTCTGATCATATAGTGACTCTTTTTTAGTGGACTTATAGAGCTTTTCAAATTTTAACAGCATCCTTTTTATATGCAACATGCTTTTAGATGTTTTTAGACATTGGTTCCAAATGATTTTATGTCAATGTTTTTATGCTTTTTAGCAGGCTTAATTTAGCACCAGTTACATATTGTCCTTCGGATGAGGAGTGGGTGTTATGTCCCCCAATCTAGGCCTAAGTAGCAAAGCGACCTTTCACCTATATTCATCTTACCTTGCTCTACATAACGGTTCTAGCACTGATATTTTACCTAGTTACGTGCTGAATAAATGTTGATTGGTTTCCCTGAAACTAGCCTCATTTATTAGGCATGAGGGATTCTTAGTAAAATCCCCTGCACATGACGTACATAACAGGATTAACGCACCCTGTATAAAAGTAATTGCTAGCTTTCATCCTAGGGCGATCAGGCTACTTAGCATAAATTACATTTATTGATTTAGGTTCATCTACATAATCATACTCATAACATATTGATTGTGGTAGAAACCCTGAGGCTACCTTTTCTGTATAAAAGAACTACACCTTCACTAGTGAAAGAGAGGAGACGCTTCCATGATGACATAATACACTGGGGTCCCGGCCTGCAGAAGCATCAACGCGCAGTGGTCTGACATCCCTTGCAGGGTGTCCAACTTGAGACCATTCTCTCCCACCAGGTAATGGGGTTGGCTCTTTCCTAGAGGATTCTTGGCTTTACACCCACATACATGCTAGGTACACTTAGGTGGGGTCCGCATCGTAGGAGTATGCTTGATTATTGTCATGGTTATATGCCTGCATATATTCACTGTTTTAACACCATGGTAGAATTCTACCTTCTATTTACTCTGTTGGTGCTTGTAATCTCTTACGTTAGCTTCTGTCTATTGATTGTCGCAGCAAACATGATTTATACTAGAATGACGCTGGTTCATTAAATGCTTATTGAAAAATGTCCCCAGCATTTATTTTGTGTATCTCTCTGAGACTTAGGGGGTCATTAGGATGGTGGAAGGACTGCGACGGCCAGGCAGGCGGTGGCGGTCCTTCCGCCATCCCTAAGCGTTTTACCCACCCCTAGAAAGGCACCGTCCACCAAATTAGGATGTGGGTTTTAAAGGCTGGCGGGGATTGGGTTTGGGGGCCCGTCGCGGGCCCCCCTTGTTTGGGGGGGTGTTAGCTGCACTGGGGGGGTACCCATGGTACCCCCTGCATTTCCCTGCACTGTGTGGCAGGCACCGCGTGGTGCCTGCCACGCAGTGCAGGGAAATGCAATGCATGCCAATTTGGCATTGTGAACGGTGCTGCATCCAGCAGCACCATCCGCAATGTTAAGGGCCGAGGATGCACCCGCCATACTGGCGGGTGCATCGTAATGTGTGTGGTGGGACTGCCGCATTACTGGCAGGCAGTCCCACCACCGCAACGATGGCGGGCGGACTCATGTCCGCCCGCCATCGTAATGAGCCCCTAAGTGTGCACGATTGACTGAGTGAAAAGTACTGTACTGTTTCCATGATCCCTGAAGTATCAAGGGTTGCCAAGTTCCATGGTTGCCAGAAACTATTTGCTCCTTGGTAAGGTTAGGGGGTTTATAATGGCACTGTGAGCTAGCTGGTCTAAAGGCTAACATATTCTTTGGGAGTGTCCGGAATCAGTCTTGACATCAATCCCTTAGTTTATGTTGTCTAAACATGCAGATTCTATGTATTTTTAGGAACTACATGACAAAATCACAAGAAAGACAAGCTCTCCTGAGCCTGTGCAGACTGCCTTGTGTAGGCATCAGAAAATGTTTACCTGCCCATCTGCACAACTTTAGACAGATTTCACCTCAAGACACAGACATTAAGAGATAGTAACAGCTTAGTTTTTTTTTAACAAAAGGATCTCCTGTGTAGTTAGAAGGCAGTATGTCGGGGTAGGAGTGACACATAGATCAATACACCCATCTCTACTCATGTAGGTCTCACTACAATCAAACACCTCTCCATCATACATACAGATCCACCTGTAATGGCTCCACACTAGTGGCAGTGATGTTCAGTACAACAGCCAGACAGCACAGTAAAGGAATGCTCCCCAGTTCTACACAGGTAGATCTGATGATGAAGCATGCCACACTATGTGGGTAAGGGCTTACCATGCTGTATATCTTCTCACAGATAGTAAAGCCAAGAAACAACTCACAATGAAGAGGGGATATTTGAAGTGCACACCCATAGTGGAATGTCTGTTCTGAGTTTCAATTATCTTCCAACAAGGAGTGTTAAAACATTCAACCTTCCCACAATCCTGACTAAAGTTATACCTGTCTAATGTTCAGAAATTTCTAGGGCTGGGAGATTTCCCAGGGTAACGGCTAACCCAGAGCAAACACACCACATCTATCCACATTCCAAGAATGATTGTAATTCAAAGCAAAAATATAGATGTTCACATTGTGAGGTTTAGGCCCTTTCCTGACAAGAGTGACAGGTCCACCCACATAAGCAGGGTATCATTTAACTGAGCGGGATCACTGGATAGTAAGACCATTCCCTCAATGAAACGTAAGAAAACTTTACAAAATTAAGCAAAGTTTGACATTTCCAAGGCATTCTTTGTAAGAATACATAATAGGATTCATTCAAGCTACCTCACATTGGACTCCCCTAGCTGCCTAGTTTTCAGAAATGTATGTGGATGGTGCGTTTTCCTGGGTGATTGCCGACCCCAGGCCCTAATTCCATAGCTATACCATCTCAAGAATCAATGCAATTCAAATTAAAAATCTTGATGTTGCCATGATGTGTTTTTGGACCTTTTCTATCATGTACATTTTTTAATTCCATTTGTAAGTCAGTGTGACCAAAACAGCACATTTTGTAACATCACCTGTTATTATGAGTTATGGTAAATTCAGAGTGGTAGGAATAGCTCCGATTTGTAAACTCAAATTCTTAGGCACATTTCAAGAATGCACAGCTTTAGTTCTTTCATACTAATTTATTATTCATTAGATTTTATCATATGAATTGATGCATGTTTGAAACACAAATCATTATAAGCCGCAGCTCAGTTGATGGGTCTGGGTATGGTGTGTCTGTAAACAACCAACAAACATTATATGGTAGATTTACTAAGGACATGCGTTGTTCCTGCGTGATGCAAGTCGTCTCAAGGCACCTCAAGTCCTTATCTGGGACATACTTAGCCACACAAAGCCACTTTGCATGACTTTGCGTGGTTTAGTAAATACAAAGTAATGCAATGCAGTGCATAGCGCTGCCTTTCGCTACGTTGTGTCGGGTCTGTTCCTGCACACCACAATCCTGCCCATAACACGGGCACAGTTGCACTATGGTGCAAGTTTTCCTCTGTTGGGGCTAGGTAGCACAAAGTGTGCCAGCCGAAGGAGAGGGCAGAAATGCTCCATAACTTTGTAAATATGGAGTATTTCTACCCTCTCTCTTTCACCCAACGCTGAGCAGCAAGTCGCATTGGATTGCGCAAATGAATGGTAAATCTGCCCCTATACATCTCTGCATGTGGAAGAGTTTGGCAGACATAATGGCATAATTACATTTGTAGATCAACCTTCAGTGCAAAATGTTACAAACGAAAATATTGTCATCTATTTCTATTTTTTCTTCCTTACTTTCACTATTTTTTATTTCAGAAAGTACTTTCTTTGGGGATGGGGGAACCATGAGCGATCAACATAATTGACCCCTTGGTCAAATCAGAATTTTGTCAATTTTCCGAAAATTTATAGTTTTCTGGATTTATTCATGGGTTTCACACCTCTTTTCCCCGCAACTGCTGAACTGTTTAAACCCTGAAAATAGGAATATAGCACACCACTTAGAAAATTACAAAAACTGTGGTAAAATGTTTCTTTTTCAACTGTGCCTGTGTCTGTATGCTTGGCAGAGCACAATTGTTAGCACAGCAAACCTGTTGTTGATGCCATTTTTAGAAAAAACACTTTCTTGTACAGCACTTTTCCCCATGTTTCCAAGAAACCCAAAACTTTGCCACATTTTGCATATTTCCTCAGTTACATCCAAAGGAAATCATAATCCTGGGTACCTTTGTAATCCCAACATGAGGAAACCAAGCCCAACTAATATTTAGTCTGGATTACGTCTGTGAAAAAACTTCTATGAAAACATAAGTGTGAATTGTCCCAAATATGAAAAAGATGCTCATGTGCTGGAATGGGGTGCAGGGGGAAAAGCGCTCTGCACTTAAGTTATTAAGCGTCGACATCTACTTTGGTACATTTGTACATGAACACCTTTCTGGTGATCCAGTGTCTGTTTAATGGAGCATGTGAATTTTCATAACATCTTTTCCTTGTCTTTTTTGCAGTTAATACAGAGTCCACAGATTACAAATTCATAGTACATTGCGTGTGGAGTTGTAATTTTCCTCATATAAGTTTCAAATTGCTGCAGCAGTTGTTCGAAAACTAGTGGTGATATAGCCAATGTTTGGTAGTTTGTCAGCTGCATCTCCTAATCTGGGGCATTCTTGCTGCTCTCTGTAAGTCAGAAACACTTTGGAAGCGTCTTGGGCCCAAATTTACTAAGCCTTAGCTTTACCATTGCGTCACACAAGTTCTTAAGTGATATTCACGAAGCCACTCAAAGCCACCTTGCGTATCTCAGTACATGCAGAGTAACGCAAGGTAGGGAAAATCGCTGAGTTGAGTTACTCTGCGTTGGAAAGGCGTTCCATGGGTGGAGTGTGGGCATTCCCATGCACCCACCCATGGGTTTTGGAGCATTCCTAGATTTACTAATGGTAATAAATCTGGGAATTCATCGAAATACTACGCCATCCCAACAGAGGCAAAACAAGGAGAATATGTTTATTTCTCCTTATTATTTCCTCTTTCTACATGTGCTGCATTCTGCAGCACACATAGAAAGAGGAAAATGCCTCAGAGAATTGTTTTTGTGCAGGAAAGTGTCCCTTCCTGCTCTAAATCAACCTACCTCTAATGTACGCACCTTTGCACCATGGCCTAATGGTGCCGGTGTTGGTGCTAGGCAGCACTCAGTGAGCACAAAGAGAGCATGAATGCGCCATATCTTTGTAATATGGCGCATTCCTGCTCTCTCCTTTTGTGCCATTTGGGCATTGGAGTCAAGCATTTATGAATGATCATCAAAAAAATATAATTTTATGTGTTGATCAGTCCTTAGTCAGCAACATTTGTCCATACTTTCTTGCACTGTCCTTAAATTCGAGTAGTCTGCTGCAGTAACCACTATCTATTCCTTCAACTACGAATTAAGATATTTTTGGACAGTAGAGTTTTCTTTGATCTGATCACATTTTTTGCAAAGTTTATAAAAATGTGGCGCATACAGGTAGTTCGAAGGAATCAATAGGAATAAATGTTTATCATTCGGGATAGTGTATAAATCAATTTGTTTGAATAAAGCACTAGCACCTGATTTAATGGGATGTATGGATCACTGACATAATATCGACTACACAAATATCGTGGTACCAAAATATAGGGACATAAATATCGTAGTCAAAAATATTGACATCCTATCTTTATAATGATAAGTACTAAAATATCGGGAAAAAAATATTGTTGTTAAAAATATCGTTGTTAAAAATATCATTTTTTAAAAATGTATAAAAAATAATTTAAAATAAATTAAATAATACATATAACTAAAAAACATAGTTAGAATTATTCCAAAATGTTAAAAATTATAAGTGATAAATATAATGTAAAGATAAATTAAACATACATATAAAAATATAATATATATATGTACTTAATAATATTAATAAATAATTAATTTAATAAATTATAAAATGTTAGAAACATAATAAAAATATATATATATATATATATATATATATATATATATATATATATATATATATATATACATACACCTGTAACATAAAAATGAAAATAATATATATATATATAATAAATTTTTAAACTACATTTTACACTACACTAACTGCAACAGTAGGTAAAATATTGGATAACGCAGGGGATAAAATTACTATTCCCACTCCAGGGAGTGCATCAGTAGGAAAAGTGTTGGCTAGCAGAGGGGAATAATTTACTATACCCACTCCAGAAAGTACAACAGTAGGGAAAGTGTTGGATAGCGGGGGGAATAATTTACTATTCCCACTCCAGGGAGTGCAACAGTAGGAAAAGTGTTGGATAGCGTAGGGGTATGAATTACTATTCCCACTCCATGGATAGCAACAGTAGGGAAAGTATTGGATAGCGTAGGGGTAAAAATAACTATTCGTACTCCAGGGATGGCAACAATAAGGAAAGTGTTGGATAGCAGAGGGGAATAAATTACTATTCCCACTCCAATAAATGAAACAGTAGGGAAAGTGTTGGATAGCGGAGGGGAATAATTTACTATTCCCACTCCAATTAATGCAAGAGTAGTGAAAGTGTTGGATAGTGGAGGGGAACAATTTACTATTCCCACTCCAATGAGTGCAACAGTAGAGAAAATGTTGGACAGCGGAGGGTGAAAAAAATACTATTCCTACTCCAGAGAGTGCAACAGTAGGGAAACTGTTGGATAGCGGAGGGGATAAAATTACTATTCCCACTCCAGCAAGTGCAACAGTAGGGAAAGTGTTGGATAGCGTAGGCGTAAAAATTACTATTCCCACTCCAGGGAGTGCAACAGTAGGGAAAGTGTTGGATAGCGTACGGGTAAAAATTACATTTCCCACTCCAGCAACTGCAACAGTAGGGAAAGTGTTGGATAGCAAAGGGGATAAAATTTACTATTCCCAATCATGAGAGTGCAACAGTAGGGAAAGTTTTGGAAAGCGGAGGTGATAAAATTATTATTCCCACTCCAGCGAGTGCAACAGTAGGGAAAGTGTTGGATAGCGGAGGGGATAAAATTACTATTCCCACTCCAGCGAGTGCAACAGTAGGGAAAGTGTTGGATAGCGGAGGGGTAAACATTGCTATTCCCACTCCAGCAAGTGCAACAGTAGGGAAAGTGTTAGATAGCGGAGGGGAATAATTTACTATTCCCACTCCAGCAAGTACAACAGTAGGGAAAGTGATGGATAGTTGGAGGGGAATAATTTAATATTGCCACTCCAGAAAAATGAGTAACATTAATTAACAAATAATTATTTAATTAAAAATAATTTACCTCCCAACATATTCCCCTATAAATGACACCACCAAAGTCGTAAAACATGACACATTTAACATAATTAATTAAAAAATAATTAATTAATTAATAACAATTAACAAGCAAATTAAAAACAATTATTAATGCATTTATTCACACAATTAACACTAGAAAATAACAATAAATAAATATTATATAAAAAAAATTAAAAAATATATTAAAATTAAATTACTTCCCACCCTATTCCCCTATCAACCCACAACCCTCTCTTAAAAAAAATGACACAATTAACATAATTATCAATTAATTAATAATTATTGATAACCCATTCATAAATAATTGATAATAAAATAATTTCCACAATTAACAATATAAAATATTAAATAAATTAATATTAATTAATAAAAATATTAATTAATTAATTATAATTAAATTACTTCCCACCATACTCCCCTATAAGCCCACAACTAATTCCTAAAAAAATGACACAATTAACATAATTAACAATTTATTAATAATTATTAATAACAAATTAATAACTAATTAATAATAAATTAAGTACCACAATTAACAATATAAGGTGTCCATTACGATACCCGGCGGTAAAAAATCCGCCATCTACCATAGCCTCAAAAAACTGCCCGCATACACCGTGTGAATACCGACCGAGCAATCACGATGTCACAAAGCGAACACCGCCCGCGGCGTTAAAAACACACAAAATACCGCCCGTCCATGTCCGAGTAGAAGATTATCCGTCCGCCGCGGACACAAACCCGCACGACAACCCAAAACCGCCCGCCCTGACGACCGAGACACCGGCCGTGAAATTAGGATCTCCCCGACATGAGCGGGGTAAATCCACATATTTTCCGCCCGCCATCGTTAACAACAGTGATGAAAATTGACACGGTGGAAGCCCTGGCGGCCACGTCCGTGCACGGAAACCATCCGCGGAGCCAAAGAAACACCCACAACATGGCCAACAAGTCCACACAGCAACCCACACCCAAATACCCAAACACAGAACACATCCCAAAGACACATCCCCCCTGGCTAAACAAAAAAACTACAAATCCCAGAACACCAGCCACAACACACCTGAAAACAACAGCCCATCATGACACACCCACATAGGTAAGTACAAAAGCAGCCCCTTCACAGACCACAATCCCTTGCACCACTATAAACCGAAGACGAGAGGAGAGAACACAGAGAGCCATAAAGGACAGCAGCACACCACACGCACGTACCCATCACACCCATCACCACCACCACCACCACCATCACCACCAAACACTGGCCCCACAAACCCCCTGCACATCACACACCACACACACACTGCACCAGCACCACAAACACCAAATCACACACCACGGCAGCATAGAGAATGCCCAAGTAAACTTCCACTGAGCTGACGGTCATGGTCGACGAGATCATCAAGGTGCACCCACAAATCTATGAGAACCAGGTCAACAGACACCAGTAGCCACCAGAAACAGGATGTGGAGCAGGATCGTAGACCAGGTGAATGCAGTCGGGAACGTGCCATGCATCCGAGCTGAAATCACTAAGAGGTGGCACGACCTGAAAAGCGTGGTCAGAAAGAAGGAGGCCAAGAATCGGCAGCTGGCTGACAGGAATGGCGGAGGAAATCCTGGCCTATTCAAGACCTTCAAGGCATGGGAGGAGAAGGTGCGAGGCATCCTACATCCGGAGAGTCTCACCGGAATACCAGGGGGAGTGGAGGCTGGTAAGTACAAACAAATGTATACCAGCACATCGCTATGTACTGTCATGCACTACCAGAATGCCACAGCTCCGAGGGACAAACACCCCCATGTCCAGTACACAATACACAAGACATCACTCACAAATGCAACAGACACTCCCACACACTCAGCCCAAAGCTACCAACTAACAAAACCATGGGGGCATGTGTACAGTCAGCCAGCATCGCAACTCCCACCAGGTCCCCTTGTACTCCAGATGCACCAGAAAGAGCACTCATGTGTCAGCCATAGCTGCACTAACCAACAAGTAACAGGTAAGTAGCCTTAACACAAAGTCTGTGGGTCGGAGGGGGGACTGCTGAAGTACAACACCCACCAGGCCCCCAGTCCTACAGCGCAGCAAGATGGAGCACTCCCCACACCCATGTGTCAGCCATAGCTGCACTAACCAACAAGTAACAGGTAAGTAGCATTAACACAAAGTCTGTGGGTCGGATGGGGGGCTGCTGAAGTACAACACCCACCAGGCCCCTAGTCCTACAGCGCAGCAAGATGGAGCACTCCCCACACCCATGTGTCAGCCATAGCTGCACTAACCAACAAGTAACAGGTAAGTAGCCTTAACACAAAGTCTGTGGGTCAGAGGGGGGACTGCTGAAGTACAACACCCACCAGGCCCCTAGTCCTACAGTGCAGCAAGATGGAGCACTCCCCACACCCATGTGTCAGCCATAGCTGCACTAACCAACAAGTAACAGGTAAGTAGCCTTAACACAAAGTCTGTGGGTCAGAGGGGGGACTGCTGAAGTACAACACCCACCAGGCTCCTAGTCCTACAGTGCAGCAAGATGGAGCACCCCCCACACCCATGTGTCAGCCATAGCTGCACCAACCGACAAGTAACAGGTAAGTAGCCGTAACACAAATTCAGTGGGTCAGAGGGGGGACTGCTGAAGTACAACACCCACCAGGCCCCCAGTCCCACAGCCCAGCAAGGTAGAGCACACCCCACACCCATGTATCAGCCACTGCAGTGCACACCTTCAGCCAACAGGTAGATATCTTACCCTACATGGAGGGGTGTCTGTGGGTGCTAAGCCATCACCACAACTCACAACACCGCCCCCACTCCCACAGACCAGCAAGATGGAGCACCCCTCCCTCCCATAACCATGTGGCATCCATTGCATTGCGCCCTCCAAACCAACAAGTAGGTAGACCACTGTACAGGGCGGGGTGTCTGTAGGCCTGAGGACTGTATTACGACTAACATTTGGGACATGTCACGTAGCAGAGGAACAGGCAGCACTGCTCCCTGACATAATCATGTGACGAATGTGCACACGGACATGAATTACAGAGTCATAGCCCACATGAGACATCTCAAATACAGTAACACGTAAGGAGTCACGTATGCATGCACAAGTCTCACTGGAGTACTGACCCACACAGCGTGCACTGTCCCACTCATCACACACATCAGCAACACCATCGAAGTCTTGTCCATGTAGTCGTGTCTGCTTGTTCCCTTGACATCGTACAACATCACCCATGTAAGTCTAACCTGTCTCAAAGTAACCGAGTGGAACCCCAGTGATGTCACATACACCACTGGACCCATGAACCACACAGCCACACAATGCACATTCAACATCTCATCCATCTCATCTTTCAGCCCCAGTGTCATGAAAGGTATATCATCTGAACAGCTGTCCCTCATACAGTAGTTCAGCAAAGATTCCTGCCGATGACAAATAATGTGTCTGCAGTGACTGAAGCGCACGTCACACTGTGATTTACAACATACATAATGTAGTCAACACCCCAAGAGCACTGAATTGCTGCACATGGCTGAGGGCAGCACGCACACCAAGGAATTGGCCCATCTGCAATACGTTGTGTGGCACACAACCATCACTCACTCACTACAATGCTTCCAGTGTAATGTCCCTAAATGATAACAGTGAGCAGATATGCTGGGTATGTGAGACATACACACACCTTTGTCTCTGCAGTGTCATGTGGCCAAAACACATGTCCCCTTCTGCACCCATATGTCACAGTATGTACCACTAAACCAGATTTCACCTCAAAAGCGTTCACGGGGCTGTACCCCTTTTGCCATTTGCGTCTGTAAGCGTTACATCTGAACCCCAAAACCAGATTTCACATCAAAAGCGTTGAGGGGGCTGTACCCCTTGTGCCATTTGCGTTTGTAAGCGTTACATTTGAACCCCAAAACCACATTTCACCTCAAAAGCGTTGAGGGGCTGTACTCTTGTGCCATTTGCGTTTGTAAGCGTTACATTTGAACCCCAAAACCACATTTCACCTCAAAAGCGTTGAGGGGCTGTACCCCTTGTGCCATTTGCGTTTGTAAGCGTTACATTTGAACCCCAAAACCACATTTTACCTCAAAAGCGTTGAGGGGGCTGTACCCCTTGTTCCATTTGCATTTGTAAGCGTTACATTTGAACCCCAAAACCACATTTCACATCAAAAGCGTTGAGGGGGCTGTACCCCTTGTGCCATTTGCGTTTGTAAGCGTTACAATTGAACCCCAAAACACTATTTCATCACTAAAGCGTTGATGTGGCTGTACCCCACTTTCAGTCTGCGTGTCGAAGCGTTTCACATGTCCCCCAAAACCATATTACATCACAAATGCGTCGATGGGGCTGGACCCCGCATACACCCAAGCCACAAAATGTAGGTGTACAGCAACACACACCCATTGGCATTGCAAATCCGTCCCATGCCATATGATCACATCACACAATTCCATTGCCTTGCCTACGCATTCACATATTGTATATCCACACACACGCATCTGGGAAACCTGTGTATGACAGTGCACAAACTGTGAATGCCAGACAACTAATACAAACTTTGCAAGGTGCAACACAATAACCTATCTTATCCGCCCCACAGGTGCCGAACAGCTCGATGCTGGAGAGGGAGACAGCAGCCGGCACAGACAGTCCGCAAGCCCCCGACCCGGACTCACGGATGTGGAAGACCTGGACACTCTTCGGACGAGGACCCCCGAGCAGGCACATCTGGTGTGCCAGGGCCCAACCGCTCCCCAGGCCCCCTCCTACCCACCAACCCATAACCCAGGGCTACTGACCAGTCCCAGACCCCTGCTGCCACGGTCGTTGCGGCCACCACCACCGCCGCAACCACCACCACCAGGCCATCCCTGACCACTCAACCAGCGCAAGGGGTGGTACGCCCATCAGGCTCGACCCTGGGAGCCAGACCGAGGACCGGGGTGACCAATGTGGCGAGTGGGCAGGTCGGTGGTGGCAGTTCTGGTGGGAGGAGCAGGGTCAGGCCAACGCAATCTGAGCCTGGGAACCAAGCCCTGCCGCAAATTGCCAGAGTCCTTGGGGGCTATGAAGAGGCCCAAGGACAATGGGCCAGGTCAGCTGCCAACACGCGGGAAGTCCTTGGGGTGTTGAGGTCCATGAAAACCCATATGGGCCAATTTGTGACCCGTATAGACCAACTTGTGGACCTCATGGGCAAGCTGGTGGTGGTGGTGAGGGCCCAAGCAAGGCCAGCCACACCACCTCTGCCACCACGTGCTGTGGTGCAGGGTCGTGCAACATCTAGTTCCTCTGCGTCCACAGCAAGTGAGCAGTCCTCAGCCACCACCAGCAGCCCACCAACACAACCCCCCTCCCAAACGTGGAAGGGGCTGTCCGAAGAGGAAACAGGTGTCCAGAGAGGACTTCGCACGCTCCAAACGCCAGTGAGTCTGCCAGCCACGTTGGCCACCTACTGCATTCACTTGGACTACGATCCTACCCCACACTGCCATGTGAATGGCATGTGTCTGTTGGACTGTGGACATAGAACATCATGGGTACACCTTGACCATCACGCAGTCATGACCGTCAACTCATTGTCTCAGCATGCACCACTTTTGTCATCACCTTGCCTACAATCACATGTCACCGCTGTAAATAAATACACCTTGATCACATTCTGCTGTATGTGCTCTGTGTTTATTCAACGATGTGCAACCGTCACCATGATCAGAAATTCATCTGGAGTGTGGTATGTCGATAGGCCAGGAGAGGCTGTAGGGACCTAGGGGTGAAAAACAGAACAAGAGTCCATTGAATGTGTGTGTCACACACTCATCACACAGTACTTGTCATCAACTTTAAGCAATGTACACACATCTCACAGAGCAACAGGGCACAATGCTACAGCCACTGTCAGTGGCATACTACCCTGGACATGGACCATTGCCACACAGCACTCAGTGAACAATAGGCCTCCGTGACAATGCACACATACACCTGCACAACTAGAGCTACATCAGCCGTCGTACATGGTCACTCACCGTCAAGTGAAGTAGCGGGCGATGAGCTGCTGATGCACATTCACAGCTTCCTCCTCTCCACTGTCCTCGTCACTGGACCCGTCCTGGTCTGCAGGCGGGGGCCCTGGCTGATCACCGTCATCCACTATCAGGGGGATCTGCCTGCGAATCGCCAGATTGTGCAGCATGCAGCATTCCACAACTATCTGGCACACCTTCTGTGGTGAGTACACCAGTGCACCCCCGGTGCGGTCCAGGCATCTGAATCTGGACTTCAGGACTCCAAAAGTCCCCTCCACCACACGTTTGGCCCTCCCATGTGCCTCATTGTATCGGACATCAGCTGGTGTCCGAGGATGACATAATGGGCTCAGCAGCCAAGGCCCGTTAGGATAAGTTGAGTCACCTGGGTGTGAGGAACACAGAGAATCGTTGCAATTCCAACAGGACACAAGACAGCATTGCACACCCAGCACGCTACACGAGTATACATACTCACCAACAATCCATGCACGGTCCGGTTGCAGATTGGTCATCAGACGTGGTAGGATGCTGTTGCGCATGATGTGCGAGTCATGTGCGGATCCTGGAAACTTCGCACACACGTGTGTGATGACCATGTCCGCAAGGCACACCACTTGCACATTCACGGAGTGGAAGTGCTTTCGATTGCGATAAATGTGCTCCATGGCCTGTGGTGCAACAAGGCCAACATGGGTGCAATCAATTGCACCAACAACGTGGGGGATCCGACCAAGGGCATAGAAAGCACCCTTCACTGCCGCCAAATCACGTGCCCTGGGGAATTGGATGTACCGGTTCCTGTACAGCATCATGGCTGACAGGACATCCCGTAGCACCATGCTGAACATGGGTTGGGACATTCCACCTCCACTGCCCACTGTGTGTTGGAATGATCCAGTGGTGAAAAAATGCAGTGCAGCCATCACCTTAGCCGTGGGGGTGAATGCAGTTGGATACACCCTGCGAGGACGAAGGTGGGGTTCCAACAAGGCACATAGGTGATGCAGGGTGGGTCGGTCCAGATGGAATTTCCTGATTACCTCCACATCCTCCATGTCTGCCAGCAATTGGTAGGGGCGATGTATGTTTGGTCTTCTCCTAGGACAGATGGAAGTGGACACATGTGAATGCAACACAACACATGGCATTTTCACATACACAAAACACAAATTACAGACAAAGCAATTGAATCACAGAACAGCTGACAAGTAGGGACAGCACAGCCACAATACACTTACACAGGTCCACTTACCAATAGCAATGACCAGTGACACTAACCATTGCTATGAGCAAGCACATGTGGATTTAGGCCATGATAACTTGTTAGGCATGATGATGATATCAGACTGCATATGTGGGAAGTGGCAACACCACAGCAATATACCTAGCTGCTGTGCCTGACACAGCTTCCGAGGCTGGGTGAGTATGGCACACACCAACAACACAATGGACACAGGCTGAGCGGCCCAAACAAGTGGGTCCTGTTGCACAACGGGATATGAGATAGTCAATGATGTCCCTACTTCACCCAATGTACAGCACTGTACGTATCGCACCTCCAAAACACATTGACAGGTGTACACATTGACAACTCCATGACAACACAGCTGTGTGAATGCAAATACACACCACAAGTGACACGTAACGTTGCACGTGCCAAGTGGGAGATGTACATAGAGAAATATGGCATGTGTGTGCATATGCACATCCCATGCTCCCATGCCAATGTGTACATGATGATGTGCCAACAGACATGTGGAGGCTGAGCACTGGCCATCCATGCCTATGCACACAGCATGAAGTGGCCCTGTCCAGTGTGGACCAGCTCCCACACACAAGTCATGGCCACACCTGCAGATGCATGGCACACATTAAACTGTGGAGTCCACATGGCACCAGCGGACTGTACCCGCCATGGGCCAGGCCCTTGAGGCCAACTCTAATGGCCCTCGCGGTTGCACCCTGCGTGTTCGACTATAGAGGTAAGCATCCCGGGACAGCTCAGAGCAGGCCATCGTGCGCATTTGAAGCAGGCAGACATGGTACACCAATTGCAGCAGCTTGGGCCCACTGAAACAGCCCCAGGGGGCTATATGAGTGTGGGAGGGAGACCAGCATTACCACAGCTTCCAGGGACTGCTACCTGGCATCCCTCAACAACACCTGCTGCTGCTGCCACCTGTCCACCTTCATGTCGACGACTCTGAAGATATGTCCAGGTCCACTCACCAGCGAGGAGCTGGAGATCCTGGAATCCGAGCTCCACGCACACTGGCCAAGGCTATTTAATGCAATAGTTGTGTGAGAAAGACAACTACAGTGTGTGTGGCAGTGCATGTGGGGGACACACATGTCGTTGATCCACAGCACTATGAGTCAGAGCCTGTGGGGTTCCAACATGCACTGCTCACCTTGCTTACTACAGGTGGAAGGGGTATGTAGGCTCTCTGGTGCTTAGCCATGCATGTCCCTCCCGAGTGGTGGTACATGGCATCTTCATGTCAGACATCCAGTGACGCAGCCACTTGGCAATGCAGGTCTCAGGGCAGTTGTTGACTGTGAGAATGGCAGGCTGGGTCCATGCTGCCCTTCTCAGTCCCAGCAGACCTGGGTTGCACATTGACCACACAATCCCAGTAGGAGACAACACAGACTGCACAGTGGGTTACATGTGTCTTCTGTTCAGGACCCTCCTGAAATGCGCTAACTCAGCCCTGTCGATTGGACACACCATGCCTTGTGATAGGGATGTGTGTGAGAGATAGTGGCACTGAATGTGACCTCCATTGCGGGGTGGGCCATGCACAGGGCGAGTACGTTGAGGGCTGCGCAGTGTTGGACACAGTGGGTACACCCACAAAGATGTGTTGCCTTGTGATCTTTGTGTTGGTCCACCTGACAATGGACAGTAGATGTGGGCAGACTACACATTGCTCAATGTGCTGGCAACCTGCATGTGAATGGGTTGGACAGGTACTGTGTACACACTCTCACCAGCATGCATTCACGTGTGGTGTACACATGGTGTTAGGCCATGTCCGATTACTTCTTGGCTCTGTTGCACGTCTCGGAGTATTTGTGATGGGTCAGCAGCATGCCACTGTGATTGGTGGATGTGGGTGATGTTGAGAAGCGTATTAGTGACATTCCAAGCCTCCTGTGTACCATCCCTGCAGTTGGAAGTCCTCCAGCCCAAGGGCTTGTGATGAGCCATTGCAACCAAGTTGATGCCTCTGTGTGTGTGTGACCGCCAGTGCAGCCAACTCCACAAAGGGTGTGACGGCATCTGCCGGATGAGCCACTACGTGGCAATGACGAATCGGGGGATGCCCCCTCGTATTGTCAGATCAGCCTGGCGCTGCATTTCACCAGTAATGGTCTGCATCTTGACAGTCACACAGCCTATGCCGGATGCACATTTGTTGGGGCATCAGCCGCAAGCAAGTGTACAGTATTGTGGGATGGTGTCTTTTACGGTGAGAGGCAGCATGTGTCCACAGCCTACCCATATTCTGGGTAATGGGATGTTTGTTGAGTGATGCAGTGGGTTGTAAGTGTACTCTGTGCTGTGTGCATCTGACATGCATATGCTAGTCCTGAGGCTCAAGATGTAATTTGAGCACTCTGCATTCTCAATGCACTCGGAGTCGTAGCCCTCAGGAACAACCTGTAGTAGGCTGGAGTGGCAATTCACATGTATGTTAGGGGCACTGTGCCTACTCTGATTTCGTTCGGACATATGTGTGCGATGCCTCACCTCATGTCTCTGGTACTTACACATCCGGCACACTGTGCAACAGCAGTTGTGCTCGTGTGAATGACAGGTGGATGGCATGGGCTCATGGCCATTGTGGCCTGTCATGTTGCAGTCTGTGTGAGTAGTTTCCCATTCTGCTCCATGCAGGTATGTCTTTGGCCTAATTACGTAGTGGTCATCCTTGCCACCATCAGGACAGTGGGTGTGCACACCGCCATTTGTGGCTATGGTCGCAGGGTGACACAGGCCGGGTGTAGTGCTATGTGCACAATACTTGTGCCACTAATTAGCGGCTTCCTTTACTGTACGCCAGCCATTAGGTGTTGATTGTGGTGGCTGTATACAATTGCACAGGTATTGTGCAACATGTGGATTTGGGAATGTTCTGTGCTGCTTCCCTTGCACATGTCTGTTTCATTGATGCCAGATGAGTGAGGCCACCTCGCTCTCTCTCATGTGGCATCTCTCCTGGGTGCTGAGGGACAGGGGACGCTCAACAGTGGGGTGGCATCAGATGTAGCAGCTGCACAGGTGCTGAGTGAGACAGGTGTGACCAGCGCCTCGGAGGGGCTAGACATGTGCTGAATGAATCACAGGCCGAGATGGCTATTTCGGCGTCATCTGAGGACAGAGGTGATGCATCCATGTTTGCTAACACAGGGGACGTGGACTCTGGGTCCTCTTCAGCCACGCGGAGGCCAATGCCCGCCCTCCCATCCACTTCCACTGGTGCAACACGTGTCGGCACAGGGATGAAGGATAGGGTGTCCTTCATACCAGGCACAGCTGCCCCTGCACATGTGACCCCTGCTGCCCTCAGTGCTGGGTCTGTTGAGCTGATGCGCCATCTCTGCATGGGGCAGACAGCTCTCCTCAATTACGTCATTGCCCATGACATCACTTTGCCGCAGGTGACATAGATCATGGAGGGCCCACATGTACGCATGGGTGGGCTACACCAGACTGTCCAATGGTTGTCCCCCCCAGTCAAGGTGGGCCTTCAACTAGGCCAATCTCAGACTGACATTCCTGACCCTTTCTCTACCCCCCTGGGGAGTGGCACATCTGACGGCAGCAGTGCACGAGTCCTAAAAAGAAGAAGTGGGGGGACGCTGACATCACGACAGGAAGTGACATCTTGGAAGGTGGCTTGCACCGTCAGACTGATGGCCTCCCCTCGCTCACCCCAATATGCGTTTGCATCTGAGAAGCCAGCGCGTGCAGAGGCAGCTCCGAGCTCGTCCCAGAGAGGCCAAAGAGTGGATGTGTGGGTCCATTTGAACAAGTTATCTGTCTCGCGGTATAATCAGTGGTGGGATGCCGTCCACCAGCGTGGTACCCCGACTCGAGACCTGGACAACAGTGACAATGCATGACAGGCTCCGGAGTCCGGATACACCACCTGCAACACACAGAGGCTGTAGCTGCCCTAGCGGCCCAGGCCGCGTACAAAATCCCAGACGAAAGGTGGACCCACCCCGGCCCATTGTCATTACAACCGCTGCCATTGACAAGGGACCCATGTGGTGGGACATGGGCCTCAGGGTGACGGGCCTCTGAGCCATCCACCGCCAACGACTATCATGCAACACACACATATCGCTAAGCCAATAGGACACTTTGCCTGCACACCACGTCTCGCTTCGGGTTGCCACACGGGTGGACGGCGTGCCAGCAATGATTTTCACGCGGGCACGATAACTGGAGCTAATGGACCCACACATTCACTCTTTGGCCTCTCTGGGGCGAGCTCGGAGCTGCTTGTGCACGCGCTGGCTTCTCTGTTGCAATCGCATGTAATGGGTGGGGGAAAATAGGCAATAAGTCAGATGGTGCAAGCCACCTTTTGTGACGTCACTTCCGGTCGTGATGTGTGCGTCCCCCCACTACTTATTTTTGAATTGTGCCATGCTGCACAATGAGGATGTGTTGCCTGCGAGATGTGACCAGGAGAAGCGCGCCATGACCTCCCACCCACCAAGCTCCACTGCCATCCCGTGCCCTGGGTAGACTGTGCAGGTGGACAATGTTGGGGGTACACCTGGTGGACAGGGGATGTGAGTGCCTTGGCAAGGGCCTGGCAGACGCACAGCAGTATCCAGCATGTCCACAGAGGGTGGGCTAATGTCTACACCTGATGCAGCATTGATCGTGTGCCCACCTGTTGTGCCCACACGAGTTCACATTCATCCCCAGACAGGCGGTCTTTCCAAATGCCCAAGACAGCGGTAATCTAGTGCTCCTGAATCCTCCCAACACAGTCTGTTACAACAATGCATATGTGCACCTACCCGTCACAACCACCCACCTGGGCCAAGCGGAACTCCCGCTTCACATGACACATGTGTGTCTTCCACAGTTGTGCTACTCTCTCAGGGGCGGACCTGCAACTGTCCCGTAGCACACACACAGCACCAAGTCATACTGGCATCCTGTTTGAATGGTAGGCACACTCACACATCTACCTGTGAGACAGTGGTGGCTGTGATGGCTATTGTGACTGCCATGGCAGTGTTGGTGGCCATGGCAGGGCACACTCACACACATTGCATACGCAGCACTTCGTGTCACTACTCGGCACATCGAACTGGCCACTGTCCCTGGGGTTGATAAATTATGCCGCCTGTCTATGTAATCTGTGACTGGATGCTGTTGTTCCTGTAGTCGGTTGTATCTGTGTAGTTGATGATTGCAGTTGTTGCAGTGTGTGCATGGTTAAGTGGGGCACATGCCGTGTATGGTACCTCAGCAATTGCAATGTCTGGTCTCACATTCCAATGTGTTGTACACGTGGCAGGGACTTCACTTCTTTCAGACTCTGCTACTTGTGTGTGTGATGAATATGCTTTTCTGTGACACGGATTGACTGCATGTATTTGGTGGTATTTCTGGGAAAATGTATCCGTGTCATGTTTGCGTGCAAGCAATGCACAGGGTGTGAGTCTAGCCACAGGATGACAGGCAGCATGCGCAGATAATGCGGGTATGTGTGAGCTTACTTGCTGTGTGGCCAGCAGTGTAGGTGTATGTTAGTCTTGTGATGTACATTGTGCCTGGGCACATGGCTTACTTTCAATGTGTGCATTTGGGAGGTGTTGGTGTGTGTGGTGTGAGTGGTGTGACTTTGGGGTACTGTTGGTGTGTGTGTGTGCTGTGGCAATGTCGACTACACACATGTGTTACCCAGGCCCATGGTGGATGTTTGTATCTGTGTTCAGGTCTGTGAATGTGATCACATGTGTGTGTTGTATGTTGCACAGTGTGCAGTGTGTGGGTGTGTCCTTGCAGTTCAGGCTGACTCCTACTTGTTATGTTTCGGACGTTGTGTGTCTGCAGGGTGTGTGACTGTCAAGATTGTGCCTTGTTCAATTGAGCATGTCTGTGAATTTCTGCAGTTCTTACTAACTGTGCAGTCCTGCCCACCCACACTGATGTCGTGTGTGTGTTTTGTCAGGCATTGCTGTAGCATGCTTTTGCGTGGCTCCTACTTTTGCTTGCTGATTGTGATGTCAGACTGTGAGGGAAATTGTAGACATATGTAGGACTGTGCTTTGTAGTGACCAGGCCGTCAGTGTTAATGTGATGATCTGTTGGGCCACGTCAGAGTCTGACAAGTCCTGGCCCACGAGCTGTAGTATTTCACTGTGTCCACTGTTGCGGCTACTCACATGCATTGACATCCAATGACACTGGACTACATGGTCATCTCACGACTGTCGTGTACTTCACACACTCTCATCCTCTCTCATTCGTACTTGTCTTCGTGAAATGATTCAGCAGAGTCACATATTTGCTTCAAGCCATGTATTTGGACTTACGTCCTCTGTGATGCAGTATAGTGCACACTACTGGCAGCGAAATGCATGTGGAGGATATACTTAGCATGATTACACATACAAAAGGGGGTACGGGTAGATGTGATTGGTTGTTGACTGTGGGATGAAGGCTTCAGAGTTACAACTGCCTTGCCCTTGTTATTCTAATGTACATTTGCTAATTACTGAAGAGCTCTAGACTTTGACACAGACCGTATTCATTTTGCCTACGAGACAGCTTGACATCATGGGCACAGTACATCTCAGTTCCATGGTACAGGTTTACTACAATAGTTACTCCGACACACCTGCGTGAGAGGTGACATCAGAGCATGAGCCTACATGCATGCAGCAGCGTCTCACTAGTTGTTGCAATGTGGTGGCTACTGAACATGACACAATCACTGGGGTCATGTTGTTGGGGGATGCATTTTTTGTCCATGCAAAAGTCCTGGCACGGAAGTACAGACAAAGGTGAGGTGACAGTTCTCACGTAATACAGCAGACAGATGAGTGTGCACTGACCGGTGCATGTGTTCAGGTGCACTGAATACATATTATGGCTTAGCTGTTCGTGCAGTATTGTCCATGTGGTTACTGTACACAAGTCCCATACCTCTGCCTCCCCCTGTTCATGCAGGGATACTGGATATGGTGAGGAACAGAGTGCATGTCCCGAAAATGTCCGATGTCATGGCAGTGGAGTTGATGGTGTGGTGTTTGTTGCAGGTTGTATGGTATAGTTGTTGTACAGCTAACTGCCCAGTCCGTGCGAAAGCCAAGCATAGGTACGGTGTTGAACATCATTGTTCAATTGGGGGTATTGCGTCGGGGACCGATGAATTGACAAGTTGTCAGGTATGCGATACCTTCCAGCAGGGCATCAATGGCATTGGTGGTAAACATGGATGCCATCCAATGAAGCGGATGGTGGCTGGCAATGTGTTCATCATAAGTTGTCCCTTGTAGGAGCCTGATGGGACATGTTGGATGACATTCGATGAAACTGTGATCCAGAATACGTTGTGTTGAGGCACACTGGTCCCATTGCAGTGTGTGTCCGTTTGCAGCCACATACGCCATGCCCCCATACACTGAACAGATCCTGTCGTGGGCGTCCAGGGGTACAAACAAGTGTACCAGGTACGCCTTTGGACATGCCGGGTTGGAGAGACATAAATCCACAGGACAGTGGAACGGACACCTCCGACTGTAGAAAACGGGGATGACGCAGCTGAACATTGCGATGCGGTAAGTTACTCGGTAACTTACGTTCAGCATGGCCAGATTTTCACAGCCCACTATCTGTAGCAGGCTCTCAATGTACAGCTGCATCTGTCCGGCGTAGTTGGGAAGCAGTGGTGCAACAGCCATTTTGCTACAGGGCGATGTGATGGCGTGTTCCGGCTGGCTGTGCAGTCAGCAGAGTGCAACCTCCGACGATGCTGGGAATTCTGGAATGGTTGTACGGAGGCAGGACTTGGGTTATAGCTTGTGCGAAGGACACAGGCCCTCATCCCACATGCTTCAATGAATGGTCAAGGCCAGTGGTGTCTGACTCCTTCCATATTACTTGCATTTGAGCCACATGGAGGAGTGGTATTATTTCTTTTTTGTGTTATTAACTTTCTTTCATGTTGGGCGCTATCTGCCCAGTGGACGGTTTACTCTGCATGGCTCTGTTTGGCTTCTTGTTGGTACAATAGATCCATTCTCCTGCATAAATTGTTGCAATGTGATTTCAGAGTGGGAATGGAAGGCCATTCAGTGCTATCTGCTCTCCCGTGAGTGGGCGGGACACTGCGTTTCCGCTATACATTGGGGCTTCTGTGTGGGTGTAGTAATTGGAAACACCTGTTCTCAGGCAGCAGGGTTTTTCAATGTTGTATATTGCATGTCTTGGTATTGCGAGCAGGATGGTATTGGTATTTTTGGATGGTACTGGAGTGCCTTTTGCGGACGAGGTCCATATTCTGCTCTGTTATGTAGCTGCCGCTGTGTGCTTCGCCATGTTTTGCACACAAGGGTGGGTCCTATTTTGGCCTCACATCACTCCCCTGTTCGGGACACTTGTGTGACATCAGGTTGGCAACTGTGAGTTGCCGGTTGGGGACATGACTGATGCAGGAATGCCACGTGACATGTGCCTTCAGGGTGGGGCTGGTGTGTGGGGTGTGTAGTTGTGACCCTGTGGTGTTTGTGTGCGGCCCATGCATGGCGCTGTCATTGCCCTTGTTGTGTGTCTGCCTACCTGCGTCGCCGCGGCGCGTTGACTCCTAGGTGCTGCATCAGGTAGAGCATGGGGATGGCCTGGAGTGCAGGATTCATGTCGGGGTGGGCTGCCTTTTTGGTCTCCGTACTCAGCAGTCGAGTTTCCGCCTTGGTATCTCGTGCGGTGTCTCTTAGCCGGGGGAGCCGTTTGGTTGTGGCATCGTAATTTGTACGCCGGGCGGTACGTCATTTCGTCGGACGGTGTGTCTCCATTGGCTCGCGCCGCTACGTGGATGGGCGCACTTTGATGGCGGACGGCGTCGCTGGCTTACGGGCGGTGTTTGGCTGACTTTTCACATCCTAATTTGGCAGGCGTGTGGGCCGTAGCTGGCGGACAGTAACTGGTGGTTTTTGCCTCCGATGGCACGTTGGTAGTGCTTCCGCCCGACATCGTAATGGGCCCCTAAAATACTAAATACATAAATATTAATTCATAAAAAATATAAATTAATTAATAATATTTAAATTACTTCCCCCTACACCCCTATAAACCCACAACCCGCTCCTAAAAAAATGACACAATTAACATAATTACCAATTCATTATTAATAATTAACAACCAATTACTAACTAATTAATAAAAATAATTACAATATAAAATATGAAATACATAAATATTAATTAATAAAAAATATGAATACATTTATTATAATTAAATTACTTCCCACTCTATTCTCCTATAAAACCACAACCCGCTAAGGAACTAAAATGCAAAATGTAATTTCAAAAAAATTAATAACTTCTAAAAATTATTAATACATTTATTATAAATAAATTACTTCCCACCCTAATCCCCTATATACCCACAACCCGCTAGGGAACTAAAACCAAAATTTACTTAGAAAACAATTAATAAACAAATGCAATACTTGCACAAAAACATAGAACACATACATTTAAAATACATACTAAAATTCATAACAGTGACTAAAACAACAATATTTTTATCAACGATATTTTTGCAAACGATATTAATGACTTCGATATTTTTAAAAACAATATTACTTACCTTAAACTCGATATTTTTGACAACGATATTCTGACAGTCGATATTTTTGTATTACGATATTTTGCACTCGATATTAGTGCAAGTCGACATTACCAACTCAATATTATGACTGTTTACCGGGATGTATGTCGGAACCACGCATGCCATTACCACACAAGGCTTTACATCGCAGTTGTAACCATGCATATGCCTTTACCATGCATGCCCTTACAACAAAAATGTAAGTATTTCTCAGGTAAGTATAAAGTCTTTTTTTAAAATATATATATTTATATATGCACGCATACATATATATATATATATATATATATTTATTTATAATCCACTTCCCCTCGTATTGAGATGACCAGGACGCCCCGAGCTTTTGAATTGATTTATTCAAATAAAGACCTCCTCACCAGCGCGTTTCGGCTTTCGCCTTTGTCACGGTATGGTGCGAGGGCCGATATGAATGAATGACTGTTTTTTGTATAGCGCAACGTTCACTCCAAGGAGTATCTTGGCACTTTGCGGAAGGCACAGGTAACCTAAGAGGTAGAAAAAAAATTATGTCAAAAGCTCAGATATATGATAGCACAGTACTATCAGAGATAGTGAAGATCCAAGTTTTTAAGAGTTTCCTAAAAGCAAGTTCCGTTTGTGTATGTCTAAGTGCAGTTGGTAATGAATTCCAAGCTTTGGCTCTAAGGGTCACCCATGTCTTGCCACCTCTGGATTTTATTTTGAAATTGGGTACTGTCAGGAGGTTCTCCGAGGATGACCATAGGGTGCGTTGTGTGGTGTAAGGCTTGATTCTAGCATTTAAATAGTCTGGTCCAGTTTTTTTTGTCGCTTTATAAGTAGTAATCAGAACCTTAAAAAAGATCCTCTTGTAAACAGGCAGAAAGTGAAGGGTTTTTAATGTACTTTGTGAGAAAGAATCTCTGGGTAGTTTAAGTACCAACCTTGCTGCAGCATTTTGAACCACCTGCAGCCTCTTTAGGACCACTTTTTTAGTTCCTGCGTACAGGCTATTGCAGTAGTCCAAGAGTGATAAAATTAGGACTGCTGCAACTGTCTTCCTGGCAGAGACCGGAAGTAGGTCGAAGAATTTTCTAAGAATTTTTATTGTTTGAAAACATGTGCCTGCCACAGTGAGAGCATGTTTATGAAAAGATAGAGTAGGGTCAAACTTTATTCCCAGGTTTCTCACTGTGTCCACAGTTTTTGGTGGAGGGTCCAGGTTTGGTGGCCACCACTATATTGGTCTAAAAACATTGGACTTTCCAAACAGCATGATCTCTGTCTTGGAGCTGTTACACTTCAGATTCCATACATACACAACAGTGATTACAATAAATGACGGACTACAAACGTGTGTGGTATTATGGAGAGTGAATTACTACAAGCGCCATCTTAGCATGCCTCTTATTGTTCAGTCTATTCGGTAACATTATTGCATTACGTGTTTTCAAATGGCTTATACAAGTTAATTTTTACACCAATTGATATCAATTCCAATTCCAGTCATGATACTTCGTGAACAACTAATACCAGTTGATTCTCAAGTGACATTGGACCAGCTTGTCCGGAATTCCTTCCCGAAATGGGCTGCATTTGTAACGATCAATTCATTTTAACAAATGCCATATATATAACGTCTATACAACTTCAGAAGAAATATATATAAACTCATCATTTTTGATAATATATAAATATAATGGTGATCTGCTTATCCACAGCAACAAAATAGAACAGACCATAAGAGAGTTACACACGTTAATCTTGGGCTCATGGGCTCTTGGGCTCATGCGGCATCCAGAAAATGTGCCCCTGAGGAAGGGACCAAAGTCTTGAAATGCATTGGGCATGAAAAATTCAGATTGTTACATTGTGTTTATGTATAAATTGATTGCACAAAAAAGGATTGTGTTTATATGTAGCAACAATATTATGTATATTCATGAATGCGAATGAATTACATGAAGGTGAATCATGGTAAAGATGAGAATAAATAATGGCAATTAACAGGATGATATTTTAGTAATTTGTTTAATGTTGTAGAGATCCCATCATGTACAGTGCACACTGCATTCAAGTTGAATTACTTGATAATATTCACTGGATGACCATTCAGCCATTTGGCTGAACCATGATTACTATTAAATATGGGCATTCATTTGAGCTATTTTGTTTCACTACTGGTAGGGTCCAGCAATAGTTGTATTTCATCATTTCATTTTTCAACCATTTGGATTTAACCTGTTGCATACGTTTGTATATGCTTCTCAATATACCTATTTATTATCTCTAATTTGCAATAGGTCTTAATGAGAATGTCACATATATGCTTTTTTATTATACTTATAATATTCCTTCCTTTTTTAACTGCCATTCAATATGACTCTGAGAATTATCAAGTCAATTATGGCAAGCCGAGGAACAGGACGTTATTGCAATTATTTCCTTTAGGTCTATTGCTTTGCATAACCCCTTGTATTTAAAGGCAATTGGGCACTATGCTACTGTGTAACTGGCTGCGATGAAGCCCGAGTGAGGGTGAAACGCGGCGCCAAAATAAACTATCTGAAAATCAGGACTATGGAGAGAGAGTTTTACTGGAGTGTCATGCTATCACCACAGTTCCTGCCTGAACATATATATGTATCTCTATCTATCTATCTTTCTATCTGGTGTGGCGCAGCGGCCAGGGCGACTGACTCCGGAACCCGGGGGCTCACCGTTCGATCCCTGGTGCCGGCGGCAGATCAGTCCAGCACCAGGGGACTCTGGGCAATAGCTTGCTTAATCTTTCCTACGTCCCCCGCGCCTTGACACCCTCGGGTAATTGTTCGCGCTTTACAAATACTGGACATCTATCTATATATATATATATATAGAGGTTATATACTCATCTGCAAAATACTTACATTTTCTTTGTAAAGGCATGCTTGGTAAAGACACATGCATTGTAATGGATGCGTGGTAATGGTAGTGCGTTGTTCTGGCTGCTTTGTAAAGACTGTCTTCCAATTTAATGTAGGGAGCTTGCAGTGACTTCTTTGTCTCTAAACATTGTAACAGAATGGATAGATAATCAGATAACTTGAATACAAATAAACACATAAATGTAGCAGTGCTTAATTTGAGCCGGTGGTTTTCAGTGCTCAGCACTGGCACTTAATTGTCAACACCGACACATATGACAGTCTACCAAATGGTGGTGCTGTCTATCTAATTTAGAGATGAGCACAACAGTAGTTGTTTATTAATTATATACACATTAAAATGACCTAATCTCCCAAAATCTCTTCAACCCTGCCGTGACCAATCCAGTGGAGGGGTCACTGTCAGACCCTGTCACTCACCGAGTCAAACCAAGAGGAGATTGGGCTTTCCTCGACTCCTGGAGGTCCTCATTGCAATGTCTGTGTTATAAGAGTGTAAAGTATTGACACTTTTTAAAAAAAATAATTGTTAATGGTAAACAGAGCGATGCCCTCTGAATTGTTAACAGTTTGCTGTTAAATTGCTCTCTTATCTTTTGTCACTCACAGTACAACCTTCCACTTTCATTGGTATTACAATATGTTATTTTAAACAAAGTTCATAATAATTTAAGGTAAACAAATTTCAAATTTTCCCACTGGGTTATAATTTGGATACTTTCTAGTGTACACATAATTGCTAACAGTTTAGATAATACCTCTGTTTTCCTTTGGAAACTAATTAGCATACATTGACAGGACTGCCAATATTAAATCCATTCAAAATGGTAGAATAATCTTCTCTGCCAGTAAGTGGAATATATTGATTTTATGTTTGTCCTTTCCATACCTGGAAATAGGCGTCCAAAAGGATTAACAGTGAAGTTTGGGGCACATTACGATGCCATTGGGACCGTCACCGACAGGCCTTTGGTGGTGGTCCCACCGACCGAAAGCTCTGCGGGCCGACTGATGCATTACAGTGCAGGTGGCCGGATCCTTGACTGTCAGGGGACGGACCACCACCTCCGACAGGATCTACTCATCCCGACAGGGTAGCAGTCGGAATCATGATCCTGAATGGAGGTGGTGCCTACTTAGGCACTGCCGTCAGGATCATGATGTCCCTTTCTGTCTGACTGATCATGGCGGTCCCACCGCCATGAAAAGGTAGCATATAGTGCCCCCATGCACATTCATGCACTGTGTGCTAGGCACCACATGGTGCACGAATGTGCATAAAGTGCTCAAGAACACTGTGGTCTGTGCTGCTGCCCTTTTTCAGGGCCGCAGCACAAGTTGCAGTGTTCTTGACCACTTTTCCGCCAGCCAGCCCGGCGGGCACGTTGTAATTGGGCGGTGGGTCCACCGTCGACTTGTCAGGTGGTCCCCTGCCCGCAGCGATGACTCATCGTAATGTGCCCCTTTATTTGCATTCTGATAATTCAGCCAAAATTCGGTCAGTCCATAAGCTGTTAAACACCAGTTTAAGAGAGCACATAGAGTTTTGGTAGACTGTGAATGGCTAAAAAATAGCAGATACACCATTCTGCAAAGTTGTGGTTCCCCCACCAGATAGCGATAACTGAAAGGTTTCCTAATGGTACTGCCTCAGCTTACTCTGATGCTGGAAACCTTTGACCTGAATGCCTGTCCACATCAGGGACATCAGATCACTTAAGATAGTCACCCCGCCCTATTTCAGGCAGATAACTGTCACAACATTTTTCTTGAACCTAGAAAGCTATAGTTTCTGAAAATGAGGCAACATTTTAAATTCAGCTAAGGATCATTTGTGCAGATCGCTTATGGATTTCCCAAGAAAGTAATCTTTGGAAAACACAAATAGTGAATATATACAAGAAAAAAGAAATAGACAACAACTTTTCCAACTTTATCCAATGAAAGACAATCTAAGAAATCTACATTCAACATACTCCTCCCTCTACAGAGATAGAGTGTTTGTAGTTTAGCTAAGAACCCACGATATCGGGAGCCAGCAATCAAGTCATTACCTACAATGACTTTCCATTGTGTACCAACCACACACATATTAATACTAGAAATCAAATCAATAAAGGTTGGGTGTAAAGCAATACTGTGCATTTTTTTAAAAGGAACCCAAACATCTAAGTTCAGAGATAAGGTTAATTTGTACCACTTTGAAATCTGGACCACCCAAAATAACAGGTAATTTTAACAACAGTTTTTTTCTAAAAATGTTTTTGTTCACACTGACTTACATTAGCAATCCAAAAATATCCTAAAATAATTCATATACCAGCAAATGTCCAATATCACTTCTCCAACACTTATCTCAGTTCACATGTTTGGGTGGACCAATCAGAAACGGGAGGAAAGGTCCTAAAACATGACCATTATAATAAAAGCAATGATGTTTGGATAAGATAGGCTTCTGCGAAGATGTTCGCCTGATGTACAATCAGAAAGCCCTGCAAACATTAATTTTGGTTAAAAAAATGAATTACCTAGCAGCTCTGTAATTGCAAGCTCCAGAATTGGCAGGGAACGGCAAAAGTCCTACCACCCATCATCCTCACACTTCTTCCAATAAAGACAGTACAATACATGTGTGGGTGGGCTTTCCACGGGAACGGAAAGGCCCAAAAACACATCTATGAAATGGGAATCCAAGTTCCTTTGAAAAAGGTTGCTTTTTGTATGTTGGTAAATGTCATATTTGGGTCAGAAAGTTGGCTTGCACAGAGGAACATTACCAACCCTGGGCATTTCTGGGAAGTATAGACCCAAGGAATCCTCGGTGGTGTGAATTGTGTGGGTTCCACAACTTCCTTTATTCAGAATGACCTGCAAATGTCTAAATCGGGTAAAAAAAGTATATTTCCTCACATTTATATATTGGTTTCAATGAAGGACAAAATCAAGACCCGGTCAGGGGAAGTAGAAGCAATTCCACTTCCTTTCCCTCAAATGGAATTGATTCCACTGCTTGTCAGGTTAGAAGGTACAAGTGGAAGTCATCTGGTGCATACACTGGAGGGTTAATCCTTGGTGCAAGGGCATGACTTCATGCCTTCATCCCTTCACACATAAGGTATTACATAAATATGCCTGACAATATCAAGGCACCCAAATGCTCTTTTAATTATGACATTTGCCAAAATATTAGTTTGTGAAATAGAGTACTTTTTGCAATGTGGTTAGTCTTTCTATTTGTTACCACAGCTGGGTGGTGCAATGCACTATAGGATGCTGTACAGTATTAACCTGTAAAAAAGGATATTAAACTTCATTGTTTTCTAAAATAGCACAGTTCATTGGGATTTACATTTTAAGAACACATTACAAGGCTATGAGTCTGCTGCCCGGCTCATTCTACTGACAATATGACTTTTGATTTTTAACTCTTCTTTTCCTTGTAGTTGTGTTGCTTCTTGATGATTGTGAAGATGCTTTGACATCAGTCTTTCATCATAACAAAAAATGACATTTAAAAACTACAAGTCAAACCATGAAAAATAGTTTCCTGAAACAAACAATTCTATTGTAAAGTAAGAAAGTCCAATGCTCTCAACCGTGTTTGTGCACTGGTACCACTATTGGAAAAAAGTAGAACAAACAATGTATTGGCTCTCTAGTTCCTGCAGCAGATAGACAATGAAATACACTGCAAGCAAGTTTGACCTTTTTTGTACAGATACAGGATAGATGACAAGAAAAATACTGCTAACTTCACTCTTGTCACATGAATTAGGGTTACAGCTCAACCATAACAAAGGTACATCTCTCAATTATGACAAAGGTACATCTCACTTTTAATCAATGGTATCAAGTGGCATACCTACAAGTCCAGTATGTTCATACTTTTTAACTTATTGTAATTTTCTAAGGTACAACAAGAAAAAGTAACTGTAATTTTTAAAACTTTTTTAAAGTAGATGATCCCATGGAAATTAAGCAATCTTTCACTACAAGGCAACATTTTGTTGATGAAAAATGTTAAAAGAAATCTAAAGTACATTTTACCTTCATATTGTGTTATACCCCTTCGGTTTATTCTTTTCACACATAAGAGGATTAAACAGAGATCTAATATACAAACACAAAGAAAATGGAGGTAGAATACTACATTTCAGTGCTTCATTTATGAAAGAAAGAGTGCCGGTGCTCAAAGTCCTGCTCAGAAGCCGGCAGCAGATGCAAATAAGTGTTGGCGCACTGAATAACAAGACTGGTGGTCGTTAATCGATCAACAAACACTCCCTGCCCCTTTTCTCACTTTTGAAGGTCCTCCCTCTTTCTCTTGCACTCTGTAAATATCTGATGTGGGAAATAAGTGCTGGTCCACAAATATAAGTGCCGGAGCCCACCACAATCAACCACCGACTCAAGTTAAGTACTGCTTATGACATATATTGATGCTGATTTAAATTGACTAACCAATTGTCTTTCTGTGCTGGTTCTAAAGGCCTGATTAAGATATTGAAAAAGAAAAACAAGGGACACCTACTCACCAGGAACCAGGGTAGTTCATATGTAACAGAAACAATGGTTCCTGCGTCAAAATAGTACTAATCTATATTGATAATACTATGCACAATCGCAATCATAAAGGGTTATACTGACGTCAGAAGGAAAGGAGACCACGTAGACCTATGTTTGTATTTACAATACTCCTTTTATAAAAACCAAAAAATATACAGATATGTACAAAAATATACAGAAAACAATAGTGCTTTTTGTCCCCAGTATGAAATGGAACCATAAAGTGACAACATTTGTGACATAAACAACTAGGTTTCCACAATTTTCAAGACAACCATATATAATTTCACAATAATCACAGCTACTGTATACAATGATCAGAGCTGTTCAAGTGGTTCGCCTTAAATAGCTGTCGACGACGTTTCGACCCTATGTGCATTAATTGGTTTCTTCAGGACCATGGGATGTGGGGACATCTAGGATTGAGAAAGCAAAAATCAGTTGCTAAAAAAGTGAAAAGTAATCCATATTGTTTGGAAAGGGATGCTGTGGACTCAGTAATACCTGAAGGCGGTTGTGCAGCCAAGTGAAAGATTGAGAAATTTGTGAAATTCGTGAAACACCGGTCAAGTGAAGGAAAGTGGAAAGAATACTCACAAGGGACCTAGCTGGGTGCTGCACGAGTGAGAAGTAAAAGAGAAAAATGGGAGTTACAAAGGGAAGCAGTACTACTAGAAAAGCGTCTAATCAGCCACTCTGTAGTCAATTCCTTACCCCAATGTGAGGAGCGGAGAGAATGGCTGGCAAACACGGGTGCTAGATAGCAATGTGTTGGATAAAGTGATCAAATCGGCAGTCGTGGAAAAGGATGAATTCCTGTAATCAATAAACATAACTCTGATAAATGTTAGGACGGCCCTGCCCTGGCAACTTGACTGCAGAGGCTAAAGTGATTAGTAAAAAGGGGCTTACCAGAAACAGTTGTGCAGGATGTATCGTGACTTCCGCCTATAAAACGCGTGTATGTATTAGTATGACCGATGACTCAATAGTGCCGTCGGTACTTGACTTCATCTGTAACGAACAATTCATTGTATTAGTGAATTGCCCTGTTTCCTGCCTCTAAAGATTAAAAAATTCTGCCAAGCGGCATGAACTCATTCAATGAACACTGGTGCGTGTCACGTGTGGCACATGGGAGCGCTTACCTAGAGAAAGCAGCGTCGGAAGTGGAACTGCTCAATCCGTCTGCCTGGTAACAATGACAGTGAGCTGTTGGTAGCGGGTTGTTAAATAGACTGCGAGCCCGCTTAAACCGGTTAGCACTGCAGGCATCCTAGCAGATTGCCGCCTGTGGATGTTATCCGGTTATCTGCTATCCCAGTTAAAGAGAGAAAAGACTGGTGTCAAGAGGAAAAGAAAAACGACAATAGGGATTGAAAGACAATAAGGATTAAAAGATAAAGGAAAGTTAGGGATACAAGATCCCTATTGAGTGCTTTCTCAATCCTAGATGTCCCCACATCCCATGGTCCTGAAGAGACCCTTTAATGCACGTAGGGTCGAAACGTCGTCGACAGCTATTTAAGGCGAACCACTTGAACAGCTCTGATCATTGTATACAGTAGCTGTGATTATTGTGAAATTATAAATGGTCGTCTTGAAAATTGTGGAAACCTAGTTGTTTATGTCACAAATTTTGTCACTTTATGGTTCCATTTCACACTGGGGACAAAAAGCACTATTGTTTTCTGTATATTTTTGTACATATCTGTATATTTTTTGGTTTATATAAAAGGAGTATTGTAAATACAAACATAGGTCTACGTGGTCTCCTTTCCTTCTGACGTCAGTATAACCCTTTATGATTGCGATTGTGCATAGTATTATCAATATAGATTAGTACTATTTTGACGCAGGAACCATTGTTTGTCTTACATATGATTAAGATATTGGGCGGTCGGACTGCCGACCACTGTCGTGGCAGTCAAGAAACCGCCCGACAAGCAGTCGGCAGTCTGACTGCCCAATTGCGATGCGACTGCCTGGCTGGTGGTCAGAAAGTGCCCAGAAAAAGGGCCACAGCACAAGCCGCAGTGTAAATGAGCACTTTGTGCACATCCAAGCACTGTGCGCCATGCACCATTTGGTGAACGGCACATGGTGCATGGATTAGCGTGAGGGCACTACATGTGCATGCAGGGCAACTTTACAGTGGCCCACGAGGGAAAGGGGCCCGGTGTGGGGCCAATAAAGTCTGTTTCCGACAGCCTTTCCATGGCGGTCTTCCCACTAACAAAAGGCTGTCAGGAAGGGACATTGTAATCTCGATGATGGTGCCTGCCTCGGCACCGCCTCTTGTCTGGAGTACAATTCCGACCGCTGCCCCATCGGGATCTGAGATCCTGGCGGAAGCGGCAGTCTTATCCCCGATCACTGATGGTCTGACCTCATGCATCGATATGCGGAGGTCGGACAGAAGGGCTGACTGTTGGGCGAACCACCACCGATGGCCTGTCAGTGGCGGTTTGCCCGACATCATGATCAGGCCCTTATTTTTAAATAAACCTTCCTGGTTTGGACTTTGAATCTTTTCTTGTGAGGGTTTTCTCTATTTGCCTTCAGCCTGTGTCCTTTGGGACTCACATGACCCCAATCCTTCCAATCGGTCCTTTGGTAATAGTGTAAAATAATGCATTCCTTTCCCCTGTTTACCTTTCCCCTCTACCTTCTATTCCCCATAAGACGTCTGTCTTGGCTATGCAACACGCTAATAACTTTTGTTATTGTGTAATCTCATGTTTTTCTCCTATGCCTTTACGTGTAACTTGTAACTGTAATTTTTGTAATCTTGTAACTCACTGTTCCTAATGTAAAGCGCTCTGATACCGCTGGGTCTAGCCAGCGCTATATAAAACTCTGCAAATAAATAAATAAAGCGGCAAAAGATTTGGTAGCAGACGATAGTTACATACAAATCGGGGCAAATTTGTGAAGTGAATTTTCATGCGTGAGTTATGTGGATTGTGATTGTGTACTCGTGTTGTCTTGCGGCGTGAGGTTTTTGTTCTGCGAGGTGTGCATATCACATTGTTATACCAATGGTGTTTTGTGTACAGTGTGGTGCATATGTGGAAGCCGAAATCTGCACTGCATTGTAATTGCTGAAGCTGTTGAAAATGTTCCTCTTGATTAAAAGATATTGTGATTTCATGTGATTTTGTGCAAAGGTTTTTTGGATTCATGTGTAAGGTTAGTGGATTTATGGAAATTCAAGATCTCAAGATAAATGATATGTTTTTCTATTGAAAATGCATGTGGCATCATGTCAGGCTATGAATTAGTGTCCTCAGCAGTGTATGAACTAATCAGGGTGGTGTCCTTAATTTCTTTGTGCACCGGGTAGAGATGCACTGAGCCACCTTTGAGGGTTACTAATGGTCAAGAACCTACCTTAGTGTGATTGAAAGTACTCAGAGTATTTTTCTCTTTCCTGTGATGAGCTTCATTTTCCATCCTGTATCCCAGTAGACAGATACAATATTTGTTTTGGTTCGTGTATTGCGTTTCTAGTCTCGTTTTAAAATCGTAGTTATTGGTTAAATTAGTTTTGAGTATTGTAGGTTGAGGTTACAATGGGTGCGAGTTTGAATAAGCCAGTGAGTTCTGCTAATGGAGGAGATTCTCCTCTTCCGATTGGTCCCCCCCTTCCATGACATGCTGATGGAACAAGGGTTACATATATGTATAGGACTCAAAGAATGGAATAGAATTACTGCTGAAAATAAATCTCTACAGTTTCCTATGTATTGGTTCATTTGAAGTAAAAATGATTGAGAATTAGAGGGGTACCATGGTTGAGATGAAGCTGCAATCTAGACATGTGCAGTTTGAAGCTTTGAATAAGTGGACTACATAGTGAATGAGAGAGCATAGAAAATGCTAAAAGGACAGATTGGTAAGGCTGTCAACCATTGGATACAAATATAGGTGCCTTCCTGGTGAGTACTGAAGAATCAGACAAAAAGAAAACAAAAGATGACAAAAATTAGAAGAGGAACGAGACGGAAAAGAATGAAATTGACTCTGAGGGAGAGGATGAGTTTGTGCACATACTGTTGACTGAAGCAAGACCACTATAATGATGCGCATCTGCAAGCAAAGGTATGGGAAAAATAGGCAGGAGAGTCAATTATCAGGAGAGATAAGGCAGCGCCTAGTTTGTCTTCACATGGTGAGACGAGAAGGGTGAAAATTAACATTTTCAATCTCCAAGGAGATTTGGAATTAATGGCAGAAACAGGAGTTGATAGAGACAAAATTTAAAAGTACAATAAAGATGAATTGGCATATTTGAGTGTAGAAGCAGGAAACTGTGTTCATCAAGCATTCAGAAATTGGCCAGAAGTCTTAATGTAGAGTCTTCTTTATATTGTGCTTCACTTTTTGTTCAATCACTTGATTAATTGTGACTAATATGGAGTCTGAGGTTGCTTCAGAAAGCGGTCAGGCCTTTCTTTGTCTCAATAAGAGGCTTTTTCCATTGCCTAAGAGAGCTGCCCTTGACACTAGGCAAAGTCAAAAGCTTAGAAAGGTTCCTCTTCTATTAATTGGCTGCATACATCAACTGAAAACACATTTTGGAGATCTACTAATTTGGTTTTCACTCTGGATTTAGTGCTTGCAAACTTAAGATTCTGAATGTTGTATTGCATACGGTGCTGATTGGAACACCTTCTCGTCCTCTTCTCGGCGGCCTTTGCTACAATTGCTCATGGTAGGTTTATAACACCATGAGGCGTCTCTTGGGAGTTCTTGGCTGTTTATAGAACTTGTTTATCTAATTTCTGAAGAACTCCACCAACTGGTAAAAATCAGTGAACATGTCTCTGACCCTGTCCCTATGTCCTGCAGAGTTCTTTAATATTCCATATTGACCCTTCTTCAAACTGTGCCTTGAACCCCTAAACACAGCGCTCAAGGGAACAGGTGTATCTACTCATCAGTATGAAGATATTACTCACCTCTTCATCTGAACCTCATTGATAAACAACATCCTCGTCCCCTGTCATACGCTTTTGAAGCTTAAATATTGGATGTCAAGTAGTCGTCAGCTGCTTAATCACTCAAACAAAATTTCTGCTTTTCTGCCACGAACAAAGAAATTTGATATAAACTTAATCAGTAAACTCAAGGGGATGAATTCAACCCAAATTTGCTTTATCAATAAAATCGTAGGGATTTATCAGATCCAGCCCTATAGTTCATATCACAAATAAACTGAATTGCGAAATCTGCCTTTTTCTACCTACTACCCAAAAAGTTAAAAAAAAAAGAGTTTCACTGACCCAGCTAAAAAGAGCAACACAAGCACTTATCCTCTTTCGTCTAGACTGTAGAAACAGTCCTTGGGGGATCCCACACTACAGCCTCCCTCCTATAATCTACCAGGAAATTTGACCACATATTACCCATCCTCACCAAACTTCACTGGCTACCTATGAAAACAGGGGTTAAATTAAAAATCTTCCAAACCAATACACCTACATTTCCTCCTTGCCTGGCGGATCACTAAAAACATCTCAGGAGGCCAAGAAATTGGAGAAGCAGAACTACACTGCTTCTCAAAACTCCAGAATTTGAATCCTCCCAAATCCTGAACAAGTCCTTGTCTGTCACCACTGCATCTGTCTGGAGATCTCAACTACTAAGCGTAAAACTGCTGCCACCCTCCTGGTGTTCAAAAAAACTCAAAAACACATTCTTTGCACAAACACCTGAATGACTGAACTCCGATCTAATATTAAGAGATTTTGTAGTGTTTTAAGTTGATTCTTGGTACTTAACTCACTGTATTTTCCTACAGACAAATCACTCTGTTATGATGTTCTTTTTATTGTAATGTTGAATTTTCTAACTTGCCATCTTACTACTACTAAACTGTTAATCTTGTTAAGGTGTATTCTCACCATGTTCTACTATAAAACACACTAAAGCCTCATGGTGAAGGAGTGCTGTGTAAAACTGTGCAAACAAACAATTAATAACAATTTTGATCAAATTAAAAGCACCAAGATCCCCAGTGCTGAAGAATCAAATATTCAAAGATCTAACTTCAGAACACTATCAAGATGTTATCGGTTTCAGAAAGTCAAACATTTGTCAAAAGAACCACAGTATCCTCCAGGGTTCCCATAATACTGATAATGTTTACAGGCATGAGTAGACGTTCACGATCTCCACTCAAGGCACACATTAAGTAAGAAAAACATTTGTCCAGAATCCAAGGTGCACATATAAGAAGATGCTTTTCTATTTTTAATCTAGATGATACCATATTAAATTTCTACATATATCCTTTGTTTCTATTTTACGAAGCCTCATGAAAAACCCTAATGTTATTTTAGTTGCTAATATCTCTCAGATGTCACAGCAAGGTGCACTCATCGGTTGCGAGGAAGTGTGGTCAGATGGCAGTTAAATTTAGGCACAGTCCCTGCAAATCTACATTTCTCTAGCTCCAGGTTAGCTGTGGCTGACCTGAGATTATAAGAAGCATTGCTGTTTAAAGGCGGTGTACAGACAAAATATCAGCGAAAAAATATCATGTGGACAAAATATTGTGTCAAAAATATTGAGGACAAAAATATTTTGAAGGTAGGTTTCTATAGGTAAGCAGCGTTTTACTATATATTACTCCACATGTATGTACCTTGACAATATATATATCTTCAAGGTATGTAGATGTGGAGTTAGTAAATCGATACTTACCTATTTCCACTTATCTTCTCAATATTTTGGCAATCAATATTTTTGACACAATATTCTGTCCACATGATATTTGTGTTTCCGATAGTTTGTCAGTAATTCTTCCAGGGTGCCCCTCAAAAGGCTGTATCTTCAAAGGGATTCTGTATGGTGTTCCACACCCCAAATAAATCCATTCTCAGGTTGGTAGCAAGTCCTGTGGATTTACAGTGGGTTGAGCAGTATCTGTGTGGAGTTTCAGATGATATCCATAGCACTTTCTGCACAGGCCTCTGTTCATATGTACCTGCTAAGGATTCCTTTAGCCCAATCCAGCCCACATACCACAGGGAAGAGGAAACCTAGGCAGTAATTAACATGTATAGCATCCCGATGGTGCTCTACTAAATTGATGCCCACAACCCTTTCACATTTTAAATGGATATTTCTTGCCATTCTTTGTCCAGAGATGTTTTCACCTGCTTAGTTTCAAATTTACTACTTGAATGGTGATTCAGAAAAATACCAAATTAAAATATATTTTTTGTGTGATGAGAAAGGGGAGAAAAGAAGAAATATCACTCAACCCACTCATCACCGCTCTTCTGTGTATTGCTAGGGGACAAAGATGGAGTGGGACAGTCAGACAAAAGTGCACGCCTCTTATCTTCAAAACCGCCATCAACGCACACCACCTCTTCCTCAAAACCACAAAGAAAATGGCCCTCCAAGACAGAATCAACGCCAATGCACACAACAGCAAAGAACACTTCACCGTCGACAAGGATTTCGCCAGGCCCAACAGCGTGACCACAGACATCCCACCCTTCCAAGACCTCTGCAACAAACTCTGCACCTTCTTTCACCACAAGATCATGCAGATTTACGACAGCTTCAACACCCAAGACCCTGCCACAACACCCATCACCACCGCATGCAACCACGCCATACCAAACAGATCGTGCTCAACTGGACTCCAATCACCACAGACGACACAGTCAAGACCATTAAGAGCATCCACTCCAGAGCCCCATCGAATCCTTGCCCGTATCACATCTTCCATAGAGCAGCCGCCTCCATCGTCCCTGAGCTTCTCCGCACCATCAACTGCTCCATCAAAACCGCCACCATCCCCAATAACTGGAAACACACCGAGATCAACCCCCTGCTGAAGAAGCCATCCGCCGACCCGACAGACCTCAAGAATGTCAGACCAATCTCCCTCCTCCCCTTCACAGCCAAGGTCATCAAAAAAGCTATCAATGTACAACTCTCGAGTTCATTGAAGAGAACCACATCATGGACACCTCCCAATCTGGCTTCCGAAGAAACCACAGCACCGAGACCACACTCCTCACCGCCACCGACGACCTCCGTTCCCTCCTTGACTGGGGAAAAACCACAGCCCTCATCCTACTGGACCTCTCAGCCGCATTCGACCGTCTCCCACTGCACCCTAATCACAAGACTCCACGACGCTGGCATACACGTCAAGGCACTGGACTGGGTCAACTCCTTCCTCACCAGCCGAACACAGCAAGTCAGACTACCCCCATTCATCTCAGAACCTACAGAGATCTGCTGCGGAGGGCCCAAGGGCTCCTCCCTGAGTCACACCCTCTTCAACATCTACATGGCCTCCCTCGCAGCCACCATCAGAAACCACAGACTCAACATTGTCTCCTGCACAGATTACAACCAACTGATCCTCTCCCTCACCAACAAAGCACAGCCAAAATCAACTTTCAAAGTGGAATAAAGGCCTTTGCCAACTGGATGAAAGACAGCTGCCTCAAGGTCAACTAGGACAAGACTGAAGTACTCATCCTGGGACCCGTCACCTCAGCCTGGGACGACTCCTACCCCTACGGACCACCACACAACCTCGGCATCATTCTGGTCTCCTCATTCACAATGAACGGTGTATCCTCATCCTGCTTCCACACGCTCCTCCTGCTTCAAAAGACATTCAGATGGATCCCCACAGAATCCAGAAAGACAGTCACCGACCCACTCATCACCAGCAGACTTGACTACGGCAAGGCAATCTATGCCGGTGTCACCCAGAAACAGCTGAGGAAACTACAGAATGTCCAAAACACCACAGCCAGACTAGTTCTCGACATCCCCCACCGCAGCCACATAACACAGCACCTCCGACAACTCCACTGGCTCCCAATAAACAAGAGAATCACCTTCAAGCTCCTCACACATGCCTACAAAGCTCTCCACAACGCGGGACCAGCATATCTGCACCACCGCTTCTCATTCCACATACCCGCCAGACAACTTCGCTCTGCCCAACCTGCCCTGGCCACCGTCCCATGGATTCACAAGACCAGAAACGGAGGAAGATCCATCTCCTACCTCGCCGCCAAGACTTGGAACACCATGCCACTCCATCCCAGGCAATCCCCATCACTGACCCAATTCAGGAATTACCACAAGAACAGTTTTTTTGACTGAACCTCCATGCCCAGATGGATCAGCAGCCCCCCTCAGCACCTTGAGGCCCTCACGTGTGAGTAGCTGCGCTATACAAACTCCTGATTGATTAATCTTGTATTTTTATGTTTTTACAGTGGAAGCAGGGAAAGTACTTCGGGTTGGCAATATACCTACTCATACATACCATGTGCCACTCTTTAGCAAGATCTCCATTCGGCCAAACATTGAAAGGTGCCTTTTTGCATTGTTGGTGAGTGGAGCAGAGAAACAGGAGCATGTTAAATGCCCATTGGCTTCTGCGTCCTACCTCCACTTTTAAGGATAGATTTTATCATTACCATATTCAGATGTACTCTTTTTGTCCTTGGAAACTGCAGGCCTGAGTTCTAATCCTAGTTTCAGTATTTAACAAAAAATCAGATGATTGTGGGAAAACAGCTGTATCTCTCTGTGGCTTAAACTCTAAATTTTCTTAATATCAAAAATGTGTAACGTAAAAACTAACTGTACATTATGTTGTCTTTTTATGATATATTGGCATCCTCCACCTGATCATATTCTGTCTGTTTCTTATAGCGCTAATTCAACTAAACCCTCCACAATATGAGGCCTATTTGCTGAAGTATTTTTTAGTACAAAAAGTAGTACTCAAGTAGTTCTACTTCAAGTACCCACACATACTATTCAGTAACCTCCGGGCAGAGGTCTATGCCTATGCCTATGCCTGCCCAATATCTTATGTGTTGATTTTCCCTCCATGAGTCCACATGTAGGGGTTTATGGTGTAAATTAGTAAAGAACTAGGGGAAGTGGTAGAAAAATGGGGACTATCTACTACCAAATCGGTAGAGTTAAGGGAAAATTATGGTGGGGTTTAGGGAAGCACATACTAATTCTAAAACATATCCTCCAAAGAGTGATCACTATTCACCAGTTTCAACCATATCTGCTCCAAAAGTGCTACTGAGCAAGTCACACACCACACAAGGTCAATCACTGGTACTTCATGGCACTCTCATAGGAATCAGTAGAAGCAGGAAATAAGGCTAACACCACATATGGAAAAATATTTTTGAATTTCTTATTGTATTACTTCTTTAGCAAATGTAAACAAAAGCACAGAACAGCAAATGTAGCTACAGTCAGTGGAGAGCACATATTTCACGAAGGCCTCTATCACAATCAACACACCAGCTGCTGCAAGAGGGGGTAGTGAAGAGTGAGTGAACAGCAAGGATGCTACAACATCCATCAACAGGTGAAGCATACTGCAACATTATCCAATCACCCAATCACACACAAACTGTTATCATGAGAAGGAAAGCCATAAACAAGATCCATTTGAGCACTCTTCTGAATCACCATTGATCTCTGAGGATCTCTGGGATTGGTGCTCAACATCAATCACACCAATCACACTGTTTGCAAGTCTGGAGTGGATGGGCTCTTGCACTAGGGTCAACTGCTTCTTGCCCCATTCCAATGGTCAGAGCCTGCTGCAAGATGACTCAATTCTTCACTTTCTCTCAGGCAGGGCTCCTTGGTTTTGAAGGACAAGTCAGGCAGTTTTTCATTCAGATCTGACTCCAGGTGATGCCCCCTCACCCCTGGGAAGCTGACTATCAGGCAGACACTGGCTCTGGCAGCACAGTGGTCCTCTGGGTACTCTGTAAAGCACACCTTCCTGAGCTCAGAGACAACTTGGAACTAGAATAATAAGTAGGCCAGCAGATCCCACTTTTATACAGAGTTATCAGACAGTGGATGTGGATTCTCTGTCTGCCTTTGCAGAATCGATTTGAGTTGGTTCCCTTTTCATGTGTCCTTGTCAGTCTGTCTTCCAGCCCTGGCCTTTGTTTCAAGTGATTCACTTCACAGCAGTGTTGTCTCCAGGTTTGAGCACCCACATCAAAATCACAAAGAGGTGTGAGCAATTTTAACCTGACTATCAACAGCCAAACTTGCAAATGAGCAGGAAGAGAGACAAAGCGCAGCTCCCCATATAAAGGACCATTCACATCCTCACTCAGAATCTGCAGTCGCACCCCTATCCCTACCACCCACCATACCTCCCACCAACCATTACCATCCAGAAAATTGTAGTATCAGGAAGACTCAGAAAGGGCCTAACCAAATTTATAAGGAGAAGCCTGTCTCCTCTTTTCCCTCTTCAGTATCTGGGCTCCCTTCCTCCAGTCTAAGGAATGTTAGCAATAGACTTCCACAGTTTGGAAAAGCAGCATCACCTAAATCTTGTGTACAAGCGCAGACAGGGGCTCCTAAAATGGAACCTACAGCCATGTGTCACTCTTATTTACTTATACACATATGTAATGTATGTCTAACTTTACTAGCATATATGCACTGATAAAGGTGCACAGGATTTTAACGCTAGGATTCTGGGTTCACCTTTAGCAGCAGAACTTTAGACGAATGGGCCAGAAGGCTCCCGTTCACATGACCCAGGTAGAAAGGCCTGGTCATACTATAATCACAATAAAATACGGTATGCTGTCACCACTGCGCTTCATGGATGAACCTGTGACAGGGACAGTAATTCTCTTGTCACTATTGAAGGTCCACTTAGTGCATCCTTCGAGGTCCAGGATAGGCCCAGGACCATTTGTTAGTCAATGACAGGCCTAAGTACACATTAGATTATCATGAGGCTGGTGCCAAAAATCTGAAAACCATGATACCAGATCTTTGCAGTCGGTTGTGCTAGGCAGGGTGATGACTGTACACCATGCAGGGGACATTCCTGTCCCAACAGTGCCTCATTTTCAGGAATTGAAGAGGAGAAGGGCTTTGCATGCAGAGGACCAATATTTTTATGATAGCCAGAGAAGAATTAATTGCCAGATACTGCTTCTCACAAGATGTTGTCTTTGACATGGTTGCAGCCTGTAAGCATGAGCTAAATTCACATGTAGCCCACTCCTAGGATATCTCTGCACATGAAAAATTACTATCAGCACCTCATTTCCTTTCAAGTGGAACTTTCCAGAGAGTCAGTGGGGACACAGAGGGCATCTCACTGACAAGCCAATCACAATGCTTGTGACAGGGATTTAGATGCATAAATAGCTGTGTGCGCCAGTTTATCACCATGTCACAGTCACACGTGGAAAGGCAACAGGTAGAAAAGGGAATTCTATGCCATCTGTAAAGATATAAAGCTTTATTCTTGGTTTGAAAGTTTCTTTGTGTTATTTATTCTGCGTGGTTTGATTGTTTATGTCCATGTTGTCATTACTATATGCTGTCTCTTAAAATGTGTAGTTGAATGATTGTTGGAAATGGCCGTTTTTGCAGAGTTATCCCCAAAATTTTTGCTTCTTCCTCTTATTATTTCTTGACCTGCTGTTGTTGGTTTTCGGACTCTGGGCACTTTACCACTGCTGATCAGTGCTAAAGTGCAGCTGCTCTGTGTGTAAATTGTGTTCTGGATTGGTGTTTCCATGAGTGGCATATTTAATTTACTTGTCAGTCCCTAGTAAAGTGCCCTGAGTGTGACAGGGCCTGTAAACCAAATGCTACTAGTGGGCCTGCAGCACTGATTGTGCCACCCACATGAGTAGCCCTGAAAAGGTAACTCAGACCTGCCACTGCAGAGTCTGTGCGCAGTTTGTAACTGGCATGTCGACTTGGCAAGTGCACCCACTTGACAGGCCCTATCCTTCCCTTTTCTTACATGTAAGTCACCTCTAAGGTAGGCCCAAGATACTCCTGTGGGAAGGGTGAAGTATATGTGAAAGGTAGGACATGCCCTGATGTGTGTGGCATATCCTGATAGTGAAATACTGCCAATTTTGTTTTTCACTATTGAAAGGCTATCTGGCCCATAGGAAAGCATGGGAGTTAATTTATAACATCTTATAAATATAACTTCCCATCGGGACTAGATAGAAAAATAAAGTTTAGTATGCCTGAACTCAGAATCTAAAGATGCATCTTTTAGTAAAGGTGACTTTTACGTTCTGTGTTTGAAAATACCACGTTTAGAAAGTAGGTATTTTCTTGCTTAGCCATCCTGTCTGGCTTTGGAGTGACAGGGGTTGGGGAGGTGCATTCTCTCAGACGGCCATCGGGGGGTAGATGTGTGTCCTGCCTTTCCTGAATGAGTCAGGGCTGGGCTGAACAGACCTGGGCTGCATTCAAAGTAGTGGGAGGAGTTTTCACTAGCACCTGAATAGGCCTGGTCTGCATTTATAGTAGTGGGAGGAGATTTCCCTTGCACATGAATAGGCCCTGTCTGCCTCTGACAATGCTGTCTCCACCTCCTGCAAGGAAGCTGCACCAGAGAGGACAGAACTGGTTCTGGCTGGGCACATACACTCTCTGCCTGAGAGGACAAAGGATTTTGGGCTATAAAAAGTGGGTCCCTAACCCCTAAACTTTAGAACTCATTTAGACCAAGAAGACTGCCAAGAAGAAGAGCTGGAGAAGCTGTGAGGAGGAACTACCACTTTGCTGAGTGCTTTGCTGTGTTGGCCTGCAGTGGATGCTTCTGTCTTGAGCAGTGACAGGACTGGACTGAACTTTCTACAATTTCTTTCTTTGAGTATCTCCAAGGGCTTTAGGTAGAGCTTGCCCCCTGTTTAAGAAGTCTCAGGAAATGCAAAGACTTCAAGTTCTTCTGCCCTAAGCACTGGGGACGGTGTGTTTTGTGCTGCAACAGAAGAAAAAGCAACCCGACGCCATCTACAATGCCGCTGCTGACTCAGTGTCCTGAAGGCACCGCAGAGGGCACCGCCACAACGCTGCACCGCGACCTTGGTCTTACTGACGATGCCATCTGATGCCACCACCGAGCCGCTGCTCGCTCCGCGACCTGTGGGCACCGCACTCCGCACCGACTTGCTTCACGATGCCGCCTTGGTATCCCCGACAATGATGGTTCACGCCGACATCGATGCCGCTGCTTGCACCATGGTTCGAAGGCACTGCTCGTAAAGTTACACGACACACCACCCTCATTCCGCACCACAGCCTTGGCCTACTGATGTGGCGCCATCGACTCCAGTTCGCCAGCCGACGACAGTGCTTCAGCAACGACTACGACACTGCTTGCGCCGTGACCTGCCAGCACCGCGACGAGCACCACATCACTTTGCACCGTGACCCTGGGCTCACCGACTACGCCATCTGACACTGCCATTGAGCCGCTGCTCGCACCGCGACCTGAGGGCATCGCACTCGGCACCGCTGCACTTTGCACCACAGCACCCAACGCCCGCTAACTCCAGCACTCCTGACTTCAACCGCGAGGAGTTTGATCTGCAAGAACATGTGACTTCGAAGGCCCGACAACTCCTGCACCGACCTCCAGAACCGACGCCTGTGGACGCCGTGCTTTCGGAAGCTCAACGAGAGGTCGTCGACGCCCTCCATTTCTAAAGGTACTTTTTTGCACGTCTCCCCATCACTGTAGCTGACCCTCAACGCAGTGGTCAGCCAGAACTGTTTGGATTTGTGTGTTCACAACGCCGTGATAGCCCCGGACGGAGCTATCAACTTCAAGGAACTTTATTTCAACGTTATTTTGATAACTGAAGATTTCTAAGTACTGTATTGTGGATTTTTATCATTTTGGTCTTGTCTTGAGTATATAAAAATATTGGATATTTTTCTAAACTGGTGTGGTGTCCTTTTGTAGTGCTTACACTGTATTACTGTTGGTTATGTGCAAATGCTTTACACACTGCCTCTAAGATAAGCCTGACTGCTCGTGCCAAGCTACCAAGGGGGTGAGCAGGGGTTATTTTAGGAGTGTAAGTCCCTTATCCTGACTAGAAGGAAGGGTCCCTACATGGACAAGGTGCAAACCATTGCCAACTAGAGACCCCCATTTCTAACAATGATTGTTATTAATGTCAATAATTGTCACCTATATTATGAATTTTACTAAATAATTAGAAGTCCTAGTTTATTATGTTGGTTGAAAAAAACTTTTATTTAAAGAAAATGTATTTGTTTTTTGCAAATATATACCTTACCATTATAATATGGCCTATATATTACAAAGAGTTACTTACTAATGTTAAATGCATATAACACATTTTATTTAGGTAAATTGTATCATGTCAGATGATACAGATATTAGACAGTGTGCTACACTCGTCTGAATGTTTTTCAAAGTTGTCTTGATTAAATGGTCATTCTCCTAAGTATCAGACTTCATATGTCCACATAAGCCCAAAGCCTGTTGTACCATTCCAAAATTACTCTTGACCTTCAAATCATGCATATGTTTCTTTTTGCCATCAAAAGGGAATGTTAGGGTCATATTGTCTACTACAGCTAGGCCTCCCAAATCCTAAGGTGGCATTTCTGTTTCGATGTTATACAAAAACAGAATTATATAATTATGTGCTTTGTTTGCACCTTTGGTTACCAAAGTCGTCCACTGTTAAAAGTGACGTGTGAAATTTAAGGCCTTGAATGGCAAAGTAGAGTGAGCTATGTGACATTGTCATTGTTTGTCAAATTTAACACTCTAATAAACTTTTTTAATTATGGAAACTAGAGGACTTATGCATTCATGAGCTTTTTCTTTCCTCACTTTTCCAAGGACAAAGCGGGGAACAGCAGGACTTGGGGCAAAGGAGAAGGAGGATCACAGCTGCTAGCTAGGCACATAAAGGTGATACCACACTACAGAGGAGGTGGGAGCATCCATCAGCAGGGTGTGTACATCACCCAGAGAGTAGCTTACTTCCAATCTAAGATACTCTGGGCAAAGGCTGTGAATACCGCTGAGGGTACATCGAGACATCATCTGCCAGGAGGAGGTAGATGATGACGCTCCTCCTTGCTAACAAGAACTCAAAATGGGCACATTAGTAGATAGTGTGGGAAATAAGAGACATATACATATGGTTACCAAAGAAGTGGCATAACGAGGGACAGATTTACAAACACTTTGCACTGTTTTTGCGTCACAAAAGTGATGAAAAACAGTGCAAAAATGTTTTTGTTATCTACTTTCCAGAGCAAACCTTTCTGGAATATAATATGCCAACCATCTTGACAGAAATGCCATTCTTTTATAGTTCCGTCGGGTAAGAACAATTACTTATACGGTCAAGAATAAATCATTAACAGTATTTAAAGATTGTGACAACATTTGTTCATAAGAGTGAGCTGGAACACAGGAAACCAACAATTTATGCAGAGTCGTAAGAATTTACTCTTTCTCTGAATCAAATTCTTTTCTCATGCGGCTGTCAACATTTCAGTAAGAACAAGGTGACAATAAATAAAGTGAAGGAAGTGCTCAAGTGACATAGGTGACTGAGTGTTATATACACATTGGTGAAACAAGGACATATATTCTATGTACAAATTCTACAAAGGAGTGATTCTTCAATGTGGCCAGTATATTGATGAGTGAAGTGTCTCTGGTAGATTGCGAAATTGCTTTGCAGTTTAGACCCAGAGGACCCGGTGAGACTGGACCAAAATGGAACGATGACGCTTTGTTAAGTTGCGCTTATGTCAGGGTCGAAACATCGATGTTCCATTTCGCATTGGCTGCATTGAAGTATCACTCCTATGTAGAATGTGTACATAGCATATATGTCCTTGTTTCACCAATGTAATTTTTCTTACCCTACGGAACCATTGTAGCTTTTTTGTATAGATACCCAGTTTCTGAGGGACACAGGGGTACCTCATTGTTATTATACATTCTTTTATAGTTGGCACTCTTAGAGATTTATAGCCTAACTCTGCAATTAATTTTCACTCGCTCACTGATAGCTGACATTGTGTTTTTTCTATCAGCCTTGAAAAAAAGTCTGCTAAATTTAATTTGCCGGAAAACTCCTTTAATGTTGTATACCAATATCCAATTCCTTGCAATTTGCCTGTATCGAGAATCCTGCTAATCGATTGAAGCTCCTGTGTCTGACTTTTACAGTGAAGCTGCAAGAAATGCTTTATCTTACTAAAACTTCAAAAGTGTTGCTCACATTGAGGGCCCACCCTAGCAATTAGATCTCCCCATGAGATAGATTTCCCTTGACCCATAAAGTCACCAAAAATTTTGAAACCTAGAGAATTCCAAAATCTGATCTCACAAACTGACAGGGAGAGGCCCAAGTAGCTGCCCTCCTCTAGCTGTAGTGACAATCCATCAAAAGAGGACTTGTATGCCTTACCCAGGGTACACATCCATCCATATATATCACCCAAAAACCTATATCTGGTTCTTTTTGGAAGCTTCGCTATTTTTCTGAACACTGGCTCACTTATATCTGATTCCTGAATCATCTTAGTAATGAAGAAATTATCTAATCCCCCACTTTCATTTGAGCACCGAGAGAGAACGACTAATAAAGCTGCCTGGCAACCGTGGCAACCCTTCTTCCTCTTTCTCCAGTTGTAAAACCTGCAACTTCACCCTGGCCAACTTTTTATCCCCGATAAAACTCCTAAAAACTGAATCTAGTTCCTGAAAGAAGCTTGTCAGAATTGTTATTGGTACATTCGAAAATACAGATATTAACAGAGGGAGGATAGACATTTTGATCATGGAAATACGACCCATGATGGTCTGGGGGAACATGGACCATCTATCTAGTAATCACTTAATTTTGCCTAACATTTTTTCATAATTCAAATGGAAAAGACTAGAAAAATTATTTGTGACTAAAATAGCAAGATATCTAATTGGAGATGCTATCTTAGCTTGCGGCTGTAGGGAAGATGGAAGGTCTTCAACTGTCACGTTAAAAAGCAACAATTCTGTTTTACTTTGATTTATCTTGCATCCTCCAACCATAGCAAAATCCGTTATCAACTGCATCGTTCGTTTTATATTATCCTCTTCAGGCTGAAGATATAATATCATACCATCTGCAAATAGTTTAATCCTAGCCATGCCTTCAATGGGTGCACTGATGTTAAAATTGTTGCGAAGTTGTACTGCCAGAGGCTCAATAAAAAAGTATATAAAATAGGTGAAAGGGGACATCCTTGAAGAGTACCTCTTTTAATCACAATTGACCCTACCATTTTGGAATTCACCAACACCTTGGCTTGAGCAAATTAGATAGCATCGAAATACACAGTGAGGGAAAACCAAACCTCTGGAGACAATGGAATAAGGCACCCAAAATCACCAGATCGAATGCCTTTTCTTCATCAACCATCATGACTAAGGCTTTGGTATGATTTACTGAAAAATAATTTATAGCCTGAATTAAAAACGGAGGGTTTGCTTCCATTAGCCTGCCTGCTATAAAACCGCTTTGATCTTCGTGTATTAGCTGTTGTGCGGCTGGCATTTTACAAGCAGCCTACATCTTCATTAACAATTTGTAGTCCGTGTTAAGCAGACTCATCGGCCTATACCAATGAATAGATATTGGATTTTTGTCTTTCCTAAGAAATGAGACTATTGATGCTTCTTGAAACGTAGGAGGGATCTCACCCCCTCCTTTAATAAAGTAAAAAATATCTACTAAAAATGACGCAAACTTGCTGAAAAATTGGGTGGGTAAACCATAATTTCCACATGCTTTAGCGTTAGGGATTTGCTTTAAAGCATGTTCAATCTCAGTGGGTGTTATGGGCTCCAATATTAGCTGGGAAAGCGACTCGGATAGATGAGGAAGACGCATTCTGTCATAGTACTGTTGAATCTGGCTTGTTGGCACCATATATTAGGTCTGATAAATATCGGAATAATGCTGTACGAAGAGTTTCGCGATCTCTTCCTGATCATGCAGTAATTTTCCTGCTGAAGGATTCTCTAGACATTTAATTATTGCCTTTTCATTCTTAGCTCTTATGGACCAAGCCAGGCACATGCCAATGTGCTGATTTTTCTCATATATTTTCTGTTGGTGGCTATTAGAATTATTTATTTCCTCTAATATAAAGAAATCTCTGAGATTTTGTTTTGCCGTTTCTACTTGGCAGACCTCGGGCTTGGTCCCTCCACTTCGCTCGCTAGCATCAATGGCGTTGTCTAATGCTGTCTGATGACTTGTTATCTGCTGGGAGAGCTCTTTACTTTGACTTGCTTTATATGCTATCACTCTCCCTCTTAAAGTTGTTTTAAATGCTTCCCAAATTGAAAATAAAGAAGCCGTATTCTGATTGTTGATAAAAGAAACTCAGAAATAAACTGTTTTGGTTTGGCTACCCATTTGGAATTAGAGAGCAGCGATCTATCCAGTTGCCATCTTGGTCTGTCCCTATTATTTAGACCTATCTCCAATACTAGGGAGACTACAGAATGGTCTGAGAAAGCATTGGCCCTAATTTCCGGCTGCCCTCTGCTTAATGATTTTGATACTAAAAAGAAATCTATTTGAGAGGCCGTTCTAAATCTATGGGAAAGCATGTATATTGTTTAGTTTCTGGATGGTCCGCTCTCCAGGGGTCAACTAGCTGAAAGCTTGACTTGAAGGCTTGTATTAATTTTTTCGTTCTGGGTTTAAGCTGTTGTTTATTATTATTGGAGGTATCTTTAGCCAGATACTGAATACAATTAATATCCCCACCCCAAATGAGAGGCCCAGATGCCCCCAAGGCATTGTCAAAAATATTTTTGTCTCATCAGATGTAGGGCCATAATAGTTGATCAAATTTAAATCTTGACTACTAATTGTTACTTTGAACCAAATCCATCTTCCAAATGGATCATGGATCACTTCCCTCACCTCCCCGTCCATGCTTTTTCCTAAACAAATTACAACTGCCCTAACTGCCGCCTGTGCGGACGCAAAATATGTGTGAGAAAAGCTCTGGGGAATTGACAACTTTGGAGTATTGCTCTTTAAATGGGTCTCCTGTAAAAAGAGAACCTCTGGCAAAAGAGATACCGACCAACCCATTAAGCTGCTATATTTCTTTTTGTTTGCTAGCCCATTAACATTGCATGAGGGGATCCTAACTTTGCATTTTTCCAAAGACATCATCATAGAAGCAATACACAATAACATTTAGCACCCTTCCAGGTGATAGCCCAAAGTTAACAGATTTCACCACCACTTTTCGCCCTGCATATTTCTGCTCTTTTTTCAAAATACAAAAGTGCTCCCCTCTCCACCCTAATGGCCCTCCCTCTAAAACCCCTGTGTGCCCTATCGGGAGGGGACGATCCGTCTCGTTCCCTTCCCATGTCTAATTGTACTGGTGTACCTTGGTGTGGCACCTGAGGGCACCATTCCGGGTAGAGGGAGCAAGAAACCCTCTAATATATATACATCCTTATGTGTTTCTACTACTTTTTCAACTGTAACCCGCTTTCGTTTCTCCTTTGTTTCTCCTTTTCTCCTCCCTTCTCCCCCTCCCTCCCCCTCCCTCCTCCTTCTTTCTCTTCTTTTTGAAATTTTTTATCCTTCTCCCTTTTTCCCTCCCTTCTCTCCTTCCTTTCTTTTTCGTCTTCCCTGTTTCCTCTATTTTATACCCCCTCTCTTTCTCCCCTCTCTCTCTTACCCTCCCTCCCCCTTCTCTTTTTTCACTTTTTCCCCTCTCTTATTCTTTTCTTCTTTTGCCTGTTTACACCTAAATTACTTTGTTTGCTAACAAATACATCTAGCTTCCCAACTAACTCAGCCTCTCTACTGCTATATCTGCCTTAATTTGGCTGTTTTAGGATTTCTTTTGCCTGCTGAATTTAGTGAATAATATGGAAATGCCCTTTAAAAAGACCTTTCAGTTTGGACTGTTGGACTATGACAGCCTGGATTCCTTGTTCCTTGAATTGATTCAGCATTAGTTTGAATTCTCGACGTCGTTTTGCTGCACTTGCTGACATATCCATGAAGATGTTAAACCTATGCTTGTCCATGGTCTGGAACCCTTTCGATTTTATAGCAGCAGCTACAATTGATTCCTTTATTTGAAAATCTCCAAAATTGACAAGGAAAGTTTGTGGATATTTTGCACTAGTCTGCTGGTGAAAAAGGATGCGATGTGCCCTCACATATTTCTGAATAAGATCTGATATAAATTTAATGAGATCTTGTCCTACTTCCTGTCCCTCCGGGATGCCAACAAAGCGTAGATTAGACCATCTAGATCTGTTCTCAAACTCCTCAAGCTTATCTGGGTTTCTTCCAACTCCGTATGATACTTGGCCTGGAAGCTCTCAAAAGTCTTCTGGGCATCTTCAAGATCGGAGAAGCGCTGCTCCGCAAGGGTTAACCATTGGGTTAATTGTGGAATGTTGCCATTGATGATCTCGAGCTGACTTTTCATATCTGTATGGGCTTTTTCTTGAGCATTTTTTAATTGCTTGATTTCCATCCAAATTTCTCTCAGCATATCCTCTGAATGGGAGCTGTAATCAACAGCCTCCAGAATAGCTGACCCTTTATCTATTCTCGGCATAAACGGCAGCACCATCTGTTGCTGGGGTGTCATTTTATCAACGATATCTAAAACAATTGGCAGTCCATTTACTGTGTTTGATACGTTTCTCACTGCTGTTTCTTCCGCAGAGTCAGAGTTTGCTATTGTTATTGGACTTGCTAATGTAGAGAGTTTAGCCACTCTTGAATCTTGCATCGTTTCAGGTGGGATCGGTGACTCTGGCACTGTTAACATTGCTGATGCTGGTATCTTAGCTCCCTTAGGCCCAAACAATGGATAAGAGGGTTTATGCCCGAGCCTGTTGCCATGAGATTCAACCCTTGCACCCCCCAAAGAAATGACAGGCACAGAGTTCTGCTCAAGCCCTGAATCAGGAGGGGCTGTCCGACTTGAGCTACTACATTACCATGTTGCTGTGTTAAATGGGATGGCCAAGACTCGTTTGTTCCTTCCAAAGAGCCACTTCTCTCCAAATCCGATGAATCTGATTGATCATCAGGAATAGCACTCAAAATCATGCTCACATTGCATCCCTCTATATCGTCCTTTGGAGCTTCCTTGCTGCTCGGCTCAGCCTTTTTTTTTCTTCCACAGGGTTTTGCAGCTTTAGTCACTCTGGAGCTTTTTGCCGTGTTGCGAGTTTTTATAGCTCCATCACGTGCAGTTAAGCACTTCATCTGTGCTGGCTGAGGGCCAACCCATTAGGAAAAAGGACTTCTTTCTGAACGCTGGCGAGTACTACTGAATTTGGCTGAAATTTTTGGCTGTAATCTCCAATCAGTAAGGGCAACTGGAGGAGGTGTAGAGGAGAAACAAAGCAGCAGCAAGCCGCACCCTGCACCTAGGAGGGTTGCCTCCACTGCCGCCCAGTCTCCTAACCCCAGCGCAGGAGCCTAATGTAAAAGACACAAGTCCTTGACCCGACTTCACACCCTCCTACCTTCTGATATGGAGCAGATGGAGCAGATTCTTGGCACTGACGCACTTGATGTGGCCGAGCTGTTACATCAGAGCCTATCGGTCTCTCAGCATTCTCACTGCCTCTTCCCGCTTCTCAGCAGCTCTGTTTACTCAGTGGCATAGCGCACCATGTTAACCCTCTCGGCACAGCCAAAACAGAAGAAAAGGGGAAAAAAAAGGTGTGATCTGCTGGAGCTCAGGTCTGGGCTATCGTTTCATGAAGCCCCGCTCCTACTCCCACTGTAGTTTTGCCGAAACGCCGATGTCCACTCTCACGGCAAAGCAAAGAGCGAGACGCTGCAATCTCCGCATGACAGTCATTACCCGGGCGTGACCTCACTCAGCCGAGGAGCATGATGGAAAGACTTCTCCCGGCCTCTTTCCAATCAAACCTTGTTTTACAGTAGAAAGTTGCCTGAAAGTAAAGCAAAGAAGCGAGAAGCCCTGCTTTGCAATACTTAGCCTCAAGGGTGCATTACATGCAAGCACCCATGCTTTTTAACGCAAAACCTTATCTACTAACAATAATAAACAGGGTTTTGCGTCAATAATTAATGCCACTTGAGGGCAGGCCTTAAATTAAAAGGAGAAATGTGTTAATTTCTCCTTTCTTTTATGACTTTGCATGTGTGTTGCACTGTACAGCACATATACAAAGTAGGAAAAGTTTTAAAAGTTGTCTAGGCATAATATTTTGTACTGGAAGAGAAGCCTTCTAGTACAACACCTATGCTAGACTCACGCATGCACGTGTCCTTGCACTACGGTGCAAAGGTGTGTGCGTGGTGCCCAGCTGCATACATCTGCGCCAGCGCTTGAGAGAGGGGAGGAGAGAGCCATACCTCTATAGATATGGTTCTCTCCTGCTCCCTCCCTGTCACGCAATGTAGCGCAGCATTTTTTGGCAGCTGCATTGTGTTAGGTGAACCCTTAGTAAATCTGGCCCTGAATGTATTCATATAGTGACATAAGAACAGAGTAATAAAAGCCTGATTTAGAGTTTGGTGGACAGGTCACTTTGTCACAAACATGATGTATTACAAGTGCCATAGGTTATAATGCACTTGTAATACAACAGATGGGATATCCGTCATGTTTGTGATGGAGAACTTGTCCTCCGAACCCTAAATCAAACCCTTAGACTTATAACTACATCCATTGTACATGCTTAACTTTTCTAGCTTTATATTATAGAATACTATGTTACATATCCTGAGACTAATCAAGAGTGAAGTATGGTTATTATGGGTGAGCGTAACTGACATAAATCTCTCTTGCGTAATTACACGTAATTTCACCAAATGACTCGCAATTATGCATAATTGTGTGAGAAGCATTATCCTGCATTTAGCCCTAGTTTCTTACTACAAAATGCACCCTTGCATCCAAAATGTGCCCAAGGATGCATTTTGCTCTAAGAAAATAGCAATAAATGCTACAGGACACAAACAGCAGTAGCCAGCAACCACTAGCTCTCTCTTAATTCATTGTTTCTGTGCTCCTGCAGTAGAATTTTGCCCCAAATTATTCCTAATTACTCAAGCTGACGTAATCGCGTAATTTGGCTAATTTCACATCACAAGAATAATGCGTAATTTCAGAAATTTCTGAAATTACACTGGAGTATTCTCATTACTCCAGTGTAATTCAAATTTCTCCCAGGCCTATTAGTTATATAAATTCCAGTTGACACTGCTGAAGGCTTACCAGGTTCTGCACCCATGTTTTGTCTGTGGTCAGGCCACATGTCACCACACTGGATGGATTAAAAGAGGAGGTGGTGGCAGGCAGTGGATTGGTGGGCAACACAGGGCCGTCAAAGCAAAAAAAGACAGCATGTGTATGAGCATATCAAAGGTTAAATGAAGTACTATATAAGTATGCGTTGAGTACATTTTGTCTCAACATATATAATGAGGATATATAAATGCAGTGCTGTACTGTGACAAAGACACACACTTCGCTAGAGTTTAGTGACACTGATATCAGTGTGCCATACCTGTGTGGGTGGTAGTGATGTGTTTCGAAGAGGGAATCCGTTGTCATCCTGTTGTAGAAAAGGCTACTCCTGCTGTTACCAATAGACTTGATATGGAGCCTCTATAAAATAGAGCGTTAGAGTGTGGCAAGATTAGTATAATCGTTTAACAATACAAAGGGGGAGGAGTTTAAAGATGAGTGTGAGTGAGATGTGTGCTTATTTGTAGGCCTGGGCGGTAAATTCCGTTCCGCTCGCGGAATTTGCGGAATTTGGGTAATTTCGCGTTCCGCGGAGAACGCGAATTTGGCAAAAATTCCGCAGCTTCACGGAATTTTTTGATTGTTTGCGCTTTCAAAATGCGTGTTTGCGAGATACTTCTCCCCGAGCACGCAAACAGCGTACGTGAACAGGAAAAAGCATCGAGAACAGGCGGAACAAGCAATCCCGCGTGTTCGTGGAACTTTTGTGTGCTCGCGGATATTTTTTACCGTTTCGCGGGGCTTTGCGTAGCGCGACTACGCAAATTCCACCCACCCCTACTTATTTGTGAGAGGTGTGGAAAGCGTGACATGAATGCAGAGATGTGGTGTAAAGATAGAGAGGTTTAGGTTCCTACCTGCCCCAACTTTGACATTTCTGGAAACAGGCAGGCATATAACAGGTCAGGGTGCATGGTGGAGAGGATGGCGAGATGGAGATGGGATCTGGGTCCACCACCATCAATAACATTTGCCACCTATATCGTGAAAAACTTCTCCTTTATCCACCTCCTCTACTCCTGGTACTTATTTTTCAAGTCACCAACGGTGCATGACTACACACCCCATGCATTGACAGAGTCTGTCAACTCCTGTCCTGCCACATGGCCACATTCTCTACTTCATTGAGGGTGTATGTGGGTAGACTGGTAGTAACTTTACATTCATTAATTTAGCTGCAAGTGTCTCCACTTCCTTGTGTATAAGGGTAGAGTCTTGTGAATCCCAAAATTAGGCATATATTTTTCCTGAGAATGGTAAATACCATCCAGGCTTTGATCTCCTTTCAGGAGTAAGTGTAAATTTACATGTGTGATCTTCACAAGTAGATTTGCTTTTGTGAATCATGGTCCAATGGTATTAGGACCCACTTTTTTTTTATATGCTTATGCTAAAATGCTAATATTCTCAGTAATACACTGTGCTGCACTGAGAGTTAGATTCTTGTTTTAGTAAATATGTAGCATAAAACACACATAGTTCTGTGACCTGCAGGGTATAAGCTGGTGATTATGACTAGTATATGAATGGTGTTTGCAAGGAAATATCTTTCAAGTCTGAAACTATAATTGATTGATAGCCCTTTTGTCCTTTGCTCAGGGTACTTAGTGGTTTAATTCCATTACACATTCCTATTTACAAAGTTGCAGGTTGGTATATTCATTGGTGGTATTTCTCACAGTAGTCTGAGCCTTTTCTATACACAGCCTCATGGTTAGCCTGTTTGCTGACTTTCTCATCTTTTCTAATGAGGGCTTTGCTAGCAGACAATCTCCTACTTGGTAGGGGTAAGTAGCCTTCCGTATGTTGACCCTCAACCTTATGAAATCACACCTCTATGTCAATGTATAGTCGAAAAGATAAATAGCCAAATCATACAAACATAAAAGCTGCAAGTAATACCCTTGTAACATTTCTGGCAAGGACTTAAACAACAACTTTAACAACAAATCCACAAGCGAAAAAGGAAGCACATATTGCAAATCCACTAACTAGTAACCATAATCTTGGGTTCCGGAGGAGCATGCTACTCGCCTCAAAGTGCTTCCACCAGCTTGTCAGGGATAGTAAATACTTTATAAATACAATTTACAATTACAATTAACCCCTTTAATTCTGGCTTCACCAGTGGCCAAGCCTGCACTATCTCACCAGTGCATCGGTCGGCTATTGGCTGACACAGGGGAGGCTTTAAAACAACTTCCGGTGCTTGCTCTGGAGGATTCCTTTGTTGTAAATATGAAGGGGCCAAATGGAATTGTCTCTGACTCCCCCTCCCACCCATCTATAATGTCAGTTCACTGCGATGTGTGCTGACATCACAGATTTCCCCCTGAAGCAACGAGGAGCAGCAGGTGAGTGCTCTCTCCCACTCCAGAGTGAAATTTTGTCTGAAAATGGCCTTCCCAGGGTTGAGGGAGAGATATTTGGAAAGGGAAGAGTCTTCACTTTCCAAGGATGCCTTCCTCAACCACTTTACTGCTCATGGATCATGGTCATGCTGAGATCCATGAACAGGAATCCACTAGACCAGTGGTTCCCAAACTGTTGTCCGCGGACCCCCAGTGGTCCGTGACACATTCCCAGGGGGTCCGCGGGCAGCAGTTTTAAAAGCACTGTGAAATTAATTGCATAATCAGCAGTTTTTGGGCAACAATAAATGTGTCAAGATATCTCTGGTGATTACCTGCTGGAGAGAGGTGGGAGTTTTGTCCAGTGGCAGCTTTGACTCATCTAAGGGAGCCCAGATGGTTAATGTGCTGCTGCAAAGAACGAATACCATGCACTTAAAAAAACAGTATTTTATGTGCATAGCTCAGTGGGTTACTGCTTTTGTCACAGAGATTCTTTTGTTACTGTGCAGTTCATATGTTACAATTGTATCTAGGACAGCGAGCTATGAGCTGCGATCAAAGTGATGCCTGCAACCTGCATGTTACAAATTGGTAAGTTATGTTTTTTTCCCAGTCTTTCATTATCCTGATGCTGCTAAAAAGGTTTGTTTGGGTAGAAATAAATTCTTATTATTAAAATCAACGCTAACCACTGTGCTATGATCCGAATCCTGAATTTGTGCTTCCCTAGACCAAACACTCTTAGAAAATGCCTACCTTGTAGTCCCCTTTGCCTTATGTAACATTTTCTATGCACTGATTTACACACGTATGATTTATTGTCTCTGTATATGTGTGATGTAAAGTGCTCTGACACCCTACACTGGTATGAGAGGTGCTATAAAACAAATGAAATACATGTGACAGAGGGGCTATGGAGAGATGAGAGGGTGATAGTGAGGGAATCATTGAAGAGCCCCAACAAAGATTGTCGTATCCTGGTGCATAGTAAGGTCATTGTTTACTATGCTTTAAAAGCTAATACAATTCAATATATAATAACAAATGTGTTGTAGAATGCACCATTTTTCCTAAATTAGCTCCCTTTGTAGCAGTTAGGCTCAATCTCTGCACTCGGTGTGCACCGTGATGGGACTGGTCTGACAACATTTGCCAGGGCTGCTTTGGGGTTCCAGTCTGGCCCTGGCAGGAGCAGGTGCCTTGAACTGCGAAATAAAACCAAACATTGAAAAGTTAATCGCGAGAAGCAGCACCAACCTTCCCATTAAAATGTTTCAATTTTGCAAATCTTTTCAATATAAAAACAAAAATCTTTAGTAATTTTAGTATTTGTTTGGTGTGCACACGTGTGAGTTTATGTTTTTCGAATTACTGTTTTAATGTTTGAAATTTAAATTGTGGAAATTGCTTGGGGGTCCCTGGCTTCCAGTAGTGGCTCAATGGGGGTCCTTAGGAGTCAAAAGTTTAGGAACCACTGCACTAGACACCAGGGAATGTCTGTTTTGAGGTGTTGGCCCCCCTGAGAAATCAGGCCCTCCCCTCGGCAAATAAAATATTGCAAAATGTATGTTTTCTACTGGGGACACGATTGCACGCCCCCAGGGGAAAACAAAATGGTGGCCAGTAAATGTGTGTTCTTTAGGGGGGGTCGGCCCTCCTTGAGAAATCCGCCAACCCTCCTGAGGCTAAAATAACTATTTTGGAAGTATGTTTTCCCCAGGGGGGGGGGGGGGCAGCAATCACCCCACCAGGGGAATTTAGAAATAGGTGCAAAAAAGTTTATATTTTGCCTGTGTTTGGGGTATTGGACCTCCTGGGAAATGGGCCAACCCCGAGGGGGGCAAACAGTACAGAGACAGTGCTGGTAGAAGTAGCTGAGCCGGTGTCAATGTCCCAAGACGGTGGCTCGGCTGCCTTGCTTGTGCTGCTGGATCTTTCAGTGGCTTTCGATATGGTGTCCCACTCAATCCTGCTGGAAAGATTGGCACAGATGGGCATTCAGGGAGTGGCACATGACTGGATCCGGTCTTATCTTGAAGACCGCGGTCAAAGGGTTTTTCTGCACCATTTCTCTTCTCCAGTCAAACAACTCACCCGCGGAGTGCCCCAGGGCTCAATTTTAAACACAATGCTTTTTAATATTTATCTTCTGCCACTGGCGGGCCTCATCTCATCGAGAGGGGTGAAAGTAGTCTCTTATGTGGATGACACTCACCTGGTGTTTTCTTTTAAGGAACATTATGCGACAGCCTTTGATAAATTTCAGGACTGTCTAAAGGACATTGCTAGCTGGATGAACAAAAATTGTCTGAAGTTAAATACAGACAAAACCGAGGTCTTGTTTTTTAACTGTGTATCCCCTCAGCCACCCTGCCTATGGTGGCCGGGGGAGCTGGGTTCCCCGCCCGTCCCCAAGGATTTGGTTAAGAACCTCGGAGTTAGATGGGAGAAGGAGCTTACACTTGCGGCACAAGTCAGGCATATTTCCGCAGCGTGCTTTGGAAAAATGAGAACTATTAGGAAATTCCTATGCTTTCTGCCTGATGAAAGTCGTAGGATCACGGTTCATGCTCTGGCTACTTCTCAACTAGATTATGCCAACTGTCTCTAACTGGGGTTGCCAGTTTATTTGACTCACAGGTTACAGATGGTACAGAATGCAGCTGCAAGGCTTATCCGTAGGGCCCCTTTTCGCCAACACATTTTGCAGCATCTGAGACAGCTACACTGGCTCCGAGAGACCAGGAGGATTGAGTTTAAGGCATTCACCCTGGCTTTTCAAGCTTACCACGGCAAAGGACCCGGCTATCTTATGTCAAGGCGTATTCCATATTGTCAGGAGCAGACTTAACGATCCAATCAGCAGTGCCTTCTCACTGCTCCCCATTTCACAAAAATGTGACAAGGAGGTAGATCCTTCACAGTTAGGACGTCCAAACTGTGGAACTCCTTGCCCAGCCACCTGCGTTGGTTGGATATGGAACAGGATTTAAGAAAGGCTTTAAAAACCTGACTTTTCAGGCAGGGGCAGTAGTATCTGGAACTTCTCAGTCTGACCAGTCTGCTAGCGCCGGGACACCTCTTCTGAGTTAGCTCTGTGGCCATTCATTCATTCATCAATAAATATTGATGTATGCTTTCCGCAATTGTGCCCCCGAAGGAAAACACATGGCCATTCATTTCTATTATTTGGGGGGGTATCTTTTCACCTGGGGGGTACAATTGTACCCTCAAAGAGGGTGTAATTGCACCTCGGGGGGAGAGGGAAATGGCAGTAGTACACTGGACCACCGGGGAGCGTGATGGCCTATGTAAGGGACATGTTGTTAGTGTTGTTAATTGAAAACGTACCCAAATTTGAAATTTGAGGTACTTTTTGATTCTATTATATATAATATATAAGAGCCAGACAAACAATGATTTTGCGTCATGTTAGCGTGAGTATTTTCACACATACCCAATGCAAAAATAGCTATTTGCTTTGCTTTGTTAAAAAAAAAGGTTACAGTGCATTGAGCTGCCTTGCGATACTTTGTCTTAGGGAGGTGTTCCATGGGTAGTGCATGGGCATTCCCATGCATTCAGCTTTGGTTTTTAACACAAATCCATATCTACAAAGACTTGTAAAGATGAACTTGCACCAAAATCCAACGCTTGTTTGAGGCTGGCATAACAAGGAGAAATATCATTTTCCTTGAAGAGATCGCAAGTCACCCCATCCTGGATTCCCCCAGTTTATCTAGTTTTCAAAAATGTACAGGTTTGCTAAGGTTCCCTAGGTGTCAAATGAGTTAGGACAAAAAATCCACAACTACCCACATTGCAAAAAAGGATCAGTTTTCAGTGCAAAAATGTGATGTGTCCATGTTGAGTTTTGGGTTCTTTCCTATCGCGGGCACCTTGCCTACCCACACAAGTGAGGTAACATTTTTATTGGGAGACTTGGGGTGGGAAATTTGTGGCTCTCTACAGATTTCAGATGTTTTCCTCATAGAAATGTGAGAAAAATGCGTGTATTAGTCAGAATTTGAGGTTTGCAAAGGCTTCTGGGTGAGGGAACATGGGAACAGTGACACCAGTCAATTCAATTCAATATCTCTTTATTCAGATATTATCATATCCATAAAAGAATCACCAAAAATTGTATATAACACATTTCACAATACATTTAAAAAAAGATACAAATATAAATACATTGTACATGACCACCTAAACACAGCTCAAAGTTCACATCATATAATATTCATTGGTGTAGTATCTTATTTCAAAATACAGTACTGTTAATTTCTCTGCATTGTAAAAACATCCCTACAAGTGAAAAGCCAGCAGTATAAAATACATTAAGTACTTTCCACACTATTTCGTAATATCTGAGAAGTCAGATCTAGATAATATATAATAGTATAGATAATATAAAGTATTAAAAGCTGTGCACTTCTAGATTATCTCTCTTCATTGACACAAGTCATCCCATCCTGAATTCCCCGGGTGTATTGTTTTCAAAAATGTACATGTAGGTGCTGGCTGAGCTAGGTCCTAAAATCTACAGCTACCCACATTGCAAAAAAAGGGTCAGTTTTCAGTTGCAATATGTGATTTGTCCATTGTGTATTTTGGTCCCTTTCCAGTCATGGGCACTAGGCCTACCTACACAAGTGAGGTAACATTTTCAGTGAGAGACTTGGAGGAATGCTTGGTGGTACAACATTTCCTGAAGTTTACCTCACAGAAATATGAGAACAATGTGTGTTTTTGGTCAAAATTTGAGGTTTGCAAGGGCTTCTGGGTAAGAAACCTGATGAGAGCCATGCAGGTCACTCCACCCTGGATTTCCAAGGGTGTCTAGTTTTCAAAAATGTACAGAGCTGCCAGATTTCCCTAGGTGCCGACTATGCTAGGGTCCAAAATCCACGGTTACCCACATTGTAAAAAAATTGTCTGTTTTCAGTGGAAAAATGGGATGTATCCATGTTGCGTTTTTGGCCTTTTCCTTTCACAGGCACTAGTTATAACCATACATGTGAGTACCATTTTTATACGGAGACTTGGGGGAATGCTGGGTGCCAAGTAAAATTGCCTCTACCTCAATACAAACCAATGGGGAAAATATATTCCCCAGAAAGGGTCAGTTTTCAGTGGAAAAATGTGATGTGTCCATGTTGCGTTTTGGGGCCTTTCCAGTCGTGGGCACTAGGCCTACCCACACAAGTGAGGTGCCATTTTTATCTGGAGAAGAGTTAAGTGTCAATTGGTGAGTGGCATGCACTGGTTCCGGATTCACTTCTTCCACACCTATTTGTCTCTGTCCTACCTTCTCTCAAGCATCAGACAAACTGCCTGAAATGGAGAAAACATCACTGTAAGTCAGTCACAGTCATGCCTTCATACACTAGCATACTGTGCCTCTCATTTATTGAATCTTCCCACAGCAGCCTCCCTTTTCTTCTTGGACTGCGGGGTGGCTTAATCCTTCTATTTGTAAAGCCACACATGTCTGTGCTGAGCCACATGTATATTTGGGAGCTTGACATGGGCCTTTAATGAGATGCTGCTGAAAGGACTGCCGCTCTGCTAGCCTGCTACTCTGCTGGACTCCTGCTCTGCTGTGCTGACCTGCTGCCTGCTGCCCTTCTTGCATGGGAGGGAGAAGAACTGGACCTGCATTTCTACAAACCAGAACCAGAGTGACTCCAAGGGCTTGCTGGCTTGCTTTCTGTTTTGAAGTCTCTGAGACATCAAAGACTTCCAACCACCCTTCTACAGCATCTGGACTCTGGCATCAGTGAGTCATGCCCTGCCAAGTGGTGACAACCCAGTCCTGCACCTTTAGTAGTAGGTATAAAGTGCTGCTTCAATCAAAATCCATGCATCTCCGAGAGACGCACGAGCGCGCAACCAAGATGGCCGCCGCCTTGTGAGCTCCGCTCGTTTTTGCCCGTTTTTCATTCAAAAACGACGATATTTCAGTCAGAATACTTTATTAAATGAGGTCGCTGTGATTTTGAAGCAATTACCTGCTGCTGTATGGTGTTTCCAGGTCTTTTTGTCGACGGAGGTGGTGTTTTTCTTCCTTCCTGCTTCTGCTCCCAGCTCTGCCTCAAGGTACTTAGCCCAGCTTGTCTGTCAGGGGGGCGGAGTAAGTGCTCAAGAGAGGGCCTGGCTTTGGCCTAACCACTCCCACAGTCTGTTTAAGCTGCTGCACCATTTGTTTTTCAAGCTTTTTCTCAGCAATAAGTGAATTTTAGTTACTTTTGTTTTTCTCTACAAGTTTAATTCTTATAACAAAAGAATGGAACATAAAAATGCGCAAACACCTTATAATAAAAGGAAACAACAGGTCTCTCTGCCTCCAGTTAAATCTAAAGTGGCAGAGTCAAGCGAACCTTCTCTGTCACTAATTCTTGACGAAATTCAGGCACTTCATGCTAACACGGATACAATTGCGTCAGAGATTAAAAATGTGCGCAAAGACATGGCTAGTATGTCAATGAAAATTTCTGATAACTCAATTAAAATACATGACAATAAAGTTAAAATCAGCGCCTTTACTTCACTTGTGGCGAAAATCTCTCCTATGTCTGCCCTCCTTTTGGATATTGAAAATCGTAATAGACAATATAATTTGCGCATTTTCAACTTACCAGAGAAGTTGAAGGTTCCAAATGCAGATTATATTTAGAGAATCTGATTCCTGGCCTTCTAAACATCAAGTTTCCAGAAAAATTTGAAATTGATAAGGCACATAGGATTCCCTCCCATCGTAATCCTCATCACACAAAGTCTCGACAAATGATTTTTAAAGTTCTTCGTCACCATCATTTGGTTCTGATAAGAAAAGCAGCACGAGAAATTCCCTCCTTGATCGTCATTGGAAATAAACATTTTATACACCAAGACTTTGCTAAGGATACTGTCTCAATGCGAAAGGAATTTACTGCTTTTTGTCCTCAACTCAGAAGTCTTGGTTTTAAATATGGTCTTTTTGACCCATCAACAATGCGCATTTGGAAAGAGAACTTTTCTAAATCCTTCCATCGACCTGAAGATTTAAGACTATTCCTGGATCAGCATTCGCAGCATTCAATGGATACTCACGACTCTGCTACTTGAGCATCAGTTTTACGTCTATTTCTGACTAATTTTTGGTTAATATTCACACAGGGCTCCAACGGTTACGGTCATGCTTGTAAAGTGTGTGCGCGTTTCATTCCTATTCTTAATGTTTAATGTTTGTTGTCTTTTCATGTTTTGTTTGTTTTCTCTTTTATCTACTCTTCCCTTTTCACCTGATCTGAAGCTACTATTTTTCACACTTTTTCTTTATTCTTTTTCTCCTCTTCTTGATCTCTTTATCTTTCTTTTCTACTATGGCTAGTGTTCATAATATCAAAATAGTCTCTTTAAATGTTAAGGGGTTACGTCATCCTGTTAAACGTACGAAAATGTTAGATTATTTAGGTAGCTGCAAAGCAGATATTTGTCTTATACAGGAAACACATATTGATGACAAAATCTTAGATTATATGAAAAAAGTGGGTTGATAATATTGTCTCTTCTCCTGCAAATGGCAAAAAAATGGTGGTGCTATCCTTTTTGCAAAAGACTACATTGCCAAATTTTGAGTACATTTTCGGATACCGATGGAAGATTTGTCATAGTTAAAATTAAAGTTCATGATTCAGTCATGTTTTTACTAAATGTTTATGATCCTACTGCTGATGACCCTACTTTTTGGTCTACTCTAACAACTGAAGTTCTCAAGTTGGGTAAAGTTCCTCTCATAGTTGGAGGAGATTTTAATATTATATCTGATCCCTTATTAGATAGATTATCTCTTACTAAATTCCGTCCTCCTAAAGCTTTTTTTGCTTCCAAATAATTTCTTCAAACCACAAAGCTAGTTGATATTTGGTGATTACACTTTCCTACAGAAAAAAGGTTTACATTTTTTTCTAACCCACACAATTCTCACTCTAGGCTTGATTATCTATTAATTTCTAAACAACTAATTAACTCTGTGGTCACTCCTATTATTGGTAACATTGACATTTCGGATCATGCTTTAATATCTTTTGTTTTGAAATTAAATTCAAATTTTACAATGCAATCCAGATGGAGAATGAATACTAGTATTGTTCTTAATGAACAAAATAAACCTAAGCTTTTAAATGCTATTCATGATTACTTCCTTCTTAATCTTGAAGGTTCTACTTCCATGGTGAACAAATGGATGCCTTTAAAGCTTATATTAGAGGTGTTACTATTTCTCTTATGGCCCATGAAAATAAAAGTTTTAATGCAAATATTACAAATTTGGATAAACAAATCGCAAAATATGAGAGACTTTTTATTACGTCTAATGATCCTCAATACAGATTCAAATTGCAAAAACTTAGATATGAGTTTAATTCACTCCTTAGCAGAAGAGCAGGCATCCAGCTTTCAAATTCTAAAGCCAAAATTGGTTTTAATGCTAACAGATCTGGAAGACTTTTAGCCAATTATTTGCGCATTAAAAAAAGATAAAACACAAATAAATTCAATTCATGGCCCTAATGGTAAAATTGTTTTATCCCAAAATGATATTGTTAATGAATTTTTAGATTTTTATACTACCCTTTATGACAAACCTAATTTTGACGATGCCTCTTTAATTGATTCTTTTTAACTAGATGTGGATTACCCAAGATTTCTCAATCAGATAAAATTGAACTTGATTTGCGTATTACTCAAGATGAAATTTTATTAGCCATAAAATCTCTTAAAAAATAAGTCTCCTGGACCCGATGGTATTCCCGCTGAGTTCTATAAAGAATTTCAACTACAGCTTGCTCCTCGTTTATTTCAACTTTTTACCTTTTTTAGTTCTACAGGAATTACTACGGGTTCTTTTACTGAGGCTTTAATTATTGTACTACCCAAACCTGATAAAGATGACACTTGTGTCAAATTAAATATACCAAGATTGTAAATTGTATGCCAAAATACTTGCTACTAGATTATCCTCTGTGTTAGAATCTATTATTCACCCAGATCAATCTGGTTTTATGAAGAATAGGTATTCTGTCAATAATACAAGAACTTTGTTACATGTTATTGAACAAGGATCCACTCTGTCTCTACCATCAGGAATTCTCACATTAGATGCTGAAAAAGCTTTTGATAAAATTCATTGGCAATTTTTATTTCGTACTTTATTATCATTTAATTTTGGTGACATCTTTATCCGCATGATTTCTGCTCTTTATTCTACTCCTACTGCTCGTTTATGTATTAATGGCCAAATTTCTAACCAATTTTCTCTTTTCAGAGGTACAAGACAAGGATGTCCCCTTTCCCCGCTTTTATTTCTACTCGGTATTGAACACCTACTTGTTTCCATAAGAAATTGTGATAAAATTAAGGGAATCAATATTAAGAAAGTTATTATTAAAACCTTAGCATATGCTGATGATGTACTTTCATTTATTAATGATCCTTTGTCCTCTTTCCTTTCCCTATTGGAGATTATTTCGTTGTGTTCCACAGTTTCTGGTTATAAGTTAAATACTAATAAAACGGAATTCTTTCCTTTAAATATTTATTGTACTTCTGATATGATACCCATGAAAGAAATCATTTGGCAAAAAGATAAACTGAAATACCTTGGTACTGTGTTCTCTTCATCTATGAAATCAACAATATCGCTGAACTGTGACTTCATCTTAAATTATATTAAAGGTAAAATATCCAAATGGTCTTCACTTCACCTTTCATGGTGGGGTAGAATGGACTCTATAAAAATGACTATTGCACCAAAAAAAATGTATACCCTTCCCATGATTCCTACTCAATTTCCTTTAAAGTTTTATAAAGATGTAGATAAACTCCTCTCTAAATTTCTTTGGAATAACAAGTCCTCTCGTATCAGTTATAAAAATTTAAAAATGCCCAAATGTAATGGGGGTTTTGGATTGCCAGACTTTTTTCATTATCACAAAGCTTTTATTTTAAAACAAAGCTCCCTATGGTTTAACCATTCTTTTTGAGTAATCCACCTGCTTGGCTTCTTATTGAAAAAATGTTAGTTGAACCTTTTCCATTACCCACTTTGCTAACTATGTCTAATAAATCTCCATTTTTTCACAAATCGGTTATTTTAAAATCCACTAAACTAATTTTAAATTATTTAAATTCAATCTTTCAATCACCCATATCCACCACCGAAGATATGTCATTATGGTACAACTCAGTCATTAATAGAAATGTTAGATTTTGGTATTCATGGATTAAAGCTGGCATTTTTTACCTTAAAGATGTTTATTATAATAATGCATTTATATCATTTGAAGCTTTCCAAACAAAATTTATTTTACCTCCTTCTGATTTTCCCAAATATGAATTTTTATGTAATTCTATTTTAGATTCATTTCCTCACAATATTCCTTCTAATGTTAAATCAGATTTATCAAGTTATATACAAACTGTTTCCACTTTATCTCATGGTGTTTCTATATTATATAAAAAAAACTGTCCATCTCTCAAGGAGCCAGCATTAATGTGATCTCAACATTTTGGAATAATGAACTTTCCACCTCTTTTTCTACTGATACATGGAAAGATATTTGGCTTAATAGTATTTCTGGTTGGTTACCTGTTTCGCTTTATCAAACTAACTCATATATTTTATATAACTGTTTATGGACTCCATTACGTTTATTCCAAGCTAAACTTCTTCCGTCTTCAACTTGTTGGCACTGTAATTTACACACTGGTTCTTTACAACATATGCTTTTAGATTGTCCTTTTGTTTTTAAATTTTGGACCAAAGTTTGGGATATTATAAAAAGATATTTAATATTCATGATGATATTTCATTCACACTGTTAATCTGCAAATCTGTTGTTCTCTTGCAAAAGGTAAATGACTTAGAAGGCAAACTTTTTAATTTTTTATCAGCAGCTTTAAAATCTATCACATCCTGTTCGAAAGATGTTTCATTATTATCTGTTCACGTTTGGTGGTCATGGGTTATTTTTACCAGAATAGGAACTCAATTGTCTTTGAATGGTATTATTCATAATTGTAATTCATATCATTCTTTTTGGAAACCTGTTGATATCTATTTATCTTCTTAAATACATATTTATTTCTAGGTATTTATTGATATTATAATAGTCCAGTTTTCTCATTATAGTAGCTCTATTTTATCATTATTATTTGATATTTATAGATGTTTCCTCTCCCTCCCTTTTGTTTTCTCCAGGATTACTATATATACTGTTTTTACCTATTGTAATTTAATTGCTGTTCTTAATATCTCTCCATTGTGATTGGGTACTTTTTTCGGTACTATTTTTTGTATTGTCTCTTGTTTATTGCTTATTATAAAAACTCAATAAACTATTTTGAACACAAAAAAAAATAATCCATGCATGTCCGTCGTTGCGCTGCTCAGAACTGCGCACTTCCCTCAGCGATGACTCATCGCCGTCGCTCCAAGGATTGGGTGCATCGATTTGCCAACTGCGCAGTGCATTGCCTATATTTCTAACTCATCTTCAACTTTGCGCGTCTCACAGCCAACGCATCATTTCCATCTTAAGGACCGTCGACGACGCATCACCTCCTCTGCTCCTTGCAACTCCCTCAGTAACAACTCAAACAAGGTACTTTGCAGCGGGCCAAGGCTGGTCCCTGTATCCAACTCATGCTCCATCATGGTTGTCCTGAACTTTCAGATTTGTCCCGGTCAAGCGCGACCAGATAGCCCCAGTTGGCACTTCATGCCTTCAAGCACTACATTTCAGTTTAATCTTTTCAAATTCATAACTCTTGTTCTACTTATTGAATTTTTGTCGTTTTGGTCTTGTTTTGTTCATTACATGAAGCTCTATTGGTCTAACCAGGTGTGGTATCTTTGTGTGTGATGTTATCACTGTTTTACTGTTTGAAGTGTTGCACAAATACTTTACACATTGCCTCTTAAGTCAAGCCAGACTGCTCTGTGGCAAGCTACCATAGGGTGAGCACAGGTTAATTTAGGGTGTGTATCTGACTTACTCTGGCTAGGATTGTGGTTCCTGCTTGGACAGGGTACATACCTCTGCCAACCAGAAACCCAATTATAACAGTAACCATCAAGCAATCAATTGACATATTATACAAAACTACAGTTGGTAAAGAAAAATACTATTGTGCCTAAGCAGGCCTACCAAGAATTTTGACAGTACAAATCGTCTACACCCACTGTTTACCAGAGGGGGTATCCAGCAACCAAATGCTTGCCTGCTATGGTAATCTGTTAGATTCTATGGAACAAAATGCCCATCTGTTCGTTTTAATACAGAGTAATACCAATCTACCCGTAAATGCCTATTGACTTTAACAGATGCTTTTCACAATCAATATGTCTGGTCTACAGCCTTTATTGCAACTTTTCATAATATACAATCTGACATATAGCCTTCATCATTGGCTTCTCACCATAACCAATTTAGCCTAGGTGAAGGATTCACAAAGAATGTCTGAGGCTTTACAAAGGAAAGCACCACTCATGCCACTTTCACCAAGATTAGTTTTTCAAATTCACATTAGGTGCATATGGACCAAGGAAGGAAGCCTTTGTGCTACCCCCTGATTGAGAAAACTCAAAAGATATGCAAGAATGGCCCAGCACTCTATCGTAGTATCCTACCTTCTGCTAGACATATATCCTATATAGTCAAACACAACAGATGAGGAACATATCACATTCAGATGTGCAGTAAAATATAGTCTTCAAAAATCTCACAGTGATCCACAATTTGAATTAACAAGTTATCCTTTATTGACGAATACATTTCCGGGCAATTTTCATTTGTAGCCAACATGTTTTGTTCCCTAGGAACGTCTTCAGGGCTACAGTAAAATTCTATATATATATATATATATATATATATATATATATATATATATATATATATACGGCAACAGGGAGAAACTTTGCGCCAGCTTGAATCTCATTTTATTGTATTATTAGACACTCGTATGCCCAATGGTCTCAACACAGGTGAGGACCTTCATAATTTTTTGTGAAGGGTCCATAACCTGATAGTCTGGTGTATTCATATGTTTCTCCAGTTCTGCAGGATTTTTATCACTCCGTCCTTGTATCCATTGTGCTTTAATCTATGTTTTTCACTCTGATATTTATCTACATCGCTGTTTGTATTTATGCAACATCTGCTATTTATTGCCTCTTTGCACTAAGTCAACATGTTTACCGTGCACTTGCACTTTAACATTCAGAGACTCAGACGGATGTCGATATTTCGGCCAACAGTAAATGCTATTTTTGCACATTTGTTAGCGAATTTTCACTGATTTGCACTTGCACTTTAGGTTCATGCACTTTATGGGGAGCATGCAATAATGGTGAAAGTTTTTTACTTGGTAATGTTTTGATACCCTCAAATATGCATTATGACTGACAGAACTGTATTTTATTCAGGATGCGGCATGTTCACCATTATTGGTTTGATTAGAAATGCAATCAGTATTTAATCCATGCTTTTATCCTGTTTTTACAGTTTTAAAATCTTTTTTCTACCACCTTTTTTCAGTCTTGCATTTATCTATATTTATCTATACTTATCCTTGTATTCATATGTGTAGGCATTGAGCGGATTATTATTATGATACATGTATATTCAATGCGGGCATTTTTATGTACCACCAAGTCTTTTTACCATTACTACGGCTCAGGGGGAGGTGATTTTAGGATGCGCACACTATAAGTAATATGTTATTGGTCCAGTGCGTCATGTGATCAGGACCGCAGAAACGCGGTCGAAAAGCGTCAGGCTGGATGCAAAAAAACACTGTAATCTACTTGAGAACACGCTGTGGTCCATACCTGTTTGTCCTGCTGTATATGAGGTGAACCAGGAGTGTGGTTGCTTCATATATATATATATATATATATATATATCTATATGTCTATATATATATATATATATATATATATATATTCACTGAAAATACCATAGGTTTCAGGCACGTTATAGTAAGAAATTAGCATTTAAAAAACCTTAGAAATTCACTGAAACAACCATAGGTTTCAGGGACGTTATAGTTAGCTGGACATTTTACTCTTACAAAACCATAGAAATTCCACTGTTATAGTAAGTTCAGCTAACTATAACTTGTGCACCCGCAATGCACTGCTCATGACGTCACATATTACATCATTCCTGACATGGTCAGTGACATCACTGATGACATCTCAAATTACACCACTGATGATCTCATCCAGTGACTGTGTGTTTCTGTAAAGTTTAAATATGTTTTATATATATTCCAAGGTGTATTGAAGAATGAGTGGGTGTATAAGTGTCTGGATGGAGGATTTAGTAGGTGCGTGACTGACTGTATAAGTGAGTGATTAAATGTGTCTTACTAAATGCATGGGTTAGTGACTAAACTGTGTGAATGTCTGTATTAGTCAGTCTGTTGTTATGCAAGCTGCTGCATGGGTTGGTCAGTAGCTACATGAGTGTCTATATAGGTTATTGATTGGTTGTCTGATTATTTTTTGGGGAGATTGAGTGTGTGTGTGGGTGGGTGGGAGGTGTGTGACTCTGTGCATAGATGTGTGAGTGGTTGATTCACTGGGTGTATGGGTTCAAGAGTGCATGTGGAAACAGCTGAATGGGTGCGTGAGTGTGTGTATGGGTGTGTTGGTGAGTGAATGGATGCCTCAGTGGTACATGTCCAAGTAACTACATATGTAAAAGGCAGTGTATGTGAGAGTTGAAGTATATAAATGACTCTACATGATAGTCAGTGATTGTGAGACTGGCTGTATAGATGAGTGTGTACTTGTATCACTGATTATATAAGAGAGTAAGTATACATTAGTATCTGTATGAATAAGTGAGGTGGTGTGTGTATAATTGTATAGGTGAGTAAATGGGAGTGTGATTGATTCTTAGCATGACTGACTAGGTGTGTGAGTAACCGCATGGATGAGTGGTGGTGTGTGTGTCTGTATAGGTATATGAGTACATATGATAGTGTTGTATTGATGAGTAACTGCATGTATGAGTGATTGTATGGATGAATGAGTGGATGTGTGTGTAGACCTAGGAATCAGTGAGTGCGTATGTAGTAACTGGTATTGGTGTGTCAATGATTTAGAAAATGGTAGTCTGTATTTTACAGTGGGTGTATCAAAGGTTATATTAGAGTGTGAGGAGGTGCATCAGATTTTCACGTGGATTATGTCATCAGTGATGTCATCAGTGATGTCATTTGAAATGTCATCAGTGATGTCATCAGTGATATCTTTGACCATGTCATGAATGATGTAATATGTGACGTCATGAGCAGTGCATTGCGGGTGCACGAGTTATAGTTAGCTGAACTAACTATAACGGTGGAATTTCTATAGTTTTGTAAGAGTGAAATGTCCAGCTAACTATAACGTCCCTGAAACCTATGGTTTTTTCAGTGAATTTCTAAGGTTTTTTAAATGCTAATTTCTAACTATAACATACCTGAAACCTATGTTTTTTCCAGGGAATTTCAATGGTTTTTTAAATGCTAATTTCTAACTATGACATCCCTATTAAGTCCCCTTGAATCCAGAAGGTCCCTGGCGGCCAAGTAGCCCACCAGGCACATCCAGTAAGTGCCACAGACCTGCGTTTCAGTGAGGTGTTCTCAGGCCACGCCCCTTTTTACACCACGCTGCAAACGTGGCTTCTGGCGCACTGCTGCTCAGAGGATGAAGTCCACTTGTGTCTTGAGGTCCTCAGGACACAAAAGGACCTCATCGCCCAACCAGCAGTGTACCAGAAGCCGCGTTTGCAGAGTGGTGTAAAAAGGGGCGTGGCCTCAGAGCACCTCTCTGCAACGCAGCCCTGTGGCATTTACAAGAGGTACCTGGTGGACTAGTTGGCAGAGCTGCGTTGCAGAGTGGTGTAGAAAGGGGGCGTGGCCTTGGACCACTACTCTGCAATGCAGCTCCCTGGCGCTTACTGGAGGTACCTGGTGGGCTAGTTGGCCCCCAAGGACCCTTAGGATTGAAGGGGACTTAATCCTCCAACTTAAAACACGCCACAGGGCGAGTTTGCAAACTTGTCAAATCAGGCCCCGCCCTGCACCACTGTGCAAACGCGCCCCCTGGTGCGTTGTAAATTGGGGGATTAAATCCCATTGAGTCCTGAGGGTCTGTGGGGTCCAACTAGCCCACCAGGTACCTCCAGTAAGTACCACAGAGCTGCATTGCAGAGAGGTGTAAAAAGGGGCGTGGCCTCGGACCACTTCTCTGCAAGGCAGCCCTTTGGTGCATACTGGAGGTACCTGGTGGGCTTGTTGGCCCCCAGGGACCCCCAGTATTGAAGGGGAATTAATTCCCCAACTTAAAACATACCACAGGGCGCGTTTGCAGAGTGTTGCTGCGAGGGGTCAGGGCCTCCGGCACGATGCCGGTATTTTTATTTTTTTTAGCAGGGGGCTTTGTGGCCCCCCTTTTTTTTCCTTTTTTTGGGCCCTGGGGACCTCATCCACCAGGGCCTGACCCCTTTTTAAAAAAAAAAAAAAAAATCTAAACGGGAAGGGGGCCGCGTGGGCATACAGTTGTAGTTTCTAGTAATGTTACAGTGAATAATAATTTGCACAATCATTTCACATTATGGCCTCAGAATTTTAATGCACCAAATTTCAAATGCCGGAGATAGGAAATTGTTTAAACTACCTCTGACAAACAAGCAGCCCCTGCCTGCTCAATAGGGCGGCACACCATGGAGTACAGTCTGTGCAGGGCGCGTGAAGCCTCCTCGGGCACCGAGGACCAGTCCAGCGTAACTTCTGATAAAGCTAGCAGGCGCGCGCCTTGGGAAATAAACCGCTTCTGGTCTTTACTGCGTGCGCGTGCTGTATTAGTATATGGCCTCTGCAACGTGGAATCAGCTTGTGCATGATACAGTTCATGAATCTGTTTACATTGTGTTTTTAAGCGGATAGCGAAATGCAGTGCTTGTGAACACTTTTCTGTCGTAGCGTCGAATGAAGTTTCCACTCACTGTGGCTGACCTGGTTGCATTCTTTTTCAATATATTTCTCCAATATGAATTCTGATTTCTTTGTCTAATCCATGTTTATTTTCCCTGTAAATAAAGATCTGTTTCCTGAAGTGAATAAAAAAACCAAGGCACTGTTCTGTACCTGCAAGATTTAAATTTGTTTAATTCGGTTTCAGTAATAACAATATCAGAGTCACGCTGCAGAACTTTGCACTGGAGTAAAAAAAAACACACACAAAATCAGTGGAAACAGCTTCACAGCTTAGAATAACAAAAGATTTGCACTAGGGGAAACCATGGAGCAGAGTGGTTTATAATTAACAAACGCTCTGTGACACGTCACCTCAAGTAAGGTCTCCACACTCCACTATCTATTGCCGCAAATTTTTCCCTGGTGCAGATATGTTTGAGTAGCAGAAAATGTGTTTGCACAACTTCATAATATACACCATCAAAAAAAGAGCAGAAAAAACGCGTCCTGTTTTCTCCATCTTTGCAAGTTTTCTGTCATTTTAGGGGTGTTATTTGTAGTTATGAAAAGTAAAACTCTCATAACTCATGAAAAAAAATCAAGAGGATAACAGTGATTTTCTTGTCAATAAATTATACTTAGCATCATAATTAAATGCATAGCAATAAATTGTTTTGATCCCTTTTATTTGTAATATTATATAATTGCCATATTTTCTTATTTATGCATATCCACTGACAAGTGTGTGTGCGCAATAATAGCAGTATCTCTATCAATATCCCAGGGTCCCAGACCTTATTAAATATTCCACACACATTGGTTGTTACTTCATGATCGGAAAAGGAGGACACGTTGCATGTATTTTATAATTCCTTTTTCAAACGCGCAATCCACCACTCGACTGAAGATTAATTTCACCCGAGCCGTGCAGCTTCATTTTCCCAAGCAAAAGAAAAAAATGCACTTTTGTGTTATGTGACATATTGCTCTGGAATACGATTGTTCAGATGGGCGCATGAAATCATTCATTTCCATCAGGGTTTTATCTAATCCGAAGTAAAATGCCCACTGCTCGGAAACAGTGCATAGCGTTTGAAACCGTTTTTCGGTTTTAATTTTTAGTCAAGGGCGTCTGCACTTTTCGTTGCTTGGACTGTTTCATGTTTTGAGGTGCTGTCGAGAGTGAGGCTTTGGGGTCACTAAAAACTAGGCCGGAAGCAGCTCTTCTTATTTCCAGCGCGGGCCTTATGGTGAGTATACTGGCCTGGACGGAACCTCAGTAATTGTTGTGCATATATTTTATGTAAATGAGCTGTAACTAGGGATCACCAGCAACTGCTCACTTGTCATTGAGACGTGTGGAGATTTTAGTTACGTCACAACCCGCATGTATAAAGCTTGGTAGCATCTTATCGAACTTACAGCACTTCCAAGTTCCGGCAATACCAGTGGTTAAAAGCAGTAAACAAAAGTTACAGTAGAAACGCCCTTCGTGTTTGAAATGCTCATAAATACATATTTTGTTTGTTAATTTATGTTTGAGGATGCAGGCACTTGCATCTCTCTCTTCTTGTCATTCGTGTGTTTGCACAGGCATGGCGTCTCGATTTTATTTATGTGATTGAGCATGCAGACAGTGACACCTCTCTTGTTTGTTATTTATGCATGTCGGCAGCCAGAAAGCCTGCTCTTTTTTGACTGATGTTTGTTTGGAGGTTTGTTTGACATTTATGTGTTTGACTATGTAGACAGTGACATCTTTTGTGTTTGTTGATTTGGAGGTGTAGAAGCAATGCCCCCGGGACCTGGCCCACCCGGGGGCCTCAATTAAATGAAGCGCGGGAGCTCGCACTTCATTTTTTTAAAAATTTCAGTGGGATTCGCGAACCCAGCGTGAATTTCGCCGAAATTTAAAAAATCAAATGCTTTTTTTGACCCTGAGCAGGCCTAGGGGGTCATGGTGTTTCTACTCTGCCCCCTTTTCTTGTTTTTCAACTTTGTTTTACTGTTTTCTTGTGACTCGGTTCTACCGAGTCGCAAGAAGGCTGCCAACACTTCCTGGTTTGGAGTGTTGGCAGCCAATCACAGTGAAGCTCGTGGTCGGGAGGGTTCGCGAATCCACCGCATCCCTAGATATCAAAGCTTTTATTTTTTGAATTTCTCAGCAACTACTGAATGGATTTACACCATTTAAAAAAGGACGCTTTCTGAACCAAGCACTACCTTTTGACAAATTTGGTGTAATTCCGTTCAGCAGTTCGAGCTGTAGCCGTGTCTAAAGTTTCCTATGGGAAATTGATTTTCCGACCTCTATTTTTTGAATTTCTCAGGAACAACTGAACGGATTTACACCATTTAACAAGAAGGACTCTTTCTGAACCAAGGGCTACCTTTTTGTCAAATTTGGTATAATTCCGTTCAGCAGTTCGGGCTGTAGCCGTGTCTAAAGTTCCCTATGGAAAATAACATGGGGAAAACACATTTTGGGACCCCCCTTTTTCTTGGCCCCACTTCACAAATCACCCTGAAACTTTCAAGACAGGAGCTGACCGGAACGCCCCACTAGTTTTGAAAATTTTGCAAAGACTCGTCAAACGACGCCAAAGTTATTAGGAAAACAAAAAATGCTTTTCCTATGGAAAATAGGTCCTAACTATAACTACCTACTGGCGACCTCCAGTAGGTAATATATATATATATTCACTGAAAAAACCATAGGTTTGTGGCACGTTATAGTTAGAAATTAGCATTTAAAAAGCCTTAGAAATTCACTGAAAAACCATAGGTTTCAGGGACGTTATAGTTAGAAATTAGCATTTAAAAACCTTACAAATTCACTGAAAAAACCATAGGTTTCAGTGGCGTTATAGTTGGTTGGACATTTCACTCATACAAAACCCGTGAAATTCCCCCGTTATAGTTAGTTCAGCTAACTATAACTCGCGCCCCCACAATGCACTGCTGATGACACATATTACATCACTCATGACATGGTCAGTGACATCACTGATGACATCACTGATGACATCATCCAGTGACTGTGTGTTTCTGTAAAGTTTAAATATGTTTAATATATATAGTGAAAGGCGTATTGATGAATGAGTGGGTGTATAAGTGAATGGTTGATTTACTAGGTGCGTGACTGACTCTATAAGTGAGTGATTAAACATATCTTTCTGAATGCCTGGGTTAGTGAGTAAACTGTGTGAATGTCTGTATCCGTGTGTCTGTTGGTGTGTAAGAGACTGCATGGGTTTGCAAATAGCTACATGAGTGTCTATATGGGTTATTGATTTGTTGTCTGAGTATCTGTATGGGTGCCTGAGTGTTTGTGTGGGTGGGGTGTGTATGACTCTGAGCATAGATGTGTGAGTGGGTGATTCACTGGGTGCATGGTTTCAAGAGTGCATCTGTGATGGACTGTATGGGTGGGTGAGTGTGTGTATTGGTGTGTTAGCAAGTGAATGTATATCTCAGTGTTACATGTATGAGTAACTACATATGTGAAAAGTAGTATATATGTGTGTTGGAGTTCATAATTGGCTACAAATGAGAGTGTGTTATTGTGAGAGTGGCTGTATGGATGAGTGTGTGCTTGTATCATTGATTGTATAAGAGCGTGAGAATGTGCTAGTATTTGTATGAGTAATAGAGCTGGTGTGTATATAACTGTATATCTGAGTAAATGGCAGTGTGATTAATTAATTCCATGACTGAGTAGGTGTGTCAGTACCTCTATGGATGAGTGGCGGTGTGTGAGTGTCTATATAGGTGTATGAGTGCATATGATAGTCCTGTACTGAGTGACCGTAAGTATGAGTGACTGTACGGGCGAGTGAGTGGATGTGTGTGTAGACCTAAGAATCAGTGAGTGGGTATGCAGTTATTGGTGTTGGAGTGTCTATGGTTTTGAGAATGGTAGTCTGTAATTTAGAGTGGGTGTATCAAAAGTTATATTAGGGTGTGAGAAGATGCATGAAATTTTCACATGGATGATGTCATCAGTGATGTCATCAGTGATGTCATTTGAGATGTCATCAGTGATGTCATCAGTGATGTCACTGACCATGTCATGAGTGATGTAATATGTGACATCATCAGCAGTGCATTGCGGGGCGCGAGTTATAGTTAGCTGAATTAACTATAACGGGGAATTTCACGGGTTTTGTATGCAGTGAAATGTCCAACCAACTATAACACCCCTGAAACCGATGGTTTTTCAGTGAATTTGTAAGGTTTTTTAAATGCTCATTTCTAACTATAACGTCCCTGAAACCTATGGTTTTTACAGTGAATTTCTAAGGTTTTTTAAATGCTAATTTCTAACTATAACGTGCCTGAAACCTATGGTTTTTTCAGTGAATTTCAAAGGTTTTTTAAATGCTAGTCTCTAACTATGCCTACAGAGGTAGGACATGTGAAGAAAGAAGAAAATACGCAGGGAAAAAAGCAAAAGAAATGCAGAAAGAAGCAACAGAAGTCCACAAAGACGAAGAAAAGTGCAGGAAGAAGCAAGACATGTGCAGAAAGAACCAACAGAGGAGCAGAAAGAGGCCTTGTTCCAAAATCATCCTGTGCCCACAACTTTTTCAGACGGGTACTGGTGGTAACTGACTCTGACTAACCAGGCGTAGAGCCAGTGCTATGCTAAAAGACACTTAGACTACAGTGAAAACACCTACATACACTAGGGAACACTATGCGTTGGGGTACCCCTGTGATTAGCATGACCTCCTCTGTAAGGCCCTAGTACATAATAGGGCAGGGGGATTAATACTACCTCTTAAAACGTGCCACGGGGCGTGTTTGCACAGTGGTGAAGGGAGGGGGGGCCTGAGGTGATGTGTGCAAACACGCCCTGTGGCCGTTTTAAGTTGGGAGATTAAGTCCCCTTGACTCCTGAGGGTACCTGGGGTCCAACTATCCAACCAGGTACATCCAGTAAGCGTCACAGAGCTGCGTTGCAGAGAGGTGTAAAAAGGGGCGTGGCCTGGACCACCTCTCTGCAACGCAGGCCTGTGCCGCTTACTGGAGGTACCTGGTGGCCTAGTTGGCCCCCAGGGGCCCTCAGGATTGAAGGGGACTTAATTCCCCAACTTAAAACGTGCCACAGGGCGTGTTTGCACACATGTCACCACAGGACCTTCACCACTGTGCAAACACGCCCCTGGCGAGTTCTAAGTTGGGGAATTAATTCCCCTTGAATACTGAGGGTCCCTGGGGGCCAACTAGCCCACCAGGTACCTCCAGTATGCGCCAGGGAGCTGCGTTGCAGAGAGGTGTTCAGAGGCCATGCCCCTTTTTACACCACTCTGCAACATAGCTCTGTGGCACTTACTGGAGGTACCTGGTGGGCTAGTTGGCCCCCAGGGACCCTCAGGATTGAAGAGGAATTAATTCCCCAACTTAAAACGCTCCACAGGGCGTGTTTGCACACATGTCACCTCAGGCCCCGCCCCCTCCCTTCACCACTGTGCAAACGCACCCCGTGGCACGTTTTAAGTTGGGGGATTAAGTCTCCTTGAATCCTGAGGGTCCCTGGGGTCCAACTAACCCACAGGTACCTCCAGTAAGCGCCACAGAGCTGTGTTGCAGAGAGGTATAAAAAGGGGAATGGCCTCTGAACACCTCTCTGCAACGCAGCTCCCTGGCGCATACTGGAAGTTCCTGGTGGGCTAGTTGGCCCCCAGGGACCCCCAGTATTCAATGGGAATTAGTTCCCCTTCTTACAACGCGCCAGGGGGCGTGTTTGCAGAGTGCTGCAGGGAGGGGGCGATGCCAGTCTTTTTTTTGTTTTTTGTTTTTAAGAAGGGGGCTGTGTGGCCCCCCTTCCTTTCCTATTTTATTGGCCCTGGGGACCCCATCCCCCAGGACCTCACCCTATTTTTTTTATTTTTTTTTTAAATTGGAAGGGGGGCGCGTGGCCCCCTCCCGAGGCCATATTCGGCCCCGGGGACCCCATCCCCCGGGGCATGGCCATGTTTTTAAAAAAAATGTAACTTATTGGAGGGGGGCTACGTGGCCCCCTCCTCAGGCCATTTATGACCCCGGGGACCCCATCCCCCGGGGCCGACCTTTCCATCTTTAAAAAAAAAAAAAAAAAATTATAATGTTGGAGGGGGATCCGCGTGGCCCCCCTCCCGGTCCACTAATGGCCCCGGGGACCCCATCCCCTAGGGCCTGGGCTCTCGTTGGGGGGTCACCAATCCCCCACGGTCCCGGTGGCTCCCCGCCTCCTGCGGGAGCCGGCATTGCTTTTCCACATGGGGAGCTGCTGACATGCAGCTCCCCGTGTGGAAAAGCAATCTGCTTTGCTTCATTGAAGTGAGAGCAGGTTTCCCTGCTCTCGCTTCAATGAAGCAAAGCAGTTTGCAATGACAGGGCGGGAGCCGCAAGGCTCCCGCCCACCCTGGGGGGTGGCGGTCCCCAGGGCCATCAAGGGCTCTAGGAGGGGAGCCGCGCGACCCCCTTCCCAACATCTGCACAGCCCCGGGGAGGTGGTGGTCCCCGTGGCGTGTGGGGGGGCTTGAGCCCCCCCCACACAGGTATTTTTTTTTTTTTTTTTAATAAAGCCCCAGGGGGTGGCGGTCCCCGGGGCTGTGGGGGGGCAGTGTGCCCCCCGCTATTATAACTAATGAAAGCCCCAGGGGTGGCGGTCCCCGGGGCTTGGGGGGCCTTAGAGGCCCCCCAAACTTTAAAGAAAACAAGCCCCAGTGGGTGGCGGTTCCCGGGGCTGCCGGGGGCTGCATGCCCCCCGCAACTAATTAATCAAGCCCCGGGGCAGTGTGGGGGGATTGGGGCCCCCCCACTCTTTTTTTTTCACTGCCCCCGGGACCTGGCCCACCCGGGGGCTAATTATTAATGAAGCGCGGGTCCCCGCGCTTCTCTTTTTTTTTGTTTTGCGGCCGGCCTAGGGGGTCAGGGTGTTTCTACCCTGGCCCCTTTCCTTTTTTTTCACGTTTGTTTTACTCTTTTCTTGTGACTCGGTTCTACCGAGTCACAAGATGGCTGCCAACACATCCTGGTTTGGAGTGTTGACAGCCAATTAGCATGCAGCTCGTGGTCGGGAGGGTGCGCGGATCCACCGTGGCCATAGATATTGAAACTTTTATTTTTTGATTTTCTCAGCAACTACTGAACGGATTTACACCATTTTAAAAAAAAGGGCGCTGTCTGAACCAAGCACTACCTTTTTGCCAAATTTGGTTTAATTCCGTTCAGCAGTTTTGGCTGTAACCGTGTCTAAAGTTTCCTATGGGAAATTGATTTTTTTACCTCTATTTTTTGATTTTCTCCACAACTACTGAACGGATTTACACCATTTAAAAAAAAGGTCGCTTTCTGAACCAAGGGCTATCTTTTGCCAAATTTGGTGTAATTCCGTTCAGCAGTTCGGGCTGTAGCTGTGTCTAAAATTTCCTATGGAAATTAACATGGAGAAAACACGTTTTGAGACCCCCCTTTTTTCTCAGCCCCCGCTTGATGAATTACCCCGAAACTTTCAAGATAGGAGCGGACCGGAGCGGGCCATAAGTTTTGATAATTTCGTGAAGATTCGTCAACCGGCGCCAAAGTTATTGGGAAAAGAATGTTACGAATTTCCTACGGATAATAGGTCTTAACTATAACTATCTACTGGCGACCGCCAGTAGATAATATATATATATATAGATATATATATATATATATATATATATATTCCAAACAAGAACACATCCATCACCTTCCGTGACGTGAAACAGGCCCACCAGTCAGTGCATAATTTAACAGTTCTTTAATTTTGGCACTGCAGCAGCATAACGCGTTTCAACTCTAAACGAGTCTTAGTCATATGCTCTTACAAGGGTGGTAACTTGTTAGATATTTAAATTATCTTGCATCAACAGTGAGGAAGGACAACAGGTAAGGCAAAGCACTTCCAGTGTTTAAGACAAAGAATCATATTTAACGATGTTTTTCATGGAATTAAAATGAAAACAGTGATATTTTCAGACAATTAGATGCACTGTTCAATCAGTTCATGTTCGTTTTTACTTGCATCCACACTTATAGGTCACTGTATAATAGTTCATCAGATTCACAGGACTACATTATCCATGATGCTTTGTTTTTCACGATGTAAAACCATATCCTTGCACAATCACTAGTTTTTCCATTCATGTGACCTTTGGTTGATTAAATAACTTAATACTTCCTCTATGCCTTTACAGGATCAAATTCGTATTTGTGGCAGAATGTAGAAAATCATACCATTTTCCAAGGTCACACCACTCCTTTCAAGTAGCTGAGATTACTCACAGTTCCTTCATGCTGGTGCCATTACCGGTTATTTTATAGTCACTGCGTGCGAGGGAAAGTTGCCTTTGCAAACCCTGGCTGTTTTCAAAAGCTTTCCGTCATGCCAGGCGGGCTGCGCAGCCCTTCCTTGAAACACTCCGTCCATCAGTGGAATGCAGCCGGAGGACATCTCAAATTTTATATTCCAAATGCCATGTGACGCAATGAGATGCCCATCCTGTCGGGTCGGGCCTGTAGGGAACGTCAATCCCACAATATTCCAAACGAGAACACATCCATCACCTTCCGTGACGTGAAACAGGCCCACCAGTCAGTGCATAATTTAACAGTTCTTTAATTTTGGCACCGCAGCAGCATAACGCGTTTCAACTCTAAACGAGTCTTAGTCATATGCTCTTACAAGGGTGGTAACTTGTTAGATATTTAAATGATCTTGCATCAACAGTGAGGAAGAACAACAGGTAAGGCAAAGCACTTCCAGTGTTTAAGACAAAGAATCATATTTAACGATGTTTTTCATGGAATTAAAATGAAAACAGTGATATTTTCAGACAATTAGAAGCACTGTTCAATCAGTTCATGTTCGTTTTTATTTGCATCCACACCTATAGGTCACTGTTTAATAGTTCATCGGATTCAAAGGACTACATTATCCATGATGCTTTGTTTTTAATGATGTAAAACCATGTCCTTGCACAATCACTGGTTTTTCCGTTCATGTGACCTTTGGTTCAGTAAATAACTTAATACTTCCTCTATGCCTTTACAGGATCAAATTCCATTTGTGGCAGAATGTAGAAAATCATAACATTTCCCAAGGTCACACCACTCCTTTCAAGTAGCTGAGATTACTCACAGTTCCTTTGTGCTGGTGCCATTACCGGTTATTTTATAGACACTGCGTGCGAGGGAAAGTTGCCTTTGCAAACCCTGGCTGTTTTCAAAAGCTTTCCGTCATGGTGGGTTGCGCAGCCCTTCCTTGAAACACTCCATCCATCAGTGGAATGCAGCCGGAGGGCATCTCAAATTTTATATTCCAAATGCCATGTGACGCAATAAGATGCCCATCCTGTCGGGTCGGGGCCTGTAGGGAACGTCAATCCCACAATATTCCAAACGAGAACACATCCATCACCTTCCGTGACGTGAAACAGGCCCACCAGTCAGTGCATAATTTAACAGTTCTATCATTTTGGCACCGCAACAGCATATATATATATATATGTATACATTAAAGACATATGCTGAAATCATGTATATACCCATTCCTTAAAAAAGAGAAAATAATGGATGTAGCCATCATTCTCATATCGTATTAACAGATTTTATGTGTCATTGAGCACCTCAATCATTAATCACAAATGTTTTCAGACATTATTATCCAGGAGCTACATCATAGTTCTAAAAAGTGGATCATCAGATACAAATTTTTTCTAGGGGTTCAACATTCATGTCATAAATTATAATGACAGTTTGTGTCCCTCATCATTCTTAGAAACATGTTATTAACTATATTCATTACTTCAACATTTCACTATGGAAAAAGCTCTTCCAAACCAAACAAATGAATACAAATTTTAACACCTTAAAATCTTCTTCCTATCAAAGAAAGTATATTTCTTTTATGACCCATATATGCATCATATGCCATGTATAGGCATAGTCACCACAGGTCTGTAAATAGAGAGCAGTTTCTATAATCCCACATCCATCATCTACATTTAGTACATAGAATTTCTCTATGCTATCATCATGTCATACAATTATCAATGTGATTAAGTTCCTTCCAATAGGTATCTTTATCAATTTGTGTTCTTACTTTAATCTAATATCACTCTACACCATTCAGGGGACCCATTCCAGTCCCTTCAAGATATTGTGTGAGGTACTTCAAACCTAACAATGTATTGATTCTCCACATCTCGAATATTTAATAGTCCCTGTGGAATGCACTTATATATCAAATAAGAACCGATACATGCTTTTTCCATTCCATCTTTAATTTGTTAGTTTGGGCACTGACACTTCCGGACCGCATATTTACAAAACTATTTGCAAATCGTTGTGAATCGTAAGAGCCGATATATCTATCTCTCACCCAACAGAAAGACCCAAGCTCATATGAGCATATATTTAGGTAAAATGCATACCAGCTTACGGCATACTCTCCGTTTTTGTAGCGGGTGCTTTACAGAGAAGGTACTCTTTCTAACGATTCCTCCGCAATTTCGTATAGTACATAAACATAGCAAAATCCATAAAGGAGTAGGTTATCCAAATCTAGTAACATTACTTAAAGTTGTGTATACAACAATGCTTAAAGAATTTCAAAAAGGAGCGATTACCCCAACTCACTCATTTTGAAGTCAACCACGTCTTGACATATGGAGTGCTCTCCGCGTTTTATAGTGAGCTCCATTTTTGGTCTCTATTTGTATTCACACTTCTTACGTTCACAGTCATAGAAAGAGGACACGCTCTTACATGTCCTCAATGGGCACCATCTTTGATTCCCCTATCCCTTATGGGGCTTAATGTTTCAACCCTCAGTATCCATTGACTTAAAAAGAGGAGAGAGAGCCCAAATAGAAAAACTAAGTCGCTTGCGTTCATAATGGTAGAGAGAGGACTTGCTCTTATATGTCCTTGGCAGCACCATCTTTGTTTCCTCTTCCACGTTTGGGGCATAATATTTAAATCCTCTTTATCTATTTGCATCAAAAGAAAAGACTAATATAATAAAATGACACCATCACATATTGTATATTAATCTATAAATCTCAGCATTCCATATATTCATATCATTTCCTGTGGATGCAACAATGCTTCTCTTTCGGTGTTCAATGTTGACTATGTAGCATATACACAAGTAGATGAGGATTGACGTTCCAACTTGTGCACCACATTTTGGTCAACTCAGTAATGCACAGTAATGCACAATCTAATGTGAATGCTCTGTATATTTATGAGCTCTTAGAGAGAATTCCTATATGGTTATTTTATCCGTAATCACATTTGATAATGTCATACATTTATTCTGTTATCATTGCTATGGTAGACCCCTGCCGATGAATCTCTTATGATATAAATCCATACATATACATCCAACTTACAAAATGTAATGCATTTCTTTTTGGTATTGTGCCCATACTCAACACTTCTAAGCCTGGTTATGCATTTCACTTCAGCTTGTCTCAACATTATTTCTATATTTACTCCTCTCTCGTTGACCTTAACCTGTTCTAGGCTGTAACCTCCCCAGGGTGCTTTTCTTTATAGTGTATAGCTACCGGGTAGTCCATGTTTCTATTCCTGATAGTTCTCACATAATCCTGAATGCACAGCTTAACACCATCGCCGCGATCGGAATTCCGCCCAGGTGCTGGACATTCCGATCGCGGGTGTGGTCGTGGCGAGCTCAGCTCGTCATGCGCACACGCCTACCACACAGCATGATGAGCTGAGCTCGTCATGAGCATCGAAGGGGTTAAGGGGGCATAAGCTGCAGCCCATATAAATCATTTCACAATTGGACCCCACCACATAGACAATGTGCATTGTGTCACAACTTATAAAACTATTGATCATATAATTTTTCTTATTATTATAGCAGAAATCAAGTGTCTTATTCCTTCCAAATTGACATACTTTGCATTTGCCACAGGTATAAAAACCCTTAGGCTTGGAATTGACCAGATGGTGGATCTGGGATGCAAGCTTGTCGCAAAAGTACACTGTGAATATATCACTATGTTTGACATTTTCATCTGTGTATAATAATAGGTCTAAAAACTGTATTTTGATTTTTATCATATTTCATAGTAAAATGCACGTTGAATCTATTGCCATTCAAAAAGGTATAAACGTTTTTTAGGTTAGTCAATGTACCACTCCAAATAACGAGTATATCATTGATATATCTTTCCCAAAGTATAATATTATCCATCCACTGTTTAGCATTTGGGCCCCAGGCGTGCTCCTTCTCATACAAACCCATAAAGAAGTTTGCATATGAGGGAGAAAACCTGGAACCCATCACGGTCCCTTGCCCCTGTAGATACCAGTTTCCATCATGTAAAAAACCATTGTTAGTTAGATGATGTGAGACATTTCCAACAGCATCTGAGTATCTTCCAGATAGCTCACATTCCATGAGTACAACGAGTATCTTAATGCCGCCTTATCAGATTCTTGTTCAATACACGTGTACAAGCTAGTCACTTCAAAGGTGAAAACATCAAGCTTTCACTAACCCATTCAAAGTCCTACCAAGTACATCTTTGCTATCTTGTACATATATAGAAAGATTTCGCACAAGGGGCTTGAGAAACTAATCCACAGTTTGCAACAAGTTCTCTGTTGGTGGTCCATTGCCTGAGATAATAGGTTTGCCAGGTGGGAAGGGACCTGCTTTACGCATTTTTGGCAATACGTAAATACATGAGTATCAAGGGCTGCAGACCTTTAGCAATGATTATTCATAGTCAGATATTAGACTCCATTCCTTCCATTTTATATGTTTGGCAATAATGCTTCTAGTAAAAGATGGCATTGGATTATCTCTTAGTTTCTCATAGCAGTTGTCCTCCTGTATTTGCCTTTTGATCACTCCCATATAATCAGATGAATACATAGTTTCCACCTTTATCTGCTTCACTTATAACAATATTATCATTATCCTGTAGTGCCTTTAGGATCAATGTTTCTCTTCTACTGATATTAAATTGGTGACAGTGAAAGAATCCATCCACATCAAATGTTGATTAATTAGGATTTATTGTGACAAGGCAAGTCACACACAACTGCGCCCACACACAGCGACAGCAACAACTGATTCTTTCCTGTGCTCCACATTCCAAATGGAGCTCCCAAGTACATTTTTCTGTTAAACTACCTCTACATAAGAATACAGCACATTTTTCCTTCATAAAAATTACTTTTTTTCCTATACAATAATTTCTCTAAAATGTTCTCATGTGAATACATATAATACAAAAGATGTTAAAAATAACACATTTCGAGATAATGATGGTACAAGATACAAATTACCTTACATATTGAGGGAGTTATGCCGGGCTTACCCTTTTCCTTCCTGGGTAAAGTCTGACGGTTTTCTCACCTGAAAAAGAATTTGTATTATCACCAATTTACCATGATTTTCTTCTACACCGCAAGAGACCAGTCTGCTAATGTTCCACTTCCCACTGCCCTTAATAATGACAGTGTTACCAAGAACTTCCTCAATCTTCTTAACATTTGAACATTTAGAATCTTTCTTCATAACCATGGATCCCAATTTTACAGGTGCATACTGCCCCTCCACAAACTTATGGGGACTTCTCTTTAATTTACTGTTATGTCTGTAGTAATACGTATACTGCTTTTCTCTTTTCTTGCTACTTCTCCTGCATCACAGCCCTTTTATGTTCCACCTCTCATCCATACAGGAGAAGCAATTGTTGCAGTTTTCCTCCCACTAAGGAGCATGAAATGAGAATTTCCTGTTGCCAAATGTGGAGTAGACCTATAATTCCACAACAAGCTCCTCAATGCATCCTTCAAACGTCATCCATTCTTAGAGGCCAACTGCAAAAACACCCTCCTAGTCCTCTATAAAATCTCTCAACTAAACCGTTTTCCCTGGGATGGTACAAGATCGTTTTATGATGACATATGTTGTGAGATTTCAGAAATGCAGTCATCATCTCCAAAACAAATTGTGGACCATTGTCAGTGACACAAACACCTCCCTACAAAATCTAATCACCACATCCGATTTTACCTCATTGACACTTCTGACTTCTGGCCACTTTGAAAAATAGTCAACCATGACTATAGCAGCTTGCCTCCCAGTTCACATTGACTGAACGGACCACAGATATTCAATTAATAATATTGCAGTTCACCGTTTCCCTTCAAATTCACTCATAGTTCATAGTATCTAACCACGTAGGTTCTGGTAAATTTTGGTCACATACTGTTTTGCCAGGAGACAGTGTTCAGTATTTAAACCACTCATCACCAGTGAAAGAATCCATCTACAGCAAATGTTGATTAATTAGGATTTATTGTGACATGGCAAGTCACACACAACTGAACCCCGCAGTGTGGCAGCATCAACTGATTTCCCTTGAGCTCCATATTTCACATGTAACTCCCAAGTACATTCTTCTGTTAAAGCTACCCCAACATAAGAATACAACATAGAGTATCTACCATTTCATGAGTGAGAGTCCTCGAGTTAATAGTTCTGGCTGGACCTTTCCCATGAGGACGAGGTTAAGACTGATTTGCATGTGGCTGGGGCTGAACTGGGGTAGCTTAGTGCTCTAAAGAATGATGATGGATTCAACCCAGATCTGTGACTGGGGGTAAGTGTCTGAAAAGTTTTAGCGCTCCATCCATCATCTCCTTGTGTTTGCTTTGTTCTCCCTAAATTGGCAGGGTATGCCCAGACGTGGGTCCCTTGCTCACTTTGTCACTGGATTCCATCTAGCCTGGCTGATGAGGGGTATTATCCCAAAACCGGTCCAAGGATGCTTGTTTCCAGTCCAGGGAAGACCTGGCGTGACTGTGGCAGTTCGGGCTGGACTGTTCTCTTGAGGAACAGATCAAGACTGATTTGCATGTTGTTGGGTCTGAACTGGGGTGGTGAAGTGCGCTAAAGAATGATGATGGATTCAAACCAGATCTGTGACTGGGGGTGAATGTCTGAAAAGTATCAGCGGTCCGTCCATCATCTCCTTGTGTTTGCTTAAAAATATATAATAACATTTGTGATTGATGGTTGAGGTGCTCAATGATGTGTAAAATCTGTTGATATGATATGAGCAGGATGGTGACATCCATTATTTTCTTTATTTTAAGGAATATATTTATATTCCGACAGACATGACATCTAGGAGTAGATGTAAGCCAAAGTCCAAATTCTTTCCCCAGTTACCCATTGGCAACAAAATTGATCTGTTTTACAAGATCGTAACAGATGAATTGAATCACTGACTAAATATCGAAGGTCACAATATCAACCTACAAAAATATCGCAGCAAAAATATCGAAGACAAGAATATCGACATCCTATCTACATTAAGGTAAGTACAAAAATATCGAAAATAAAATATCGATGTCAAAAATATCGTTAAAAATATCGTTTTTAATTTAAGTTAAAAAAATTGTAAAATAAAGTAAATAATACATATAATTAAAAGAAACAGCTAAAAATATTTTAAAATGCTTTAAAATTATAAGTAATATATATAATTTGAAAATACATTAAACATATACATATAATATATAATATATATATACTTACTTATTAATATGTTTTAATATTTCTTTTAATAACTTATACATTGTTTAATTAATTTTTTATAAATTATAAATACATCTATACACATAAAACAATAATATAAATAAAAATTAAATAAATATATGTACCAAATTAAAAAAATTAAAATTATTTTAAATCTTTTTAAAAATAATTATACAGTACATTAGCTAAAAATTCAAAATATTAGATAGCGGAGGATATCAAATTACTATTCCCACTCTAGTGAGTGCAACAGTAGAGAAAGTGTTGGATAGCGTAGGGGTAAAAATTACTATTCCCACTCCAGTGAGTGCAACAGTAAGGAAAGTGTTGGATAGCGTAGGGGTTAAAATTACTATTCCCACTCCAGTGAGTGCAACAGTAGGGAAAGTGTTGGATAGCGTAGGGGTAAAAATTACTATTCCCTCTCCAGTGAGTGCAACAGTAGGGAAAGTGTTGGATAGCGTAGGGGTAAAAATTACTATTCCCACTCCAGTGAGTGCAACAGTAGGGAAAGTGTTGGGTAGCGTAGGGGTTAAAATTACTATTCCCACTCCAGTGAGTGCAACAGTAGGGAAAATGTTGGATAGCTTTGGGGTAAAAATTACTATTCCCACTCCAGTGAGCGCAACAGTAGGGAAAGTGTTGGATAGCGGATGGGTAAAAATTACTATTCCCACTCCAGTGAGTGCAACACTAGGGAAAGTGTTGGATAGCGTAGGGGTAAAAATTACTATTCCCACTCTAGTGAGTGCAACACTAGGGAAAGTGTTGGATAGCGTAAGGGTAAAAATTACTATTCCCACTCCAGTGAGTGCAACAGTAAGGAAAGTGTTGGATAGCGTAGGGGTAAAAATTACTATTCCCACTCCAGTGAGTGCAACAGTAGGGAAAGTGTTGGATAGCGTAGGGGTAAAAATTACTATTCCCACTCCAGTGAGTGCAACAGTAGGGAAAGTGTTGGATAGCGTAAGGGTAAAAATTACTATTCCCTCTCCAGTGAGTGCAACAGTAAAGAAAGTGTTGGGTAGCGTAGGGGTTAAAATTACTATTCCCACTCCAGTGAGTGCAACAGTAGGGAAAATGTTGGATAGCGTTGGAGTAAAAATTACTCCAGTGAGTGCAACAGTAGGGAAAGTGTTGGATAGCGGATGGGTAAAAATTACTATTCCCACTCCAGTGAGTGAAACAGTAGGGAAAGTGTTGGATAGTGGGGGGTAAAATTACTATTCCCACTCCAGTGAGTGCAACAGTAGGGAAAGTGTTGGATAGAGTAGGGGTAAAAATTACTATTCCCACTCCAGTGAGTGCAAGAGTAGGGAAAGTGTTGGATAGCGTAGGGGTTAAAATTACTATTCCCACTCCAGTGAGTGCAACAGTAGGGAAAGTGTTGGATAGCAGGGGGGCGTAAAAATTACTATTCCCACTCCAGTGAGTGCAACAGTAGGGAAAGTGTTGGATAGCGTAGGGGTAAAAATTACTATTCTAACTCCAGTGAGTGCAACAGTAGGGAAAGTGTTGGATAGCGTAGGGGTAAAATTACTATTCCCACTCCAGTGAGTGCACCAGTAGGGAAAGTGTTGGATAGCGGGGGGTAAAATTACTATTCCCACTCCAGTGAGTGCAACAGTAGGGAAAGTGTTGGATAGTGGAGGGGTAAAAATTACTATTCCCACTCCAGTCACCAAGAGGTAAGTGTGGGGTCCAAGGCTGATGCACCTTTTGATCAGTGTGGCAATGGGGCCCAAAGCCCCATCACCACAGTCACCAAGAGGTAAGTGTGGGGTCCAAGGCTGATGCACCTTTTGATCAGTGTGGCAATGGGGCCCAAAGCCCCATCACCACAGTCACCAAGAGGTAAGTGTGGGGTCCAAGGCTGATGCACCTTTTGATCAGTGTGGCAATGGGGACCAAAGCACCATCACCACAGTCACCAAGAGGTAAGTGTGGGGTCCAAGGCTGATGCACCTTTTGATCAGTGTGGCAATGGGGCCCAAAGCCCCATCACCACAGTCACCAAGAGGTAAGTGTGGAGTCCAAGGCTGATGCACCTTTTGATCAGTGTGGCAATGGGGCCCAAAGCACCATCACCACAGTCACCAAGAGGTAAGTGTGGGGTCCAAGGCTGATGCACCTTTTGATCAGTGTGGCAATGGGGCCCAAAGCACCATCACCACAGTCACCAAGAGGTAAGTGTGGGGTCCAAGGCTGATGCACCTTTTGATCAGTGTGGCAATGGGGCCCTAAGCACCATCACCACAGTCACCAAGAGGTATGTGTGGGGTCCAAGGCTGATGCACCTTTTGATCAGTGTGGCAATGGGGCCCTAAGCACCATCACCACAGTCACCAAGAGGTAAGTGTGGGGTCCAAGGCTGATGCACCTTTTGATCAGTGTGGCAATGGGGCCCTAAGCACCATCACCACATTCACCAAGAGGTATGTGTGGGGTCCAAGGCTGATGCACCTTTTGATCAGTGTGGCAATGGGGCCCAAAGCACCATCACCACAGTCACCAAGAGGTAAGTGTGGGGTCCAAGGCTGATGCACCTTTTGATCAGTGTGGAAATGGGGCTCAAAGCACCATCACCACGGTGATCATAAGATAAGTGTAGGCATGGTAAAGGCTGCCAAAGACAAACTGTATGGATGAATCCTGGTCACACAACAACTAAAACATCTGTGGCATAGTAGTGCCTGTGTCCCATTGCAACATAGATTGGGCGAGGCTAACAGTGCAGTGTCACAGAAACATCATTTTGGCCATGTGCATACAAACATCACACATGGGGGACCACATTGTCAACAATCAGCCAATTACACAATGACAGAAGTGACCATCATGATGCTGACCCACATATCTGCACCAATGGACACACACATGTTGATATCCTGTGGAGACTGTCAATGTCAGGTGAACAAATACCATACCACGGAAGCAATGGGACATACAAACAATGATCATTGTGCTGACTGATGACCTAGGAGTCCCAGGGAGAGCAGGGGAAGATCACCAAACTACATACAGGCAATGGCACTCTACAGAAATGCCAATGCAGTGATGCAAATGCACTAACACAAACAGGCAGACTCACACTGCATATCACACACAACAGGTGATGGTGGGGTGGCAGTGTCCCCAGGCAACCACACAACACATGAGGAGGCCAGAATCCCAATTACACAGATGTCTATACAGTGCCACACACAAGTAACTCATGGATTGGATTCCCCTATGTGGGCAATCTGGCATTGTCAGATGAGAGGGAGCCCAAATTACACATGTCACACAAGCTTGTAGGAACAGCAAGAGACACACCCACCACAGCACGCCCCCCAGGGACCCCACATTGTGCTGACACTAGCCTGCATGACAATTCCACTGTGATGACAAAGGTAGATGTCGTTCACACTGTGAACCACAGCCATGTGTCCTCAGTTACAAACTACCATCACACCTACACAAGCTCCAATCAATCAGCAGGGCCTGCCAGCCAAGGCCAATATGGAGGTAGTGGTCTAGCCGTCCAACAACTCATATTTGCACACTCAACACCACACACCCTGATCTCCACCAATGTGCAGCAGTGAAGCTCACATGGACTGGTGACATTGCACATGCACCCATGACAATCCCAGGGGTGGTGGGGGGAACTAAGGTGCAGAAACCCATCACACATGCCCACTCAACATGACTCGTCTATGTATGACACACAGCACAGTACGCCGTACATGCGCCTGATGTGAATTCACCACAAACAATGGGATCCTGGCCATAGTCACACACCAACGAAGAAGCCAAGGTGAGACACAAAGAACACACATACACAACTTCCAACATTGCAGCTCTGACCCTGAGGAGTAGCAGCAGTCACACACACACCGCGTCACAATCACTGAAAGCTACCACAAACTCAAAATCACATTACTTGTGTAAACAACAAGTGCCAAGGGGAATCCTGAATGTGTCCCATCAGCGTTTGCCTACATCCCCAGCCCTGACAATAAAGACAACCTGGGATGACAACCTCATGAACATTAGTTTGCCATGCACCCACATCACGGAGAAACCAGGTCCAAGATGCTGGATGAACACATACCAACTCTGCAAGCATCACAAACAGGAACATCCCTAGGGACACAGCCTGCGTATGAAAAGGGAAGGGAACATGCACAGACATGCTCACACAACACACAACATGGGCACACGCAATGTCACCGGATTACACACAGCCATGAGGGCACTCCACTCCTGTGGAAGCTCCGCTGTGCCAAACCTTGTCTGTGCACGACTCAAACATATCAGCAGGACACTCCGTCAGTGAGTCAACAACTACAACACACAGAAGCCTCTGCTCACATCAGCCTGGGTACGGGAGTGTCACGTCAGTCATCTGCATACACCCAAAACACGTGGCAATCCAGTTGTACTGTATACACAGATGAGTCCTCCAAAACTGCATGTCCATTGGAGACGGGCACACAGTCAGGGTACTAGGAACATTGGACAGTGGTAAGCCCAACAGATGTGCAACAGTATAGGACAAAGATGGTAATCTACAAATGCTAAACGTACATCCCTGTGTCAAATGCTGAACATTACACCCTCAGACTGCAGCAAGGGATGCTATAGATCCAGACTAGATTAGGACACATATCCCATGGACCACATGGAGCCCATCACAGCAAAACTACATTTACCTGATCTGAACACAATTACAACAGCAAATGCATGATTCTACACATCCACATCATGTACCTCCAAAGATTAACCACAAGTAAACAAAAAGAGGCTTTATTCAGCAAGTGTGCAACAGAAATCAAAAGTCCAAAATAAACTACGGCCAATGTCCAGTCCAAATACACAGTCCCAACAGGGTGATGTGTGACAACTTGTCACCAATTGCTTGCCTGCACAGGTACCGACAGGGGACATCCCCCTTGGAGGGGCATACGAGGGGCAGGCCAGGCACCGCAGGGACAGGATCAGGGGATGCCAGAAGGAGGCAGTGAAGGTGAGGTGGGTGCAGGAGTGTCACCGGCAACTGCAGTGGAGGTGTCTGACTCGGGGGGGGGCCGGCACCACCACAGGGCTCAAGTCCGATGGTGTTGGTGCTGCAACCACTGCAGTGGGCAGATGGAGTGGACTGGGTCCCCAATGCAGTGTCCGAGTCAGACGGGGTCATTGTGGACTCCACCGCAGTGCATGACTCCAAGGTAGTGGAAGGGGGTGCAGAAGAGTTGGGCAGGACAGAGGGGGGACACGGTCTCCACACCAGTGGCACATACAGGCAGAGTGTCTGGTTTGGGGGTGGAAGAGCAAGTGGCAGGGAGGGAGGGCTTAAGCAGTTTGGTGATATGGTATCGGTGTGTGGGGGAACCTGGGGCAGGGTGTGGCGGTGGAACCTGTAGAGTGGTAACCTGGGGGATGGAGGTGAGAGACTGGGTGGGTGACTTGCAGGGTGGTGGCGGGGTCTTGCTCTTCCGGGTCCGGGAGGACTTGCGGGTGGGGGGCTCACTCTGCCTGCGCCTGGGGGAGGGTGTCCGGGGGTGAGGGGCACTTCCCTCTGTGTGGGTGGACTTCCTCTTCCCCCGGTATGCTGGATCAGCAGGATCAGAGGGGAAGAGGCCGAGGTCACACAGGAAGAGCTTCTGTGTAGGTGGGGTAGCAGGCGAGGCAAGGGAAGGGGTCTTGGAGGGAGAGGATTTGGAGGACTGCAGAGTGAATGTGGATGCCTGTGTGTGTGTGTTCCCCATCCCCTGTGTCTGTGGTATCAGTCCCCTGAGGATGCTTGTGTGCACGTCTTGCCTTTCTCTTGGGTGTGTCTGTGCTGCTCGTGTCTGTGTGCTTGGGTGATTGTGCAGGTGTGCATGTGCTTTGGACAGGTAGGGTGGTAGGAAGTGTGGATGGGGCAGAGGTGGGAGGGGTGAGGGACTGTTGGAGGAGGGACACTGCTGCTGTCAGGGAGGAGTCAATGGACCTATTGCTCCTCTGTAGGGCAGAGATACCCGTTGAGATGCCCTCCATGAACGACACCAGCTGTGTCAACAGAGTGGTGTGTGCATGGAGGACAGTCTGCATTGCTGTCTGCCCTACATGGAGCTGCCGAAGGAGGTACACAGACTCCTCACTCAGGGCAGCAGGGGACACAGGGGCAGGGGGTGCGGTGCCTGGCTTGAAGGAGACACGCTCCCGAGCACAGGAGCCTCCACGGACCTCAGGAATGGGAGCCAATGGGAAGGCGGTGGTGGTGGTGGCGGGGTCAGACAGACTAGCTGGGGTGTGGTGGCTGCTGACACCCGCATCTACAAGGGAGTCATCCTCTGAGCTGCTGTGGTCCTCAGCTGAGGTGGATGGTGCTGAGGACTCCTCGGTGTGGCTCCCCTCACCCTCCGTGCCACTGGGTCCCTCTGACCTCTCGTCGGATGCTGACCCAGTCTGGCTCCCCTGCTCCTCCTGGTCCATGGAGCTGTCCCCTCCTGTGGCCGTGGATGTATCTGCAAACAATTAGGGAAACAGACAAACATCAGTCACCTGCACTGACCGCACACACCACAGTAAGTACAGCACATCACAGAGCAAGACCTGGCATCTTTAGTAGAACATAGCCAAAAGTCATCACACAGATTAGGAGAAGCCAATTGTAAGTCTGATGGTCAACCATGGAACAGACACCCCTCCTGCCCTTGCACCCATATGTCTGGTGCCTGTCTGATGGTAATACCCCAGTGTGGACACATGCACCACCTACACAGTTGTTGGACATTGGTGAGAACATGGTGAAGTATGTGAACATGCCCACGTCACATCTCTTGCCACTGACTCAGTGCAGGTGTCTGGATAAATGGACGGGCAGAGTCTAAATAGAAATGGATGTGATGCATACCAGCACCAGACCCCATGAAGCACCCATGTCCGGATAGTCAATGCCACAATGGGGTGCATGTTGCACATGTCACTCCCTTGCAGGATCACTCTTAGGAAGTTTAATGCCATGACAAAGGCATGCCTGCAAAGTCATACATCACTGTCTCCAGTCACATGGCCATGGCAGCCAGCCAACAACAGTCTGCACTGTGTCACAATCCTAGGACATGGGGAAGGCAAGTAATGTACCTGACAAGTGCACATGTCCATCCCCCACTAACCACATCATCTGAACCCGAATTTGTACACTGCACACCAATTGGACAAATGGGAGACATGAAACACAACACCCTGAACCAGAGCACCTCACAGTGTGCTGTGAAAGATGGACATCTGCCTGACAGTCACAGTCGCATACACCTGCCTGCACAGTCATGAGATCAATCACCTATAAGTCACTGAAGTCTTGTCTCACATGGTCCAATAGCAGATGGCATGCTGACCCCTAAGCGATAAACATCACAGGAGTACCGACAACGTAGTCACAGCACAACCACACAGAGGCAGACACCTGAGGGAACATTTCACTGAGCACAGCATGTCAGCTGATACACGGGAGTGGGAGTACAGAGTGTATTGTATGCCCTGGAGTAGGCATGACTGTCCTGCTCCACCTGCAAGAGGGATGAGTCCTGGTCAGTAGGCAGGTGGCTAAGTATGTGAGACACACTTGACATACATACTCCTGAGGCCCAAACATTGTACCCACCCGCAGCATGGGGGTGTGGCAAATACCCCAGGGACATGTGGTCATTCTGATCTGCAAGGGGATCACATATCAAAGTTACACCCATACTACATTGCACGACTCAGGCATTGTGTGAGCAATTTACCCACCCATGAAGGCTAACACAATATCACGGGAACAAAAGCTGTCACCCACCTTGAGCAAAGCAAAGTGCAAGGACCCTGTACCTGAGTGACACAATTATCCTGAGCGTAAGGAGCACACCGGCCTATCAGATGGGTAGTGGCCATGTCACAATAGAGGGACATGGGTACTGGACAACAAGACTGATGTACTGGGGAAGTTTAACCACGCCAGAGGAGGGCACATAGCATGTTGGACAGAGTTCACAGTGCAGTCTTTGACTCACCCCCTCCTTGCTGCTGTCTGCCCTTCAGCTGCCCATCCAGCTCCGGGAAGACCACCGGCAGGATCTGGAGCATGTGGGGGTCAGGGTCCGGTGTCCGCCCCTCCTGCGAGGAGGCGACAGCTTCAGCTGGACCCTTGCAATCCTCCGAGTCCAGCCCCGAAGGTCCTGCCACCTCTTCTGGCAGTTGCGGATCCGGCGCTTGAGGACCCCCACGGATCTCACTGCCCGGACGATGGCCAGCCAGATGTCCTGCTTCTGATGGTCATCAACCTGTGAGGATGACAAAGTGAAAAGGCCATTACTACACATGCAACATATGCGTGCATCACACAGTTGGAAATACATATCTCAATCACAGGGGTATATGATGTACACAGGCTGTGCAACGAGGGCTATGGACAGTTTGCCAGCAGTTACTACATGGTATCATTGTATGGGAAGTGAACCATGTTTGAATGCACTGTTACTCCACTGTACCTGTTCAGTGCATGTGACTTCACACTTTGGGGGGTGCAAACTACTCAGTGAGCATGCTAGCCAGTGGTGTGCACACTGTAAATCCTGCTAGTCAGACAACATGCGCAATTAGTAAGGCAGTGGACAGCACACTCACCTGCTCCCCTGATTTCCCATACAGCTTGCTGTACTGTGGAAGGAGGTTGTCCACCAGGGCCTGGTTCTCCTCATGGGTGAAGGCTGGGGCTCTCTCCACAGTACGTGCCATTGCAGTAGCCAGAGGATGCAGAGACAGCAGCAGTGTAGTGACAGATGTCGTCCTGGAGCATGTAGTGCAGGCAAGTGAGCCCTCAGGGGAACAGCCAGCATTATATGTGTGCTGCAGAGGCAGATACTGTCCCATGTGTCCAAAGTGATAGGTCCAAGTCGTTTGCATCTTCTGAATCTGACCAATCCATGGAATTGCAGCACCAATACACGCCCACAGCATCCTTCAAAAATTCAACTTCATGACACCCATGATTTTGCAACATTGTTGTGGCTGGCCAACTGAATTCACTGCATTAGAGTCGTTGAAGCTTCAAAAATGCGTCAGTTGCCATGCCAGGCCCCAGCCAATGCGTGTGCACCGATCGGACCCGCCATACAACGTGTACCCGCTCACATTGAATGCAATGGTCCGGCCAGGCACACCGATCGGACCATTGCTGTTCAACACGTACCCGCCATACAACGCGTACCCGCTCACATTGAATGCAATGGTCCGGCCGGGCACACCGATCGGACCATTGCTGTACAACGCGTACCCGCCATACAACGCGTACCCGGTCACATTGAATGCAATGGTCCGGCCGGGCACACCGATCGGACCATTGCTGTTCAACGCGTACCCGCCATACAATGCGTACCCGCTCACATTGAATGCAATGGTCCGTGCGGGTGCACTGATCGGACAATTGCTGTACAACGCGTACCCGCCATACAACGCGTACCCGCTCACATTGAATGCAATGGTCCGTGCGGGCACACCGATCGGACCATTGCTGTTCAACGCGTACCCGCCATACAACGCGTACCCACTCACATTGAATGCAATGGTCCGGCCGGGCACACCGATCGGACCATTGCCGTACAACGTGTACCCGCTCACATTGAATGCAATGGTCCGTGCAGGCGAACCGATCGGACCATTGCTGTACAACGCGTACCCGCCATACAACGCGTACCCGCTCACATTGAATGCAATGGTCCGTGCGGGCACACCGATCGGACCATTGCTGCTCAACGCATACCCGCCATACAATGCGTACCCGCTCACATTGAATGCAATGGTCCGTGTGGGCGCACCGATTGGACCATTGCTGTACAACGCGTACCCGCCATACAGCGCGTACCCGCTCACATTGAATGCAATGGTCCGGCCAGGCACACCGATTGGACCATTGCTGTACAACGCTGTACTCGCCACATTGAATGCAATGGTCCGTGCGGGTGCACCGATCGGACCATTGCTGTACAACGCGTACCCGCCATACAACGCGTACTCGCCACATTGAATGCAATGGTCCGGCCGGGCACACCAATCGGACCATTGCTGTACAACAGCGTACCCGCTCACATTGAATGCAATGGTCCGTGCGGGCGCACCAATCGGACCATTGCTGTACAACGCGTACCTGCCATACAATGCGTACCCGCTCACATTGAATGCAATGGTCAGTGCAGGCACACCGATCGGACCATTGCTGTTCAACACATACCCGCCATACAACGTGTACCCGCTCACATTGAATGCAATGGTCCGTGCGGGCGCACCGATCGGACCATTGCTGTACAATGCGTACCCGCCATACAACGCGTACCCGCTCACATTGAATGCAATGGTCCGTGCGGGCACACCGATCGGACCATTGCTGTTCAACGTGTACCCGCCATACAACGCATACCCGCTCACATTGAATGCAATGGTCCGTGCGGGCGCACCGATCGGACCATTGCTGTACAACACGTACCCGCCATACAGCACGTACCCGCTCACATTGAATGCAATGGTCCGGCCGGGCACACCGATCGGACCATTGCTGTACAACGCGTACCCGCTCACATTGAATGTAATGGTCCTTGCGGGCGCACTGATCGGACCATTGCTGTACAACGCGTACCCACCATACGTGTACCCGCTCACATTGAATGCAATGGTCCATGCGGGCACACCGATCGGACCATTGCTGTTCAACGCGTACCCGCCATACAACGCGTACCCGCTCACATTGAATGCAATGGTCCGTGCGGGCGCACCGATCGGACCATTGCTGTACAATGCGTACCCGCCATACAACGTGTACCCACTCACATTGAATGCAATGATCCGTGCGGGCACACCGATCGGACCATTGCTCTTCAACGCGTACCCGCCATACAACGCGTACCCGCTCACATTGAATGCAATGGTCCGTGCGGGCGCACCGATCGGACCATTGCTGTACAACGCATCCCTGGACAGGCCACACGCATATGTCACCATGCTGGTCACTGGTGAACCTATGCCAGCCACATATACTGTCCAGGGACTCAGGGGCACACCTACTACACCACACCCAGTCCACACTGTATCTAAGGCATGTGTGGCAGCATAAGCTTATCTGTGTATGGGGGTGTACATGTTGTTTTGGGGGTGGCACTTGGGGGCAGACACACCCAGGCTGTGCAAGTGTTCATGGGGACAGGGTCCTTTGTGTGTTGTGCACATGACCACTGTGATGTGCAACTGTTCATTTTGGAGCATGTGGCATGGTCACATTTCCAGGTTGTGTATGTGCATGACATGTCAAATACCCCCAGGCTCACATGTGGGAAGGCATGTACGTCACAGGGTGGCCCATTGCCACAATAGTCATGTCCCTCCGAAGTCTGTGTGCATGTTGTGTTTCAGACGTCTGACTCCATGTGCACAATGGGAGACAGTATCCACATCCATGTTGTTTGTGCATGGACTTAGATGTTGTGTGTGTGTCACAGACGTCCATGTCTGTCCTGCAGAGGCTACAGGGGCCACCACCTGTGGGTGTCATGTTGGTGTTTTCTGACGTGTACATGATACGCCATGTCATGACAGTGTCCATGTGGCAAGACAGGGTCCCTGGGAATCTACTTGTCAATGAGTTGTGATGCCTGTGGCCCATCTGTCCAGACATGTCACTGTGGTATGTGTGTGGAATGTGAGAGCAGTAAATGAGTACTGTGACACAGCCTAATGGTTTCCCATAGCACACCCGGGAACCTGTTTTCAACACTTGTTGAACAGAGATGTTAGATGATGTCCATGTAGGTGCCATTCATGTCCAAACAGAACGACACACACATCAAGTACTTGTGTTTGTAAATGATGTATAATGTGAAATTGAGTATGGTGAACGACACATAGGTGGGGTGACTGACAATCTTGCTTTCTTCACCTATGCACTGCAGGGCTCCTGCTGTCCATCGACCATTCACAGACCTGGCAATGATGGTGGAAGGTGACAGCATCCGATGGTACCGCTTCACCAGGCAGCTGATTGAGGATTTGGCAGTGCAGTTGGCCCCACATTTGCAGCCTGGCCGGCCGTATCCTACAGCGCTGACCCCCAAGGTGAAGGTGATGGCAGCCCTACACTTCTTTGCCACCGGTACCTTATAACACACTGTGGCAACTACTGGTGGGATGTCACAGACTATGTTCAGCCGTGTGCTCTGCGATGTTTTGGGGGCAATGTTGAGATACCTGAACCACTACATCTATTTCCCAACACGTCAACGACTCACTGACGTCAAGAGTGACTTCTATGCCCTGGGGAGGATGCCACATGTAATTGGCTCCATTGATGGGCATGTGGCTTTGGTACCACCACAGGCACATGAGCAAGCCTACAGAAACCGCAAACACTACCATTCGATCAATGCGCTGGTGGTATGTCTGGCAGATATGACCATCACACATGTGTGTGCCTGTTTCCCAGGTTCTGCTCACGATGCCTACGTGATGAGGAGTAGTCGCATCCCGAGGATGATGTCACAGATGCGGAACCAGCGTGCCTGGCTTGTTGGTGTGTACTAACTTTGTACCATTGTGTGTGTTCTGCTATGTAGTTTTCCGCCCTCTTTTCCAACTCAGCTAATGTGCAATTGTCTGTCTGTAGGTGACTCAGGATACCCCAACATGCCGTGGTTGCCGACACCCCTCAGGAACCCTGTGACACCAGCCCAGATGCGCTACAATGAGGCACATGGTCGGACGAGGAGGGTGATTGAGCAGACCTTTGGTCTCCTGAAGAGCCGCTTCCACTGCCTCGACAAGACAGGAGGGTCCCTCCCATATGCCCCAGCAAAGGTGTGCAAGATTGTCATCGTCTGCTGCATGCTCCACAACCTGGCAGCGCGGAAGAAGTTGCCTCTCATTCTGGATGACGATGACCAACGTCCGCCACCTGTGGAAGATCCTGGCCTGGGTCACGATGCCAGTGAAGATGATGATGATGATGTCCGCACACAGCTCATCACCAACTTCTTCAGCTGAATGTGAGTGTCCAGAGGGTTGTAATGTCAATGATTTGAGTTTCCATGATATGTGTGTGTGGTGCTCTTGTGCTGTTTGAGTGTGGCCATGTGCTACTTGACTGGATGCGTGCAGCAATGTGTCCTTGCAGGTGGTCTGTACTGCCCAACAGTGTTGACATGCTAACTTGGTTTTCTGTAGTTATCTTGTGACATGTATTAGACATGAGTATTGCCGTTCTGTACTGTTCTTCAGTAGTTTTGACTGTGTGTCATGTCTGTCCTTCACAGGGTGCTGCCGGAGTTGTTTGATCGACTTGGATCCCCCAAATCCATGAGTCAACTTCCAAGGTGGAAGCAGTCGTTTCCCAACAGGTGATGTGCCACACACCCCTGGACTTTCTACCTTCTGCACTTTTTGACTTTGTGGCCACAGCCAGGTTGGATTAGCTTGCATTTGTAGTGGATACACCATGTTGCAAATGTGTATTAAACCTGTGCTTCACTTTGGGAATTGCGTTGTCTGTAGTCACACGTCTGAGTGACATTTGCTTGCTGCACCTGTGGTCTAGTTGACACAGACTGTGAATAGGTGTGGTGTCTGTGCATTGCACTGTATTTCCTGGCAACATCAGTGTAGGGGATGAGTCTGATGGCCCTGGTGTGTATGTGTTTTGTGGCCCTGGTGGTGTGTCTCCCTCATATGTGTCACGTCGCCATGACTGACATGACAGTGTTGGACTTGCCGTAGCAGTTAGCATGCACAGTGTAATTTTTCTGATCACCATCTCCATGACAGACACCACGTTGGAATCACAACAGAGGCAGATATGGTGTATTGGTGAGTTTATTTACATAAGGTGTGGGGATGATGCACAGGATGGTGGGTGCTGTACATAGAAATTGGAATCCAAAGTTCCCATGTGATTCGGAAGTCTTGGTAGCTGAAATGTCCAGAGTAAAGTCCAGTCATCTGATGAATTTGGACAACTAGAGCTCCCCATGTCATGTGAGCGAGTTGGGTTGGCTTCGACAGGGCGTGCATTTTGCACACAGAGGAAAAGTTCCAGAACAGGTGTTGGCTTCCTGGGGGATGTAGCTGGCCATCGGTCTCTCTGTATGGCCTCCTCAGACGGCCCCTCTTCTTTGGGGGGGACCCTCATGCGCAGGCTGCCGCGGTGCAGGGGACTCTCCACCAGAGTCCTCCACCCTCCCTGTGGTATTTGCATTAGTTTCAGCTGCAGATGTTGTGGGCACACAGGGAGGTGAGACCATGTTGGTGGTAAACTGGCAGAGGCATGTCAGTATGTCCCTATGCACCACTGTTAGTTGGTCCAATGTGTCCCACTTGGACTCTATGCCAGACATGTGTGTATCGACATGTGACATGTGTGTCTCGACACGTGACATGTGTGTCTCGACACGGGACATGTGGGAGTCCAAGCGGGCATGATGGGCAGCCTGCTGCTGTTGTATGTCCTTGAGGATCCCCACTACCTGGCTGACTTCTCCGGTGCTAGTCTGGTATGCATCTGCGATGTGTGCCAGTTGTGGGTCATCATGCAGTCCCGACCCCTCTGCAAAGAGCGACCTGTGTCTACCGCCCCTCCCACCACCCCTGGCGACACGTGCGGGACCTGCAGGGGCACGCACAGCTGACCGTGTGCCCACTTGGATGTTGTTCGTGGGCTCGTTGTCACCAGCTCCAGTTTGGGCCTGGGTCCCTGCGCTGTTGTCACCTGTGGTCCTTGGTGTGTCTGTGTTGGCAGGGGTGGCCTGTGTGTTGGCAGTTGTTGGAGGGGTGGGTGCAGGGGGTGCAGATGTTGGTCCTGCTGGTGCTGCATGATGACTGCCACCGGAGGGTCCAGCTAGTTCTTTGCCATCCGAGGAGTGCAGAGGCTGATCCACACCAGTGAGCTCAGTGTCCCCCGGAGCCTGGGACAGGGACTCCTCCATGTCTGCTGCTGAGTCCCCATCATCACCTGTTTTGGGGAGAGACACAGATTGTATAGTATGTTTCTACAGGCATCAATTGTTCAAACACCTGACAGTTGTGACTGTACCTCTGGATGCGGGCCTGGACATAGCATTCTCCTAAATTGTGACAGTCAGAGAGTGATATTGGTGTAGCACATTGTCCTGCCAACCTGTGGCATGTCAATGTGAATGTTGAGGTGTGTGCCTGACCAGCATTGGTGCCATCCGGGCCTCCTTCTCCCCCCAGACCAGATATCCCACCATGGACCGTGCTTCCATTGCAGGGAGTGCAAGTTGTCTTTCAGGATGTCAGTCAGTGGTGTCCTGCTGTTGGTTGTTGCACAGTTCCCATCAGGGCCTTGTGCTTCCCACAGCAGTTCCCAGTGTCAGCCATCTTGTGAGTCCTTTTCCACTCCCTGTGATGTGTGCATGGTTCAGGGTGGTGTTGATGGGCCAATTGTGAGGGTGAGCAATATCTGTGACTACGACTCCCATCATGCTATTGCCTCCACCCCCTTCCCAGCATGCCCATCCTTCCTTCCTTTTGACTCTGCTACCCTGTGGGGTGGGGTGCCTGTGCTGACAGGATGGCTGGGAGTGTTGTCCTGGCAGTTGTTTGGCTACAAGTCCCAATAGTGTCCCTGTGCTTCACACTGCATAACCCAGGGTGGTGGTTCTTTGTGGGATCTTCAGTTAGGATGTGAGGCATTGCATTCTCCCAGGTGGGTTATGTGGAGTTAGTGTTGAGGGGGGGTGTGAGGGGAGGTGCTTGTAACTTTGGTCAGTGCTGTGAGTCCTACTTCCCACCCAGCCAGATATCCCACCATGGACCGTGCTTCCATTGCAGGGAGTGCAAGGTGTCTTTCAGGATGTCAGTCAGTGGTGTCCTGCTGTTGGTTGTTGCACAGTTCCCAGTGGGGCCTTGTGCTCCCCACAGCAGTTCCCAGTGTCAGCCATCTTGTGAGTCCTTTTCCACTCCCTGTGATGTGTGCATGGTTCAGGGTGGTGTTGATGGGCCAATTGTGAGGGTGAGCAATATCTGTGACTACGACTCCCATCATGCTATTGCCTCCACCCCCCTTCCCAGCATCCCCATCCCTCCTTCCTTTTGACTCTGCTACCCTGTGGGGTGGGGTGCCTGTGCTGGCAGGATGGCTGGGAGTGTTGTCCTGGCAGTTGTTTGGCTACAAGTCCCAAGAGTGTCCCTGTGCTTAACACTGCATAACCCAGGGTGGTGGTTCTTTGTGGGATCTTCAGTTAGGATGTGAGGCATTGCATTCTCCCAGGTGGGTTATGTGGAGTTAGTGTTGAGGGGCGGTGTGAGGGGAGGTGCTTGTAACTTTGGTCAGTGCTGTGAGTCCTCCTTCCCACCCAGCCAGATATCCCACCGTGGACCGTGCTTCCATTGCAGGGAGTGCAAGTTGTCTTTCAGGATGTCAGTCAGTGGTGTCCTGCTGTTGGTTGTTGCACAGTTCCCAGCGGGGCCTTGTGCTCCCCACAGCAGTTCCCAGTGTCAGCCATCTTGTGAGTCCTTTTCCACTCCCTGTGATGTGTGCATGGTTCAGGGTGGTGTTGATGGGCCAATTGTGAGGGTGAGCAATATCTGTGACTACGACTCCCATCATGCTATTGCCTCCACCCCCCTTCCCAGCATGCCCATCCTTCCTTCCTTTTGAGTGGACTTCAGTGTGTGTGAGTGTGACAGCAATGGCAAGATGGCTGACAATGTGGTCGTGTTGTTTGTTGGTGCCCAGTTCCCAGCAGGGCCTTGTGCTCCCCACAGCTGAGGCCAGTGTCAGACATCTTTGAAGTGGCTTTTCACTCCCTGTGAGGTGTGCATGCTTCAGTGGTGGCTTGCTGGGCCATGTGGGTGGGAGATGTTGAGCTGTGACTATGACTCCCATCATGCTATTGCCTCCACCCCCTTCCCAGCATGCCCATCCTTCCTTCCTTTTGAGTGGACTTCAGTGTGTGTGTTTGTGACAGCAATGGCAAGATGGCTGACAGTGTGGTTGTGCTGTTTGTTGGTGCCCAGTTCCCAGCAGGGCCTTGTGCTCCCCACAGCTGAGGCCAGTCTCAGACATCTTTGAAGTGGCTTTTCACTCCCTGTGAGGTGTGCATGCTTCAGTGGTGGCTTGCTGGGCCATGTGGGTGGGGGATGTTGAGCTGTGACTGCCACTCCCATCATGCTACTGCCTCCACCCCCCTGCCCAGCATGCCCATCCTTCCTTCCTTTTGACTCTGCTACCCTGTGGGGTGGGGTGCCTGTGCTGACAGGATGGCTGGGAGTGTTGTCCTGGCAGTTGTTTGGCTACAAGTCCCAAGAGTGTCCCTGTGCTTCACACTGCATAACCCAGGGTGGTGATTCTTTGTGGGATCTTCAATTAGGATGTGAGGCATTGCATTCTCCAAGGTGGGTTATGTGGAGTTAGTGTTGAGGGGGGGGTGAGGGGAGGTGCTTGTAACTTTGGTTAGTGCTGTGAGTCCTCCTTCCCACCTAGCCAGATATCCCACCATGGACCGTGCCTCCATTGCAGGGAGTGCAAGTTGTCTTTCAGGATGTCAGTCAGTGGTGTCCTGCTGTTGGTTGTTGCACAGTTCCCAGCAGGGCCTTGTGCTCCCCACAGCAGTTCCCAGTGTCAGCCATCTTGTGAGTCCTTTTCCACTCCCTGTGATGTGTGCATGATTCAGGGTGGTGTTGATGGGCCAATTGTGAGGCTGAGCAATATCTGTGACTACAAGTCCCATCATGCTATTGGCTACACTGACTTGACCAGCATACACCAGATTCCTTCCTTTCAGTGATCTTCCCTGTGAGGTGGTGTTCTAGTGGTGTCAAGAGATATGCGAGTGTTTGTTGGTTGTATTTGTGCCAGTGCCTTGCTGCATTTGTTGTTAGGTTTGTACATGTCATGACACAGTTAGATATCACTATGAGATGGCAGGTATTGTGTTTGTGTGACTAGCATTAACATCTTGGGATGAATATGTTTTGGTTGCTGTGTATTTGCTAAGGGTGCATGGTTTGCCTATCCCTTTGAGAGTGCTGTGTGTGTATTGCCACACCATATTGTGTATATTAGTTGTGTACTCACCAGGCTCTGGGATGTCTGTTAGTCCGTATACGCTCACTGGTGGTAGGATGGTCCGCACCTTCTCCTCCCAGGGCCTGAGGTATACTGGTTTTGCAGGAGGGCCACTGCCGGTGTGCTGGCTGAGGAGGTAATCCTTTTTAAGTAGGTCCCGGACCCTCCTGCGCACATCATACCACCTGTTCTGGATGTCTTCCTTTGTGCGCAAACATGGTGCTTGTGCGTTGACCCTGTCGACAATCCTCACCCACATCTTGGTTTTCTGCGCTATGGGGGTCTGTTGTACCAATGTACCAAACAACTGTGGCTCTACCCTGAGGATCTCATCTACCATGACTTCCAATTCACTATCTAGGAACTTTGGATTCTTCTTTGGGGGCATGGTGGTGGTGGTGATTGATGTGTGTGTGTGTGCAAGTGGGTGTGTGTGAGTGTAGGCTTAGCTGGGTGTGTGTGAGGGTGGTATTTGTAGGTGTGGTAATGGTGTGTGGCTTATGTGATGTATGAGCTGTGAGTGTGTCTGTGGTTGCTGTGTGATGGTGTTGTTTTCTGGCAGGTGAGTGGAATTTGCAAAGGATCATGGTAGGGATTTGTGGCCTTTATGTAGGTGGATTTGGAGGTGTGTCCTTGTTCCATTTCCCCCCCCAGTATTTATTGGCTTAGTGGTTGCTTGTTTGGCCCTTTTTTTTTGGCTTTTTTTCCTTGGTGTTTTTGTTGCATGTAGGAGTCGTTCTTGTGTCCGAGTCGGACGCTGCTGTTGTCTGGTGCGATGTTGTCCGACTCGTTCCCGCTGTGTGTCAGCTATATTTCATATTCGGCGTACGAGTCGGTCGCGGAGTATTGGGTTGCTTCGGCTGGATTTTGTATGTGTGTCGGTCGTCCGGCTTGTGCTCCGTGCGTGTCGGTCGTGTTTTGCATGCACAGCATCGTACTACGCGGGTCGGAGTTCGCGGGTACTTTTCGTTCGGGTTCAAGCTGGGTGCGTGTCGGTCGGTTCGTTTCGAGTGAATTTCCGGCCGGATAGCTTGTTTCCGCCTGGCTCGGTCGTTCGTTTTGTATTCGGTCCGAGTCGGTCGGATTTCACATGCATTTCATCGTACTACCCGGGTCGTACGGCGCCGGTCGGAGTCGGTCGGAATAAAATCCCGTACTGAGTCGGTCAAGACGTTTTCCGGCCCGAATCGGAATCGACCCCTTTATCTTCAATTTACATTCGACATCCAGAATCAAGAGTTCAACTTTCTGGATACTACAGTTTACATCAAAGATAATAGAATCTGTAGCAGAATGTATAGAAAACCCACAAGTACAAACAGCATTCTCCACACTAACAGAGGACATCCCCTACATCTGAAATGGAGTGTTCCATACGTGGAGTTCTTCAGAGTCAAACGATGCTGCTCAGAGGAGGATGACTTTACAAAGCAAGCCGAAGAAATGTATGGAAGATTTCAGATCAGAGGTTACCCGGAAACAGTTTTAAAAGATGCTCTACAGAGAGCCAATATGAAAAAACGAGAGACAGTACTTACACCGAGCTTTGAGCCAAACCAAACCAAAGGCAAGAATGACCAGGATGTAAGGTTCATAATGAATTTTAACACATCTAGTGCCCAGGTAAGAAACATACTCAGGAATAATTGGCGGATCCTGTTAATGGATGAAGATATGAAAAAGATACTTCCTGAAAAACCTAACATTATCTACAGCAAAGCACCATCATTCAATCAATCAATCAATCAATCAATCAGGGGGCTTATAAAGCACGCTACTCACCTGTGAGGGTCCAAAGGCGCTGGGGGGAGGGGGTGGGGGCGCAGCTCCGGTTCAGTTGAAGAGGCAGGTCTTGAGGTTCTTCCTGAAGGTGTGCAGGTTCGGGGAGCATCTGATGTTTGCTGGGAGCCCGTTCCAGGTCTTGGCTGCGATGTAGGAGAAGGCTCATACACCAGCTCTGCTTCTGCGGATGCGGGGGGTCTCTGCCAGGACGAGGTCGACGGAGCGGATGTTCCTTTTGGGTACGTGGGAGGAGACTCTCTCGTTGAGGTATTTGGGTCCGATGTTGTGGAGGGATTTGTAGGCATGGGTGAGAAGTTTGAAGGTCACTCTCTTCTCAACGGCGAGCCAGTGGAGGTCTCGTAGGTGTTGGGTCATGTGTTCGTGTCATGGTGTCCCTAGGACAAGTCTTGCTGCGGCGTTCTGGATGGTTTGGAGCTTGTGTAGCAGAGTTCTGTTGATTCCGGCGTAGAGGGCGTTGCCGTAGTCCAGTCTGCTGGTTATGAGTGCGTGGGTGACAGTCTTTCTGCATTCGGGGGGTATCCATTTGAAAGTCTTTTGGAGGATGCGAAGGCAGTTGAAGCTGGTGGAGGCGATGGAGTTGATCTGGCGGTTCGTGGTGAGGGAGGAGTCCAGGATGATGCCGAGGTTCCTTGAGTCATCTGTAGGGGTGGGTGGACTCCCGAGGGCAGAGGGCCACCAGGTGTTGTCCCAGGCCGAGTTGGAGGGTCCTAGGATGAGGACCTCGGTCTTCTCCGAGTTGAGCTTCAGGCAGCTGTCTTTCCTCCAGCACGCGACGTCCTTCATTCCTTCCTGGAAGCCGAGTCTGGTGTCTTCAGGGTTCTTCATGAGGGAGAGGATGAGCTGGGTGTTGTCGGCGTATGAGATTATGCTGAGCCCATGCTGTCTGACGATGGTGGCGAGGGGGGCCATGTAGATGTTGAAGAGCGTGGGGCTGAGCGACGATCCTTGGGGTACTCCGCAGTTGATCTCTGTTGGTTCAGAGAGGAAGGGAGGGAGTCTGATACTCTGGGTTCAGCCGGAGAGGAAGGATCAGATCCAGTTGAGGGCGGTTCCTCTTATCCCCGCGTCATGAAGTCTGGCTGCGAGCGTGCAGTGCGAGACCGTGTCGAAGGCTGCGGAGAGGTCTGGTAGGATGAGGGACGCGGTGTGTCCCTGGTCGAGTAGCATGCAGATGTCATTAGTGGTGGCGAGGAGGGCGGACTCGGTGCTGTGGTTGCTGCGGAATCCGGACTGGGAGGAGTCTAGGATGGAGTTCTCTTCGATGAAGGTGGTCAGCTGAGCGTTTGCGAGTCTCTCTGTGACTTTGGCAGCGAAGGGGAGCAGGGAGATGGGCCGGTAGTTTTTCAGGTCCGTCAGGTCGGCCGTGGGCTTCTTTTAACTAGCTCGTATTTTAAACCAACTGATCCTCAAACCAACACAATGACATGGCTCCCAGTTCCCACCAGAGGCTTCTTCAAATGCACTAAGTGCAAGGATTGCAGACATGGCATAAATAAGAGTGAGTATGCAACCATCTATGGTACAACAAACAAGATACAGGAGAAAATCACCTGTGAAACTGAATCAGTTGTATATGTTGGAATGCCAATATGGCACCAAATACGTGGGCAGTACCATCAATAAACTTAAGCTCCGTATATTGCAACATCTGAGGGCAATTGCCAATAAGGACTACCAATATGCCATGGCGAAGCACATATGGCAAAGACATGATGGGAAAACCGAAAATATGAAATATTTTGGCATCAAATATGTACAGAATAAACCACGAGGAGGAAACACTTAATTAGAGCTATGTCATGAAGAATCCAAAAAGATTCTCCTACTAGGTACAGAGACCCCCAATGGGCTGAATAGTGACGCTGAACTGTATATCCACTTCAAAAAAAAGTTGGGGCAGTAGGGGGGTCTCTCAGTATCCTTTGATCTCCACATATAGCCCAAATTCTATCATAATCTGGAAACCTGATACTTGAAGAAGGAAGATACTGATAAATATCTAAGGACTAACAATAGAGACTCTGGGGCCGATTCCGATTCAGGCCGGAAATCTCTCCGACCGAGCCGGACCCGGTGAGATTTCTGACCGAATCGGACACCAGCAGTCCGACCGAATGAGTACGATGCGCACGCATGCAATCGGACTCGATTCGGTCGGACTCCCATTGAAGTCAATGGGAGCCGGTCGTACAACGCGTACGCGGGCTCCCATTGACTCAATGGGTGCGAGGTGAACAAGGGCGCCCCCTACAGCAGGTACGCGTCGATGTGACTCGAGCCGCACATGCACAGGTAGGGGTACCCATGGGTCCCCCCTGTGTGCGACTCGCACGGCCACGTGTACAGGGGGCTCCAACACGGACCCCCAAAGTCCGGCTCCGACAGCTCTTTTGAGCCGGACGGTGCGAGTCGGTCGGACTTCTCGAGGCACGCATCGTACTTGCCTGGCCGGGGAACGTCTCCATCACGCCGTGCGAGTCGTGTCCGTGCGAGTCGGTCGGAGCGGTTCGGACCTGCGAACGAGTCGGTCGGCGATTTCGCGTGCGCTCGCATCGTACTCGCTCGGCCGGACGCACGTTCGATTCGGTCGGGAAAGAGGGCTCCGAATCGGATCCGGTTAAGACGAATCCGATTCGGTGCGCTACCGGCCGAGATCGGAATCGGCCCCTCTGCATTTTGTTTCTTGCCCATGGGGTCATGAAAGCTTTAAAGCATGCTATTTCCACGTCCTAAATCCTTGATTGTCTTGAGAATATGTTTGCTGAGTACATGTAAACAGAACATAGAACATTGGGACCGTGAAGACTTATTATTTATCTTTCACTTTGATTCTTCAGAGATCATCCTCCCTATAGTCTATAGAAATAAGGTCATTTTACATACTTTAATAAGCGATGACTAGATACCGCAACATTAGCCTTTTTATTTGGTTGATTGTTGACTAGCACTTTAAAGTTTGATTATATTAGGATTTTTAAGGGGCTAAGTGTTATTGCCGGCACTTTCAAACATCTGTAGGATCTCTAGTTGTAAGAAACATTTTTACCACTATACTGTTTATGGCACGTAGCACTTTAAAGATCCAATATGATAATGAGAATGTTTATGCAAGAACAGGAATATTAATTTTACGATCCATGTCTCCTAATTGCAATATATATTCGTTATGAGACTAACTTTTGACATACAAATTTAATCGTGGAATAGTTTACAGCACATATCACTTTTATGTCATAGCTCTGTTCATTGACATAAACAATGCGATCTAGTCATGGTAATGTTTACAGCACATAGCACTTTACATATACCAGTACTGGTTATTGATGTTAATATGTAACTGGGTTTCTAACTGATAGCCAGATTACAATTGAGACAGGATTGGCTTAGGACTTTCAGGGAGTGTCTAACAGTGGTGACATCATACAGCACTTTAATATCGAAGTACTGTTTAATAACATCTAGGATCTTCTCTCCATCCCTTAACAAGAATGTTCATCAAATTTGTGTATCCCTGACAGTAGAGAGTATTCCAAGTGAGAAGAGAGTCTCTTGGAGTCTCTTAGAGTCTCTTGGAGTCTTCTTGGAGTCTAAGAAATTTTAAGAATCTCAGATTTAGTTGGAGGACACGATCCCGCTTATGCTATGTGTAGTTCGGCCCCATTGTCACCTCTATTATACACTTAGACCGACTATGGATCTAACCATTATACTATCATGAATTGCACACTCACTTGCACTTTTCTGCACGCTGTTTTGCACTTTCTATGACACTATATAGCATCTTATGGAAACTTGTAAATCATACTGTTATGTCCATACATGACAACAAATGCCCCATATTCAGGTTTGGTTTGGACAACTATGAAGATCCTCTCACCTTCTGAAAATTGACTGTTTTTCTCCTTTTTTCAGGTACAAAATTATTGTTGAAGTGCAGGTCCCCCAGTTGTTAAAATTGAATTGACGGTGATATATTTCAGATTACAACCACCATACAACATACGGGCACTTTACCGTAATTATAGAATTTAATTGTAAACACATACAAGAACATTACATAATGTTTTTGAGACTTATATAAACTAATATAACATGTTGTGGGGAATTGAGAAAAATTGTTTGAAAAACTTAATGAAAATCTGCCTGTTTCCTTGCTTGTGCAATGTGTACAATGTTCAAAATGTAAAATATCTGTGTGTGTGTGTCTTTAAATTTTGGAGGTTATTTGGAGGGAAGTTTCCCTTTAAATAGTTTGTTTTTACACAAATACTCTAGACCCAGTTGAAGGCTGCAGCCGTAACACGTAGGTCCCTTTGTTGCACTGTCGGTGGTTTAAAGAAAATAAAAAGGACTGCTTAAAACCTGCTGTTGCCTGGCTGTGCTGCTTCTCTTCTACGCCCTCGGATCGAGGGGGCCTTTGTTGTTGTAGGAAGAACCTTGGAATATGTATATATATATGAAATTTATTTTAGCCCTGAAGAAGTTCCTAGAGAACAAAACGTGTTGGCTTTGGCTACAAATAAAAATTGTCTGGAAATGTATTTATCAATAAAGGATGACTCATTAATTCAAATTGTGGATCACTCTAGACACGTCACATTACCAACTTTTGTCAGGCCAAAATATTGTGATAAAAAAAGATCAAGGACCAAAACATCGTAAGTATTTGTAGTGCCCACTTGACATGTGCCATTTCATAGCAGAGAAGCAGTCCAAGAATTTTATTTGCAATATGTCTGACCATTGCTACTATTACTTTGACACCATTCGTGTTAAAATAGGAGATTTGAAGTTCGCCCACAACAGGTGTGCGATGTTTATCTAGTCTTGGCTTTTTTGTGCTCATCTCTTTTCTTTCTGTTTCTTGTAAATTTTTACATTTTAGATGCAGGACTAAAATTAGAAAAATAGAAAGTGATGTAAGTTTATTTAACATCTAACTATATTCCTCTAGCCGCAGTACTTTGTATTTTTGTAATTAGTGTGTGATGCAGGGTTTGATACCTTTGATCGGACAAGCATACTTATTTTACTGACAATCTAACATTATCAGTACCCTTCAAACGCAGGGGAGCCTGCAGCTGGAGGGCGGGGTTGCTGGACCCTCGTTAATTTTGGATTTGCCACACCTGTTTTTACTTTGATCGCGCTGAGGTGACGAAGCCACGCCCACTGAGACATGCCCAGCCCACATGATGGGCTACTTAGGCAGTTCTACAGCATGTCGGCGCAGCCTATGAACTAAGGTTGGTTTCGGGCCACCTTTTTATTTCCTTGTATCGCACCGCAGTGCTTCTTTGGAGGTGCCTGGCCCCTGTTGTGTGGCTGACCATCTTTACTGTGTTTCTGGGTTCATTTACATATTTGATTTAATTTGCCTACGTTACCAGTACCCTATAAACGCAGGGGAGCCTGCAGCTGGAGGGCGGGGTTGCTGGACCCTCGTTAATTTGTGATTTGCCCCACCTGTTTTTACTTCGATTGCGCTGAGGCGATGAAGCCACGCCCACTGAGGCACACCCAGCCCTCATGATGGGCTACTTAGGCAGTTCTACAGCGCGTCCACCAGCCTGTGAACTAAGGTTGGTTTCGCCCACATTTTTATTTCCTTGTATCACACCACGGTGCTTCTTCGGAGGTGCCTGGATCCTGCTGAGTGGCTGACCATTTTTACTCTGTTTATGTGTTCATTTACATATTTGATTTAGTTTGCCTACGTTATGGGTGCCCTCCAAATGCAAGGGAGACTGCAGCTGGAGGGCGGGGTTGCAGGACCCTCGTTAATTTTTGATTTGCCCCATCTGTTTTACTTAGATCGCGCTGAGGTGATGAAGCCACAACCACTGAGAAATACCCAGCCCTCCTGACGGGCTACTTAGGCAGTTCTACAGCGCATCCGCACAGCCTGTGAACTAAGGTTCCTTTCGCCCACATTTTTATTTCCTTGTATCGCACCACGGTGCTTCTTTGGAGGTGCCTGGCTCCTGTTGTGTGGATGACCATTTTTACTCTGTTTATGTGTTCTTTTACATATTTGATTTTGTTTGTCTACGTTACCAGTAACCTCCAAATGCAGGGGAGCCTGCAGCTGGAGGGAGGGGTTGATGGAGCCTTGCTAATTTTTGTTTTGCCCCACCTGTTTTTACTTCGATCACGCAGAGACGATGCAGCCACGCCCACTGAGACATGCCCAGCCCTCATGATGGGCTACTTAGGCAGTTCTACAGCGCGTCTGCGCAGCCTGTGAACTAATGTTGGTTTTGCCCACATTTTTATTTCATAGTATCGCACCATGGTGCTTCTTTGGAGGTGCCTGGCTCCTGTTGTGTGGATAACCATTTTTACTCTGTTTATGTGTTCTTTTACATATTTGATTTAGTTTGCCTATATTACCAGTACCCTCTAAACGCAGGGGAGCCTGCAACTGGAGGGCGGGGTTGCTGGACCCTTGTTAATTTTTGATTTGCCTCACCTGTTTTTACTTTGATTGCGCTGAGGCGATGAAGCCACACACACTGAGATACGCCCAGCCCTCATGATAATCTACTTAGGCAGTTCTACATCGCATCCACGCAGCCTGTGAGCTAAGGTTGGCTTCGCCCACATTTTTCTTTCCTTGTATCGCACCACGGTACTTCTTTGGAGGTGCCTGGCTCCTGTTGTGTGGCTGACCATTTTTACTCTGTTTATGTGTTCTTTTTCATAATTGCTTTAGTTTGCCCATGTTACCAGTACCCTCCAAACGCTAGAGAGCCTGCAGCTGGAGGGCGGGGTTGGTGGACAATTGTTAATGTTTGATTTGCCCACCTGTTTTTACTTATATCGTGCTGAGGCGACGAAGCCACGGCCACTGAGACACGCCCAGCCATCATGACGGTCTACTTAGGCAGTTCTACATCGCATCCGCGCAGCCTGTAAACTAAGGTTCGTTTCGCCCACATTTTTATTTTCTTGTATCGCACCACGGTGCTTCTTTGGAGGCGCCTGGCTCCTGTTGTGTGGATGACCATTTTTACTCTGTTTATGTGTTCTTTTACATATTTGATTTCGATTGCCTACGTTACCAGTACCCTCCAAACGCAGGGGAGCCTGCAGTTGGAGGATGGGGTTCATGGACCCTCGTTAATTTTTGATTTGCCCCACCTGTTTAAACTTCGAACACGCTGAGGCGAAGCAACCACGCCCACTGAGACACGCCCAGCCCTCATGATGGGCTACTTAGGCAGTTCTAAAGCGCGTCTGCGCAGCCTGTAAACTAATGATGGTTTTGCCCACATTTTTTTTAATTCATTGTATCGCACCATGGTGCTTCTTTGGAGGTGTCTGGCTCCTGTTCTGTTGCTGACCATTTGTACTCTGTTTATGTGTTCTTTTACAAATTTGATTTAGTTTGCATATGTTACCAGTACCCTCCAAACGCAGGGGAGCCTGCAGCTGGAGGACGAGGTTTCTGGACCCTTGTCATTTTTTGATTTGCCCCACCTGTTTTCACTTCGATCGTGCTGAGGCGAAGAAGCCACGCCCACTGAGACACGCCCAGCCCTCATGATGGGCTACTTAGGCAGTTCTAAAGCGCGTCTGCGCAGCCTGTAAACTAATGATGGTTTTGCCCACATTTTTTTAAATTCATTGTATCGCACCATGGTGCTTCTTTGGAGGTGTCTGGCTCCTGTTCTGTTGCTGACCATTTGTACTCTGTTTATGTGTTCTTTTACATATTTGATTTAGTTTGCATATGTTACCAGTACCCTCCAAACGCAGGGGAGCCTGCAGCTGGAGGACGAGGTTTCTGGACCCTTGTCATTTTTTGATTTGCCCCACCTGTTTTCACTTCGATCGTGCTGAGGCGAAGAAGCCACGCCCACTGAGACACGCCCAGCCCTCATGACGGGCTTCTTAGGCAGTTCTAAAGCGCGTCCACGCAGCCTGTGAACCAAGGTTGGTTTCGCCCACGTTTTTAATTCCTTGTATCGCACCACGGTGCTTCTTTGGAGGTGCCTGGCTCCTATTGTGTGGCTTACCATTTTTACTCTGTTTATGTGTTCTTTTACATGTTTGATTTCGTTTGCCTACATTACCAGTACCCTCCAAATGCAGGGGAGCCTGCAGCTGAAGGGCGGGGTTGATGGACTCTTGCTCATCTTTGATTTGCCCCATCTGTTTTTACTTCAATCATACTGAGGTGTCAAAGCCACGCCCACTGAGACAAGCCTTGCCCTCATGATGGGCTACTTAGGCAGTTCTACAGCGCGTCTGGATAGCCTGTGAACTCAGATTGGTTTCGCCCACGATTTTATTTCATTGTATCGCACCACCATGCTTCTTTGGCGTTGTCTGGCTCCTGTTGTGTTTCTGACCATTTTTACTCTGTTTATGTGTTTTTTCACATATTTGATTTAGTTTGCCTATGTTACCAGTACCCTCCAAACGCAGGGGAGCCTGCAGCTGGAGGACAGGGTTGCTTGACCCTCGTCAATTTTTGATTTGCCCCACCTGTTTTTACTTCGATCGTGCTGAGGTGACAAAGCCACGTCCACTGAGACACGCCCAGCCCTCATGACGGGCTACTTAGGCAGTTCTACAGTGCTTCCACGCAGCCTGTGAACTAAGGTTGGTTTCCCCACATTTTTATTTTCTTGTATCACACCACGGTGCTTCTTCGGAGGTGCCTGTCTCCTGCTGTGTGGCTTACAATTTTTACTCTGTTTATGTGTTCTTTTACATATTTGATTTAGTTTGCCTACGTTACCAGTACCCTCCAAATGCAGGGGAGCCTGCAGCTGGAGGGCGGGTTGCAGGACTCTCGTTATTTTTTGATTTGCCCCATCTGTTTTTACTTAGATCGCGCTGAGGTGATGAAGCCACGCCCACGGAGAAATGCCCAGCCCTCTTGACAGACTACTTAGGCAGTTCAACAGCGCATCCGCACAGCCTGTGAACTAAGGTTTGTTTCGCCCACATTTTTATTTCCTTGTATCGCACCACCGTGCTTCTTTGGAGATGCCTGGCTCCTGTTGTGTGGATGACCATTTTTACTCTGTTTATTTGTTCTTTTACATATTTGATTTTGTTTGCCTACGTTACCAGTACTCTCCAAACGCAGGGTAGCCTGCAGCTGAAGGGCAGGGTTGATGGCCCCTCATTAATTTTTGATTTGCCCCACCTGTTTTTACTTCGATCACGCTAAGGCGATGCAGCCACGCCCACTGAGACACGCCCAGCCCTCATGATGGGCTACTTATCCAGTTCTAAAGCACGTCTGCGCAGCCTGTGAACTAATGTTGGTTTCGCCCACATTTTTATTTCATTGTATCACACCACTGTGCTTCTTTGGAGGTGTCTGGCTCCTGTTGTGTTTCTGACCATTTTTACTCTGTTTATTTGTTCTTTTACATATTTGATTTTGTTTGCATCGTTACCAGCACCCTCCAAACGCAGGGGAGCCTGCAGCTGGAGGGCAGGGTTGATGGTCCCTCGTTAATTTTTGTTTGGCCCCACGTGTTTTTACTTTGATCACGCTGAGGCAACTCAGCCACGCCCACTGAGACATGCCCAGCCCTCATGATGGGCTACTTAGGCAGTTCTACAGCGTGTCTGCGCAGTCTGTAAACTAAAGTTGATTTCGCCCACATTTTTATTTCTTTGTATCGCACTACGGTGCTTCTTCAGAGCTGCCTGGCTCCTGTTGTATAGCTGACCATTTTTACTCTGTTTATGTGTTCTTTTACATGTTTGATTTCGTTTCCCTACGTTACCAGTACCCTCCAAAAGCTGGGTAGCCTGAAGCTGGAGGGCGAGGTTGGTGGACCCTTGTTAATTTTTGATTTGCCCCACCTGTTTTCATTTCGATCGTGCTAAAGGCGACGAGGCCACGCCCACTGAGACATGCCCAGCCCTCATGACGGGCTACTTAGGCAGTTCTACAATGCATCCACGCAGCCTGTGAACTAAGGTTGGTTTCGCCCACATTTTTATTTCATTGTATCACACCACAGTGCTTCTTTGGAGGTACTGGCTCATGTTGTGTGGCTTACCATTTTTACTCTGTTTATGTGTTCTTTTTCATATTTGATTTAGTTTGCCTACATTACCAGTACCCTCCAAACATAGGGGATCCTGCAACTGGAGGGTGGGGTTGGTAGACCCTCGTTAATTTTTGATTTGCCCCTCCTGTTTTTCTTCGATCGCACTGAGGCGACGAAGCCACATCCACTGAGACACACCCAGCCCTCATGACGGGCTACTTAGGCAGTTCTACAGCGCGTCCGTGCAGTGGATGTGCGCAGCTAGCGCACCGCTGGCATGCCGAAGGCAAGCCCGTCTGCTCCCATCCGCTCCTGCACAGTGCCCAGGACCCATTCCCCTGCCCATTTCATGACCCAGACCAGTCCATACAGATCCTACAATCGTAAGGAATTACTCGAATTGAACCCGAGTGAGCATGCTAATTGTATTTTGCTGGACTTAGTCGGTAATAGAGATAACCCTAATACCTGCCAGGTCTGCAAACTCACATGCCTTAACCATAGAATTGGGTACACTGTTCGAGCCGCACTTTTGGAGGCAAAGAAGTTAACCTTACGTAAGGTTCCGGAAAGAGAGAATGTTAGATCTGCCCTCGTCAATGCAAACATGCCTTTGAGCTCGCCGAGCTTGTTGAGAGCTGCCAGCTGGACCTGCTTTTTATCACAGAGACATGGGCAAACCAAACATCGGGTCCGGACATGGTCACAGCTACACCGACTGGGTACACTATTTTTAGACATGATAGGCAATATAAAAAAGTAGGAGGCTTAGCAGTGATATACCACTCATCCTTCACAGTTTCCTTCTCCCCCCTAGCTAGCAACGCTTGTGAGGTGCTGGTTTTTGGCATAGAACTCACCAAGATGAGATCTTTTAACAGTCTTTTAATGTACCGTCCCCCGGGACAGAGAGCAAATTTTAATCGTGCTAAAGGGGACGAGGCCACGTCGTTCTCGTAGTTCTCGTCGCCTGTGTTCGCCTGGAAACATTCGTCCAGAAATCAGATTTCACCGTTCTAGCTGATTTTAATTTTAATTTAGAAAATGAATTAGACAGGGATACCGAGGTATTGTTGGAAAACATGGCCAGTTTTGGACTTACTCAGAAAGTAATAGGACCCACTCATATTGCAGGGCACCCTAGATGGCATTTTTACAAACACTGTGCAATTGGGTAAAATAGAGATTATAGAAATGATTTGGACTAACCACAAAGCCTTAAGTTTTGAGTTAGGACCTAAAGAAATCACCTCCATTACAAATCACTCGGGTAACTCGCAGAGGAGTCATCCCTGGCATAAAATTGGTGTCATAGCTCTTAAAGACACCTTAGAGACAACTAAGCCTGAAAACTCTAATGACCCAGAACAACAAGCTGAGGCATGCGAAAACTGGATCCAGTCTGCTGTAGAGATCTTAGCACCCGCTAAAAATAAAAGTAAAACAAAAAAAGACAGATTTTCTGCACCTTGGTTTAACGATAACCTGAGAGCCGCTAAACAAAGTTGTCGTAGACAGGAACAAATCTGTAGGAGAGACAATGAAGGGGGAAAAACCAAGTATAGGAAGTGTATCCTAGATTATAAAAAATTAATAGAGAACGAAAAGCATCATTTTATACAAAACAATTTGAGTCCGCAAAAACTCCATGAATGAACTCTTCCAGATGGTAACTAAACTGACCACCACCTCGGTGTCAGATACCGTGGTGAGAAGCCAGGAACTCTTAGAGTCCTTGGCCTCCTTTTTCCAAAGTAAAGTCAGGGAAATTTTTGACAAATTTGATACCAATGCCCAAATTTCAATAGCGCCTTCAGAAGGCAGTAAGTCAGCTTTCAACAGCTTTGAATATCTATCGATTGATAGGGTTTCCCAGCTGATTGCCAACACAAAATCTGGCTCCCCGTCTGATCCCTGCCCAACGCACAGAGCCAATTGCGACAGTTATGACCAACGTAATTAATGCCATGTTTACCTCAGGGGTGTTTCCAACACCGTGAAAGAAGGCCATGATTATTCCCCTTCTAAAGAAGGCGAACCTGGATCCTAAGGACCCCTCAAATTATCGTCCAATATCTAGACTCCCTTTTCCAGCTAAGGTAGCCGAGAAGGCAATGAATATACAACTGTCTGCTTATATAGAGACTAATCATCAGCTCGACAAAGCTCAGTTCGGTTTTAGAAATGGCTTTTGCACCGAATAGGCACTTATTGTAGCTGCAGAAGAGATCAGATCATCCCTTGATGCAGGGGGCAGAGCAGCTTTGATCTTATTGGATCTGTCGGCAGCCTTTGAAACGGTCAATCACAGTTGTTTGACTGCTCTGTTGAAGACTGCCGGGGTAGGAGGGATGGCCTTTGCACTCATTCAGTCCTTCCTGAGTGACAGATCTCAATCGGTCAATTTTAAAGGTTTTACGTCTCTTCCTTTCACGTTTCCATGCGGGGTCCCTCAGGGCTCTTCACTGAGCCCGACCCTGTTCAATGTTTATGGTTCCCCCCTTGCTAAACTAATAAATCATTTGGGTTCTCATTGGTAACCTACGCGGATGACACACAGATCATTGTGTCAGTTGCTCACAACATCCAACCCACGGCCGATAGATTTAACAACTGCATAAGGGAGGTCAGCGATTGGATGGGCATGAATTGCCTCAAGTTGAATTCCACTAAAAAAGAGGTAATGCTCTTTGGGAAAGATACATCGTTTTGGTCTCCTTCTTGGTGGCCACAAGAGCTGGGGGACCTTCTTAAACCAAAAAGCTAGGTGAAGAATCTAGGGGTAATTTTCAATGACAGGCTTCTATTTAAAGATCAAATCAATCACCTGGTCTCTTCCTCCTTCTATATTTTAAAAACAATCAAGAAGATCGCTCATCTACTCTCCTTCGACCTGCTAAAAACAGTTGTCACAGCTCTAGTACTGGCTCACTTAGACTACTACAATGGACTCCTCCAAGGCCTTCAAAAATGCTTTCTCAAAAGACTTCAAACAGTGCAGAACATGGCAGCAAGAATGCTTTTAAAAATACAGAGGTCTGAATCCGCATCTCCTGCTTTAAAACTTCTGCACTGGCTTCCTCTAGAAAAATAGATCACGTTTAAGGCACTGTGCCTTGCGCACAAATCATCATATGGAACCGGGCCAGACTACCTAAAAATAAACCTCACCTGGTATGTTCCAAATAGACCCCTACGATCTAGCTCATATAAGAACTTGATAGTTCCTCTCTATAAACGGAAGTCATGGGGTGGTAGGGGCTTTGTCAGAAACACTTCCACCAAATGGAATGGTCTCCATCTCTCCTTAAAATCTACACCGGAGCTTCTTGCTTTTAGCAAAATGCTAAAAACCTGGCTCTTCACCAACCGGACCTTTCTACCTTAGGATTCACAGTTAGCGCCATGATGCCTCCGGGTATACGATGTGCTTTATAAATACTTTCAATATCAATATCAATATCAATCTAGCAGTCACATCTGTGCATCTTTTACACAGGTCCAAGGTAGGAAATCTAATAATTATTTTTATTCAGGGTTTAACCCTTCAGCCCTGCAGTTTTTGGGATCTTTAAGTGTCCCCTTTTATGGCACTCAGTTTCCTGACTTTAGAAGGATAGGAGAAAGTGATGGTCTTTGATTTGTTTTGGTACTGATGAGTCTTTTGCCATCAGGAAACGAGGAGTACCGGGAAAATAAAGATGTTTGCCACAAACAACAGCAAGCTGGAATAACCATTTTGGTTAATGGAGGGGAATGCTGTAGCCTGAAGAGATTATGCCTGAGAAGAAGAAAGTTTCCCTCTTGGCCACATCCCGGAGAGCACCTTGTTCTTTTCTCTCTTTCTCCACCCAACAGCTCTCCTGACAATCGATGTATTGCATTCAGGCCTGGGAGCACAGTAATACTGCACAAACCTTCCTTTACTTAGCTGTTATTAACATGTGTTTATCATAATGTGGAAATGTACAAAGCTGGATTGTTATGTCAGTATGTGCCCTGAGGCTGCCTGCACGTTCCAGATTTCTCTTTTAGACTGCTGTCGAGCATGGTCTTCGATTCAGCAAAATACCAGGGGTAGAGGAAGTGACATCACATGACCCCAAAGAAATAACATGGTGTAAAATCACACATCCTTTGACCTTGATGGCATCAAATGCCATTTGTCTCTGAAGGCATTATAGGCGTAACAGGAAGTCACATAGCTAACACAAAGTACAGTATAAGCAAGATCTAATAACAAAAACGTCACTAAAACATACAAAAAGGTAGTTTAATTGCCACTTGAGCATCATAAAGGGAGCTGAAAAATATGCCAAGTCCAGATGTAAAATTATAAACAATAGTCTAGTAGAAACTTAAATGCCTGATTAGAATCTAACAGACCAAGTGAATTCTCACATTTCTGGGATTAACTATCATACACGCAGTTACAGCCTCATATGGGCAAGCAAACCCAATCAATGTCTCTAAATAGCAGACAAGGCTTCAAATGGCCAGAAACATCTCAAATGCCCAGGCACTACAATCAGATACCCAGACACAACCATCACTCTTTGGCTTGTACAACGCACTAATTTCCGGTACTGACACATTTATAGAGCTGTAATAATGCACAGCTATTTTAAATTGCCCTAACCACTGAAACATCAAGAGAGGTTTTACGATGCGCCTCAATCCTGACATACTTGACACATTAGGTCACTTTTGCCAAGACATATGCAGACCTCGTGCAATGCAGCCATCTGGATTTGCACTGTGCTCTGGTCTCCAAATGCTAAAACCTTATGGGCCTCATTTATGAGGTTTTGAGTAGGCCAGCACCACAAGGAATCTTGCTGTGCTGCCCTACATCAAAACAAAAGGGAAGGAATGCGCTGTGTCTATGGGATACAGCGCGTTCCTGTCTTTTTCTCCAGTGCTGGCGCACAATGGGCTGCTGTGCGCCAACGCAGGCCCCCTTGCACCATGGTGTAAAGGAGCGTGCGTTGTGGGGCTGATTGATTTTGTGCAGGAAGGGACATCTTCCTGTACAAAATCAATCAATTCAGGCGATTTCCTTTTTCTATGTGTGCTGCAGAATGCAGCACACATAGAAAAAGGAAAGCACGAGGATAAATTAAAACATTTCTCCTCATTGCGCTTCCCTAACGCCACCCCTGGGGTGGAGTTAGGTTCTGACGCAGGTTTACGATTTCTTGTAAATCTGGGAATGTGTCCGGTTCCATGAGTGTTGCATGGGAACACTCACAGCAACACCTATGGAACGCCCCTTTTATGGTAAACAGTCAGAATATCGAGTAGGAAATGTCGACTTGCACTAATATTGAGTGCAAAATATTGTGATACTGAAATATCGACTGCCAGAATATCGTAGTCAAGAATATTGACTTTAAGGTAAGTAATATCGTTTTCCAAAATATCAAAGTCATTAATATCTTTTGCAAAAATATAGTTGTTAAAAATATTGTTTTATTAGTTAGTGTTATGTATTTTAGTGTGTATTTTAAATGTATGTGCTATATTTTTTTGTCTAAGTGTTGAATTTTGTTTTAATGTATGTGTTACATTTTTTGATGTTATTAATTTTATTTTAATTAAATTTTGCGTTTTAGTTCTGTAGCGGGTTGTGGGATTATAGGAGAATAGGTTGGGAAGTAATTTAATTATATTAAATTGAATATTAATTTAATTTTAATAAAACTTAGCGTTTTAGTTCCGTAGCGGTTTGTGGGTTTATAGGGGAATAGGGTGGGAATTAATTTAATTATGATAAATGGAATATCAATTTTATTTTAATAAAACCTTTTTGTCTAAGTGTTGAATTTTTTTAATGTATGTGTTACATTTTTTGATGTTATTAATTTTATTTTAATTAAATTTTACGTTTTAGTTCCGTAGCGGCTTGTGGGATTATAGGAGAATAGGTTGGGAAGTAATTTAATTATATTAAATTGAATATTAATTTTATTTTAATAAAACTTAGCGTTTTAGTTCCGTAGCGGGTTGTGGGTTTATAGGGGAATAGGGTGGGAATTAATTTAATTATGATAAATGGAATATTAATTTTTGTTTATTAGTATTTAGTATTTATTTAATTTTTATTTTATAGTGTTAATTATGGTAATTAATTTATTATTAATTAATTAATAATTGGCTGTTAATATTTATTCATTAATTAAGTGGTAAATATGTTAATGGTGTCATTTTTTTAGGAGCGGGTTGTGGGGTTATAGGGTAATAGGGTGGGAAATAATGTAATTATAATTAAATTATTAATATTTTTCATATTTAATATTTATTTCTTTAATATGGTTAATTGTAGGAAATAATGTATTAATAATTATTTATTTATTTGTTTTTAATTATTAATTAATTGGTAATTATGTTAATTGTGTTCTTTTTTAGGAGCGGGTTGTAGGTTGATAGGGAGTAGGGTGGGAAGTAATTCAATTTTAATACATTTATTAATATATTTATACATTTTTAATTTTAAGGGGCCGATTCCGATGTTGGCCGGAAGGGCACCGAACGATGGTCGGAGCCCTTCCGACCGACTCGGAAGCTGCCGCTCGGATTCCTTTCCGACCGAGCCATTCCGATGGGCTCGGTCGGAAAGGAATCCGACTCAGATTTCCGGATGGCTCACGACGGGTTCGGAGAGCCCGTCAGCCATCCGGAAATCCTCTGTACTCCCCCGGCTGCCTCTTTGCGACCGAGGGAGTACGATGGCAGTTTTCACTGCCTTTCGTGCCCGGTCATTCCGGCACAAAAGGCAGTCGGTAACTGTCTTTGGGGCCCCCAGTGGGGCCCCCATGGGTGCAAGGTCGCCGAATGGCGGCCTGGGGGCACCTATGGTGCCCCTCTGTTGAACCCTGCACCCGGTGGCAGGCACCTTGGGGTGCCGGCCACAGGGTGCAGGGGTTGAACTGCACCCCTGCTATTCACAATGCAAGCATGCATTCCGCTCAGAATGCATGCTTGCATTGTGAAGTATACGAGTGCGACCGAACAGGGTTCGGTCGCATCGTACTTGCAGGGCTGTAACCGACGACAGCAGGTCGGTCGGTTACGGCTCCTGACCGATGTCGGACGGACCTGAGTCCGCCCGACATCGGAATCGGCCTCATAGTGTTAATTGTGTGAATTAGGTTATTTATAATTATTTATATTTGTATTGGTAATTGTTATTAATTAATTAATTAATTGTTAATTAATTATGTTAATTGTGTCCTGTTTTACGAAATTGGTGTTGGCATTTATAGGGGAATATGTTAATTAATTGTGTTAATTATGGAGGTACACTTTTAAATTTCATTTAGATGTCTGTTGTGAATTGTGTGGTGTTATAGGGTAGGACAAAATATTAAATGTATGTAATAATTATTCTTTTATATTAAAATTAATTTTTATTACAAAATATTTATTATTTTGTAAAATGTTTGTTCAAATTAAAAATGTAATCTTTTTATGTAAAATTGATATTTTTCTACATTATAATATGTTTCTATGTTTTGTAAAAATGTATATTAGATATGTTTTGTTTTTAGGTGTTTTCATTATATGTTGTATGGTAGTTGATTTTTTGTTTGTTTTTAAGTGTGAATACTAATTTTTACCCCTTTGCTATCCAACACTTTCCCTACTGTTGCACTCGCTGGAGTGGGAATAGTAATCTTTACCCGTACGCTATCTAACACTTTCCCTACTGTTGCACTCGCTAGATTTGGAATAGTAATTTTTACCCGTGCGCTATCCAACACTTTCTCTGCTGTTGCAGTCACTGGAGTAGGACTAGTAATTTTCACCCGTACGCTATCCAACACTTTCCCTACTGTTGCACTCGCTGGAGTGGGAATAGTAATTAAATCCCCTCTGCTATGCAACACTTTCCCTACTGTTGCACTCATTGGAGTGGGAATAGTAAATTATTCCCCTACGCCATCCAACACTTTCCCTACTGTTGCACTCGCTGGAGTGGGAATAGTAATTTTTATCCCTCTGCTATCCAACACTTTCCCTACTGTTGTACTCCCTGGAGTGGGAATAGTAATTTTTATCCCTACGGTATCCAACACTTTCCCTACTGTTGCACTCCCTGGAGTGGGAATAGTAATTTTTCCCCTCCGCTATCCAACATTTTCCCTACTGTTGCACTAATTGGAGTTGAAATATTAAATTATTCCCTCCGCTATCCAACACTTTCCCTACTGTTGCAGTTATTGGAGTGGGAATAGTAAATTATTCCCCTGCGCTATCCAACACTTCCCCTACTGTTGCACTCACTGGAGTGGGAATAGTAATTTTTTCCCCTACGCTATCCAACACTTTCCCTACTGTTGCACTCATTGGAGTGGGAATAGTAAATTATTCCCTTTACGCTATCCAACACTTTCTCTACTGTTGCACTCGCTGGAGTGGGAATAGTAAATTTTTCCCCTCCACTATCCAACATTTCCCCTACTGTTGCACTCATTGGAGTGGGAATATTAAATTATTCCTCCGCTATCCAACACTTTACCTACTGTTGCAGTTATTGGAGTGGGAATAGTAAATTTTTCCCTTGCGCTATCCAACACTTTCCCTATTGTTGCACTTGCTGGAGTGGGAATAGTAATTTTTTCTCCTCTGCTATCCAACACTTTCCCTACTGTTGCAGTCAATGTAGTGTAACATGTAGGTTTAAAAAAGATTACATATTTTAATATTTTAATTTATAATATAATTTTTATTTTATTTATTTTAATGTTACAGGTGTATGTATATATATATATATATTTTTAATATATTTCTAACATTTTATAATTCATTTAAATTATTATTTATTAATTATTTTTAAGTAAAAATATATGTGTTTCATTTTAAATATGTATGTTTAATTTATTGTTACATTAAATGGATTACTTATAATTGTTAACATATACAAATAAATCTAAATATTTTTTTAAGTTAAATATATTATTTAATTTATTTTACATTATTTTTTATACATATAAAAAAACAATATTTTCTACTTCAATATTTTTAACAATGATGGGGCAGATTTACAACTTCTGGCGCATCCCTGCAAATCAGCAGGGATGCGCCAGAATAGTTGCGACACGCAATTCTCTACTTGCGCCACCACGGAAGCGCCGCATTTACAATGCGGCGCACCGTGGCGCAAGAAAGGCCGATGCGTGTCGCATCCTGTGGCGCAGGGCGGCGCATTGCTGGAGTCGTGTCGCAAGCGCGACGCAACTCCAGCAATGCTCGTGGCCCGCCCATACCTAACGTGGTGCGCCACTCCTTACGCCTGCTTGAAGCAGGCGTAAGGATCGTCGCAGCGGCGTCGGAAAAGTGACTCAGTGAAATCTTGTAGATTTCACTGCGTCACTTCTACGAGGCATTCCTTCGACGGAACGCCCACCCTGCGGAGGAACGCCCACATGAAACCTGAGCGCAGGTTTCATGTGGCGCAGAGCTTACAACGTGACGCATCTCCCTAGATGCGTCACGTTGTAAATAATGCGCAACGTGGCGCATGGTTTACGTCGCCGCTGCGTCACAAAAGTGACGCAACGGCGGCGCAAAAGTGGCGCAAGGGGCTTGTAAATATGCCCCGATATTTTTTGGGGGATATTTTTGTACTTACCATTATGAAGATAGGAGGTCGATATTCTGTCAGTGATCCCACTTTTACGCAGTTTTCTGAGTAAAAGGGTCACATATTTATAAGGCCATGAAAAGCCAAGTAAAGTGACTTTATGTGGTCTTATAAATATGCTGTGGCACATTCTGCCACCAGAAGGGAAAAAAAAAGTGATGTTCTGTCGGTCCAAAAGTTCCAGTAGAGCTTGAGAAATGAGGCCCTATGAGTCCTAACATCTATATTGTGGTCCACAATATACATTTGTAGCAAAGAAATTCAATCCTATTAGAGCTCTCACAGTGTAGCTGCCATCGGATTTGCAGTACACCCTGGAACCACAGTATCAAAACATGCAGAAGTCTCTTGAAAAGAACCCAATCCGGAGTTGCAACATGCACTAATACGTTGATACAGAAAGATCCATAGAGCTCCTATAGCACCCGTCTGCCTTGATTTGCAGGACACCCTGGTATCACTAAATTTTTTTAAAGCACTTCAAACTCAACTTGTAAGTTGCCCAATGTGCTTCATAATACTACACCCTGACATGGCGTTGGGGCATAACCTGCAGCACAGAGGCTAATACACCAGCGAGACTGTTGCAAGGGTCAATACATTTGCTGCAAAGTCTTTGTGTACATTTGTATGGTATGTACACACACATCTCAACAGTAGACACATTTACCATATAAGTTGTTTTACTCGTATCCCAGCCTCTGACCTTTTAAATGAATTAGTATTTGTTTTAACTGTATTTGTTTTTAGTCTAATGAAGTTCTTCTTATAATCTATGTACAATTGACACATTGCGATAATATTTAGGGGCCGATTCCGATTCAGGCCGGAAATCTCTCCGACCGAGCCGGACCCGGAGAGAATTCCGACCGAATCGGACCTAGCAGTCCGACCGAACGAGTACGATGCGCACGCATGCATTTGGACTCGATTCGGTCGGACTCCATTGAAGTCAATGGGAGCCAGTCGTACAATGCGTACGTGGGCTCCCATTGACTCAATGGGTGCGAGGCGAATGAGGGCACCCCCTACAGTGAGTACGCGTTGATGTGGTTTGCGCCGCACACGCACAAGCGGTGTGCGACTCACACGGCTACGCGTACAGGGGGGTCTGACACGGACCCCCAAAGTCCGGCTCCAACAGCTGTTTCGAGCCAGATGGTGCGAGTCGGTCGGACTGCTCAAGACACGCATCGTACTTGCCTGGCCGGGGAACGTCTCCATCACACGGTGCCAGTCGAGTCCGTGCGAGTCGGTCGGTGCGGTTTGGACCTGTGAACGAGTCGGTCAGCGATTTCGCATGCGCTCGCATCGTACTCGCTCGGCCGGACGCGCGTTCGAATCGGTTGGGAAAGAGGGCTCCGAATCAGATCCGGTTAAGCCGAATCCGATTCGGTGCGCTACCGGCCGAGATCGGAATCGGCCCCTTAGTATGTAAAGCTTGGTTGATGAATTTCTGTGAATTGGTGAATTTGTATAGGATGGTCAATGTTTGTCAAAAGTGTATGTTTATAAATTTGTATACGAGAGATAAATATTTTTATACTTAGCCATGAATAAATATTATTTGAATAAGGACAGGAGATAGTGGATGATTAATAATATTGAGTATCACAACTTTACATTGTAAATCTTTCAGTGCATACTTATTGGATTTTATGGTGAGGTGATAGCACAAAAGTGGATTTTGTTTTTAACATTATAGAAATGCACCACAAGAGCTTTCTAAACCTTTCAATATTGGGATGATGATGCATGGCTTAAGTCATGGCTTGCCACTCTTTAGGTACTAATAGCACTGTCTCAAACATTGTGTCACATCCATGTTTCAGTTTTCTTCTCCTTCAATCAGGCCTTCACCCTAATATCTCATTGTATGACTCTTACCTCTACATTTCACAGTTTTGCTAAATTCGTAAGTTTCTAGCTCTCCTATCAATCATCTTTTCCATTTACATGCTCCTCTGTCACTACCTTTCTCAGCCTATCACTCCATTCTTCACGTTAAGAATCACTTTCCATAACTCACTCTCTTATACACCTTACTCTGCAAAGCTCTCCCTCCTTCTCTGTATCCTCTCTATTGTATTTCTTTCACAGGTTCTTTCTCTGATTCTTCTTTCTCTTGCATACTCTATCATTACTGCTCTTTTAGTTCCACTTTCTTTATTGTACATGTCACCTCTTCTTTATGTGTGTATTTATCTGTCCTGTTCTTTTTCCTTTCTGTCCCATGTATTTCATTCTTTGTTCTCTCATTTGTGCCTTCTCAACCATGACTAGGAAAACTTCAATTGATTGGACACTTAAGCTAGTAGAGTGCAGTTAATTGCTTCTGGTCATTGTTTAAAAGAAACAAGTACCCATTTAAGGAAATGTATTTCATGCCAAAACTGCAGTGTTTCTTTCAAAGTGTCACTTATTAAGTTGAAACCATCCTCTTTAGGTGGTCTTGCATCTGTGCTTTGCAGTGCAATATTTAAAGGCATTCAAAAATGCCAATTTTTCATTATCAACCTTCCAGTACCTTATTAATTTGGCAGCTCAGTATAGCACAAACTTGCCCCGAGGGCGTTATAGCACTTTAAAAGAGGAGCAGACATTAGACATTTTTGGACACAGGTGATTTGTCCAGAATCCCACAATGTTGAGCAGTGCCCAGGATTCAAACCTGGCTCCCCAAACCTGAGGTTGGCAGCTTTAGCCACTTGGCCACATCTCCTCCTAGCTTTATATACTTAATCTGTTTTTCATTTGACTAGCTTTTCCTACATTAACATTATTAGAAAGACCTCTGTCTTCTAATAGAGATAAAAGTCTGAGATCAGAGGCAGTTGAGAGCAATCAAGTAGGCTCTACAGCTATTACATTGTTGCAGCTGGGCACCATCCTCTGTGTATGCATGTGTGCATTTTGTGTAAACGTACACTGTATAAGCGTGTCATCCCAGATCTGTCACTGTCTGTTGGCCAGAGCTCAACTTTACAAGTGTTGCCCCCCCATTCCAGTCTTTACAAAGTTGTTATGTATCAAAACTCTGCTAACTTTGAAATTGTACTAGCCATATATTGGAGCATCACACACTTTCTAGGGTTCTGTTTTCTTCCTGTCACAGTGAAGGATTTGCTTTATAATGAATAGTTCCAAATAGTACATAATCTCTGTTTTATCCAGTGGCCGTCAAAATAGTACTTAATTTCTGCTATTTAGCTAGCGGTGGCTAAATATCTGAAACTTCACTGCTTATCCAGCTGCAGGCTAAATAGTAGAGATCATGTAGTATTTGACCATCGGCCAGATAACTAGTGCGAAAGAGCTCCTTATTTAGGCAGGCATGAAGAAAAAAGGGACTTCAATCAATGGCAAGGTGGCGGTCATTAGCAATGGGGAGCAGGGAAGTGTGTGAAGCATTTGAAATTAAATGCGTATACAAATGTCCAAAAATATGCACAAAATGTAATGCATGAATTAAGCCAAGTTCTTTACAAATTGAATGAAACAGTAAAATCAGTTTTGAATAAAATAATTTACTTTAATATTATATATTTTTTTAAATCCGCTTCTGGAACTTCAGTATTTTGAACCCAGAAATGTTGTCTTGTCGTGTAGACGTATTTGTCTATCTGCAAACACAAATTAGTATGATTATAATGCATGTTACATAAATGTTTTTGTCACTCATGAGAATGCATTGTGTTTTTTTAATGATCATGGTCCTCATTGTGATGATTCTTGAGGGCTAGGCTCATTTTGGGCTTCTCATGGAAGGCCTTGTGCTAGTTTTGAGATTCTTTTTAAAGGGAATTGTGCTTGCCTATTATTTTGGACTTGGCAATGCAGCAGCATCCAACAAGCAGCAGCTAGGAGGGAATACAGAGAGATAGGTGGTATCTGGGCCACAGAGGCAGGGCAGTTGCATAAGACTAGTGGTGCTAGGAGGCACCGTACTTTAGGGACACTTGCAGGTGGTAAGTTGGGTGAGTCACAGTAACGTAGCTTCTGTTTACTAGGGGAAAGGAAAGCAGAGACAGGTACGCAAAGTATCTGAGTAATTCAGAAGTGAAGTGTCTATTAGGGCTGGTCGTAGTTGGCATAGCGCCACTAAGCAGAATTTTGGAAAAAATATGTGGAAAACGAGCGCACGTCCTGATGGTCCGTGTGCCCGGGACAGGGGTCCCTCGTGCCTGGGCAGGCTCCCCGATCTCCCCAGCCTGGCTGGGTTGAGAAGCACGGACCGGCCCTGGGGACTGCGTTTCGGTCAGGGTCTGGGGTTTGGGAGCCCCCGTCATGCCGCCTGCCAAGTGTCCATCTGCCCGGGACAAGGGTCCCTGGTACAGAGCCCCGGAGACCTGCAAGGGCATGCAGGAGCCATACCGCTATGGCTCGGCTCGGGGCGGGCAGATGGCAGTCCTTTCGGTCCCGCCATCTGGTCACACCTCTCCCCTCGGCCATCTGGTCGCACGCAATGCTTTCCAATGGGGCGACCAGATGGCTGGGCCGCCCTGGAAGTCCCGATGAGGGCTCATTTGCATCCCGGATCCCAGCCAGGGCTCCAGGAGGTCGGGCACGTTTGTGCCCAGGGTCCCCTGAGCCTCGCGGTGGGCACGGATTCCCAGAAAGCGGGGTAGCCTTCCTCCGGATTACTAGGGGCAGGGCATGCCGGGACCCCCCTCCCGGGCTGGCTGTTCTCTGCCAGAAACCAGATGGGCTATGCCCGGACAACACCTCCAGAGGCATCCGAGGCTCCCTCCTCCAGCCTGCTACATGGCAAAGTGCCCAGGACGGGCTCCACGGGTCCTGGGCAGTCCTCCCCCGGGCGTCCGGGCCCGAGAGCTCCGGTGGTCCTACCCATGCATGAGGCCCAGCCGGGGTCCCCGAGCCCCCGGGAAGCGGAGCCCCCGAGCCCTACGTGGGCAGGCAGGAGCCCTACCGGGAAGGCTCGGCTTGGGGCAGGCAGATGGGAGTCCTTTTGACCCGGCCATCTGGTCGCACCTTTCCCCTCGGCCATCTGGTCGCACGCAATGCTTTCCAATGGGGCGACCAGATGGGCGGGCCGCCCTGGAAGTCCCGATAAGGGCTCATTTGCCTCCCAGACCCCAGCCAGGGCTCCAGGAGGTCGGGCATGTTCGCGCCCAGGGTCCCCTGAGCCTTGCGGTGCGCACGGATTCCCAGAAAGCGGGGTAGCCTTCCTCCGGATTACTAGGGGCAGAGCATGCCGGGACACCCCTCCTGGGCTGGCGGTTCTCAGCTGGGGACCAGATGGGCTGGGCCCGGACAACACCTCCCCAGCATCCGGGGCTCCCTCCTCCGGCGTGGCAAAGTGCCCAGGACGGGCTCCACGGGTCCTGGGTAGTCCTCCCCCGGGCGTCTGGGCCCGAGAGCTCCAGCTGGCCTCCCCGTGCCTAAGGCCTAGCCTGGCCGGGGTCCCCGAGCACCCGGGAAGCAGAGCCCCCGAGCCCTGCAAGGGCAGGCGGGAGCCCTACCACGAAGGCTCAGGGGTGGGCAGATAGGCATCCTTTCGGTCCCAGCCATCTGGTCGCTCCTATCCCCTTGGCCATCTGGTCGCACGCAATGCTTTCCAATGGGGCGACCAGATGGCCGGGCTGGCCTGGAAGTCCCGATGAGGGCTCATTTGCCTCCCCGATCCCAGCCAGGGCTCCACAAGGTTGGGCGCATCCGTGCCTAGGGTCCCATCAGTCTCGCGATGCACACGGGTTACCAGAAAGGGGGGTAGCCTTCCTCCGGATTACTAGGGACAGGGCATGCCGGAACCGCTCTCGGCCTAGCGGTCCTCAGCCGTCAGCTGGATGGGCCAGGGTGCTGCCCCAGCCTGAGGTCTGTCCCCGGGCCAGCCGTGTGGCAGGATGCCCGGGACGGGATCCCGTGGGCCCGGGGAGCCTCCCCCTGCTTGGCTGGGTTCAGGGGCTCCCAGGGGCACTGGGGAGGGCGGCCTCCCCACCCCGGGCTCTGTCCTCGTTCCTGCCATGTGGCAGGGTGCCTGGGATGAGGTCCTGTGGTCCTGGGGAGGCTTCCCCTGCGCCTCTGGGCCTGGGAGCCCCGGCTGGGTCTAGGGGCCCCTCCGGGTCCCAGGTCGGGTGCTCCAGCCCTGGGCCCTGTCCCCCGGCCTGATGCTATGCCAAAGGTCTGAGACGGGTTCTGTTGTGCCCGGGGAGCCCCCCTCGCTTGACTGGGTTCAGGAGCTCTGTCCGGGGCACTGGGACCCCGGGGAGGGCAGCCTCCCCACCCCGGTCCCGTGGTCCCGGGGAGGCTTCCCCTGCACCTCTGGGCCCGGGAGCCCAGGCTAGGTCCAGGGGCCCCTCAAGGCCCCGGGTCAGGTGCTCCAGCCCTGGGCCCTGTCCCCTGGCCTGACGCTATGCCAAAGGTCTGAGACGGGGTTCCGTTGTACCTGGCGAGCCCCCCCCTCCTGGGTTCAAGAGCTCTGTCCGGGGCCCCTGAGGGCCCCGGGGAGGGCGGCCTCCCCACCCCGGGCTCCGTCCTCAGTCCTGCCGCATTGCAGGATGCCCGGGATGGGGTCCTGTGGTCCAGGGGAGGCATCCCCTGCGCCTCTGGGCCTGGGAGCCCCGGCTGGGTCCAGGGGCCACTCCGGGCCCCACGTTGGGTGCTCCAGCCCTGGGCCCCATCCCCCGGCCTGCCGCTATGCCAAAGGTCCGAGACGGGCTTCCGTCATGCCCGGGGAGCCCCCCTCGCTTGGCTGAGTTCAGGAGCTCTGTCCGGGGCCCCTGAGGGCCCGGGGGAGGGCGGCCTCCCCACCCCGGGCTCCGTCCTCAGTCCTGCCACGTGGCAGGGTGCCCAGGATGGGGTCCCGTGGTCCCGGGGAGGCTTCCCCTGTGCCTCTGGGCCCGGGAGCCCCGGCTGGGTCCAGGGGCCCCTCTGGGCCCCGGGTCAGGTGCTCCAGCCCTGGGCCCTATCCCCCGGCCTGACGCTATGCCAAAGGTCCGAGACAGGGTTCCGTTGTGCCCGGGGAGCCCCCCTCGCTTGGCTGGGTTCAGGAGCTCTGTCCGGGGCCCCTGAGGGCCCGGGGGAGGGCGGCCTCCCCACCCTGGGCTCCGACCTCAGTCCTGCCACGTGGCAGGGTG
>CAWUFW010014065.1:235000-237500 GCA_963921515.1 Calotriton arnoldi
GGTTCTATCATGGCGACGAGCGTGATAGTGAGAAATGGCGAAGCAAACGAACACAATTCCAGATGGGGTAGTTCCTGGCGATTAAAAACCCCGTTAAGATGGCGAAAGGAGGTGCTATCTTTCCCAGAAATCATTAACCTCCTCACCGAATTTGACAAACCAGCACCCGCTTCAAACAATGCAACAAGCAACAACGATTCAGGTCACGTTATAGCGCCTAGTTCACCCTCCGTAGCAGATGAAGACATAACAGTAGACCTCAGCAAAACCATCGAATTTGTGGCCTCCTCAGCCAAGAATGACATTGTCACAATAAAATTTGAAAATCTACCCGATGTGTACGAGGTCAGCAAGGAATTGAATGCAAAGAAAAGTGACTACACAAAGAAAGTCACATATTGGAAATACCCAAACGAAAAGTATAATTGTGACTTGTGTGGAGACATTTTGGGAACATTTAAAGAACTAAGAAAACATGTCTCTAACAAGCACAAAGGCTTCTATCTCAAAACCTATTGCTCAAAATGTAACAAAGAAGCCGAATACCACAATATTGCATGCCATTATGCCAAATGCAAAGGAAGACCTCAAAGGGAGTGCTGCCATTCCTGTGCAGCTTCTGTGACCTCAGATTCGGATCAAAGATTGGAGTATCACAACATGCTCGGCATGCGCATCCAAGAGCGCAAAATGAGGCTAGACTAACAGCTCTAGCAAGCAGCAAACCATCAAAACTATGGTCGCAGGAAGAAATACTGCTATTAGCAGAATTGGAAAAAATATATGAAAACAAGAGAAATATTAATGCGCTGATGGTTCCGCATTTTGACAATAAAAACAGCAAACAAATTGCAGAAAAAAGAAGAGATAGAAGAGATAAGAGAAAAAAATCGGCAAAAGATGTACTGCAAGCATCTAATATCTCAGAGAATGACTCTTGTGATGAACCAGAGATTTCAGTAAAAATAACAATAGAAAGGCGCAGAGACTTTATCAATCGGAAACGAGCGCCAAAAATAAAAAACTTTGATGAACTGAATGATAGAATCACAGAAGTCGAAAAGTACACCAAAAACATCCAGCATCATGATGCTGCTATGGATCTGATGGATGAGATAGTGACTTATATCTCAGACAACACCAGTGATATAAGTCCTGTACCAGCAAATCGTACCGAACCAACGAGCGAACCCAATGAGCCTATGAGCACCGCTCAAGATGAGCAACAAATTACCCCAGTACAAAACAAGATAGCAAAGAAAGATAAGAATGGAAGGCTCAATCGGACACACAAGAAAAATTATGCAAAAGCTAAGGGCAGCTACAACGAATACCAGGCAATGTTTAAAAAGACAAAAAGAAAATTGCCAGGATAATCACCGATGGGGCAGAAGATGCCACCTGCCAAATCAGTGCGGATGAAATCTTCCAATACTATAAAAACATAATTGAAAAAGAAAACAAGAAAAATCCCAAATTCATCCCAATTGATCGGATACCGGATGAATGGGAAATTGGAGGATTGTGTAAAGAAATTACACTGCTCGAAATAACTAAAGCCTTCGATGAATCAGATTTAAAGAAAGCAGTGGGGCCTGACAAAATTGGCCTTAATGACTTACAAAATGTGCATAACAGACAACCAAGACTGCTGCCCAGAATCTTGTCATCTTGGTTATCAATGAGAAGAGTACCAGAAAGCATTAAAAAGAACCGATCGATTTTAATACCTAAAAATGTACCGATTAGCGAACTGAAAAAAATCAGTAATTGGCGTCCAATTACCATCGGTACGGCATTCATGAAGTTGTTCACGAAAATATTAACAAAAAGACTTGCATTTTTCGTTGAATTGAATACGAGACAAAAAGGCTTCATGAAGGTGAGAGGTTGTCTCGAAAATCTGACTCTTCTGCAAAACATCATAAAAGGGGCACGAAAAAACAGAAGCTCGTTAGCAGTGGTGTTCATAGACATCTCAAAAGCCTTTGACTCTGTCAGCCATGGTCACATTTTACAGAGTCTGGAAAGGCTCAGAGTTCCATCATGCATCAGAGACATAGTGCAAGACTTATACACTGACTCAACAACATTTTTCAAGGGAAAAAACAATGAAGCAACTCCAGAAATGCAAATGATGTCGGGAGTTAAGCAAGGTGACTCATTATCCCCACTGTTGTTTATCATTGCCATGGATCCCTTGATCTGTGATCTTCAGAAAGATGGCAAGGGCTTCACATTCGGCTCTGATGGTCTCATTAAGCAAATCACCGCTCTTGCCTTTGCAGATGATATCGCAGTACTCAGCAACACCTGGGAAGGAATGAGTACAAATCTGAAAATCATTGAAAAATTCAGTAAAACAACAGGCTTAAAGCTTAATGTGAAAAAAACACATGGATTTTATATAAGTCACCATAAAGATAAGATCCTGGTCAACAACTGCAAACCATGGCAATTTGAAAAACAAAATATTGAAAACATTCAACCAGGAGAAAGC
>CAWUFW010014065.1:242500-434785 GCA_963921515.1 Calotriton arnoldi
ACCAGGCCCGGGGCTCGTGCTGCATCCCAGGGTCCCAGGCTGCGGGAGCCCCCCATCCTGGAAGCCAGCCCAGGTTCTGGGCGCTGGTGTCGGGGGTCCACCGGGGCCCGGGGAGGCTCTCCCTGGCCTGGCTTGGGTTTGGAAGCTGGGACCGGGCCCGGGGCTCGTTCTGCATCCCTGGGACCCAGGCTGCAGGAGCCCCCCGTCCTGGAAGCCAGCCCAGGGTCCGGGCGCTGGTGTCGGGGGTCCACCGGGGCCCGGGGAGGCTCTCCCCGGCCTGGCTAGGGTTCGGAAGCTGGGACCGGGCCCGGGTTTCGTGCTGCATCCCAGGGTCCCAGAATGCGGGAGCCCCCCCGTCCTGGAAGCCAGCTCAGGGTCCGGGCGCTGGTGTCGGGGGTCCACCAGGGCCCGGGGAGGCTCTCCCCGGTCTGGCTAGGGTTCGGAAGCTGGGACCGGGCCTGAGGCTCGTGCTGCATCCCAGGAACCCAGGCTGCGGGAGCCCCCCAATCCTGGAAGCCAGCCCAGGGTCCAGGCGCTGGTGTCTGGGGTCCACCAGGGCCCGGGGAGGCTCTCCCCGGCCTGGCTAGGGTTCGGAAGCTGGGACCGGGCCTGGGGCTCGTGCTGCATCCCAGGGACCCAGGCTGCGGGAGCCCCCCGTCCTGGAAGCCAGCCCAGGGTCTGGGCGCTGGTGTCGGGGGTCCACCAGGGCCCGGGGAGGCTCTCCCCAGCCTGGCTAGGGTTCGGAAGCTGGGACCGGGCCCGGGGCTCGTGCTGCATCCCAGGGACCCAGGCTGCGGGAGCCCCCCCGTCCTGGAAGCCAGCCCAGGGTCCGGGCGCTGGTGTCGGGGGTCCACCGGGGCCCGGGGAGGCTCTCCCCGGCCTGGCTAGGGTTCGCTAGCTGGGACCAGGCCCGGGGTTCGTGCTGCATCCCAGGGTCCCAGACTGCGGGAGCCCCCCTGTCCTGGAAGCCTGCCCAGGGTCCGGGCGCTGGTGTCAGGGGTCCACCGTGGCCCGGGGAGGCTCTCCCCGGCCTGGCTAGGGTTCGGAAGCTGGGACCGGGCCTGGGGCTCATGCTGCATCCCAGGGACCCAGGCTGTGGGAGCCCCCCGTCCTGGAAGCCAGCCCAGGGTCCTGGCGCTGGTGTCGGGGGTCCACCGGGGCCCGGGGAGGCTCTCCTCGGCCTGGCTAGGGTTCGGAAGCTGGGACCAGGTCTGGGGCTCGTGCTGCATCCCAGGGACCCAGGCTGCGGGAGCCCCCCGTCCTGGAAGCCAGCCCAGGGTCCGGGCGCTGGTGTCGGGGGTCCACCAGGGCCCAGGGAGGCTCTCCCCGGCCTGGCTAGGGTTCAGAAGCTGGGACCGGGCCCGGGGCTCGTGCTGCATCCCAGGGACCCAGGCTGCGGGAGCCCCCCGTCCTGGAAGCCAGCCCAGGGTCCGGGCGCTGGTGTCGGGGGTCCACCGGGGCCCAGGGAGGCTCTCCCCGGCCTGGCTAGGGTTCAGAAGCTGGGACCGGGCCCGGGGCTCGTGCTCCGTCCGGCGGGCCCCGGGGTGTGGGAGCCCCCCGTCCTGCAAGCCAGCCGAGGGTCCGGGTGCTGGGGACGGGGGTCCACCGGGGCCCGGGGAGGCTCTCCCCGGCCTGGCTGCTTTCAGAAGCAGGGACCGGGCCGGGGAGCAGGGGTGGCTGGCTTTATCCGCTAAGCTGGCGGAGTGGAGTTTTCTGCCCACCCCTAGTGTCTATTCAATCAGCTGAATAAACATATTTTTTCACACTACTCTCCCAGCCGAATGGGCATCAGAGCTGGATGCTTATTGATTCCATGTCATGAGTGGCTCCTTCGGCCACACTAACATTTTAGTCACCAATCCAGTGTATCTCGAGAATGGTACTTGCGTTTTTAACATGCTAATCAGTGTATTAAGTGGGCTGAGTCCTGTCTGTGCATGGCCCTCATTTCGGTCCTTGATAGTTTTGTCGCAGCAAAAGAAATATGGAAGCCAAAAAAAAGTCTGAGTGGCAGGCTTGGAGGTTGTGCCCAACTAAATTCATTGTGGAGCAGACCTGTGGAAGGAAGGAGGAGGACCTGTAGAAGAAGGATGATGAAGAGTCGGAGGATAAAGGCCTGAATGTAGAATACCAGTAGGGCTATGATGACCAGGATTAGAAGAAACAGGACCTGGGTGATCCAGGCCTGAGGCTACCAGGAACAGACGGGCGAGGAGTAGGAGGACCAGGACCAGGAGAAACAGGACTAGTGGTACCAGGATCTGGAAAAGAAGGACTGAGAGGAAGTGGAATGGGGGATCAGGATCCAGTGCACCAAGGCCCGAGGAACAGAAGGACCAGGGCTATGAGTAACATAAGGCCCTGGACCAGTATGAAGAGTTCTAGGAGGATCGTAGAGCAATGGCCAGGACCAGATGGATGAGGAGGGCCAGGAGTAGTGGACTCAGGTGGACAGACCCAAGAGGACCAGTGCAAGCAGAACAATGGAAGGGAGGACAAAAGACAGGAAGCTCAGGACCAGAGAGATCAGATCAAGGAGGACGAGGGGGTTAGAAGTAAAAGAACTAGGACTGGAAAACCACAACCAGGAAGGACCAGGGTTAGCAACCTAGGAGTCTCTAGACTAGCCGTACCATAATGAATAGAAATGACCAAGAAGTTCAAGCCCTGTGTGCAGCAAGATCACAATTTCCATGAGGGTCAGTCTCAGGAGAACCCTAAACCAGGTTGAGAAGGGCCACATGGACCTGCAAAACAATGGAACTAGGAGGAGCAGGGCAAGGAGGATCTTTAATAGGAGGGTCATGGCAGAAGGGACAAGGTTGAGATGGACAAGAGCAAGGTGGAATAAGCACACAAGGAGACCAAGACGACTAGTAGGACTAGAATGGGGCAGGAGGAACAGGTAACTAGGAAGACAAGGGAACCTAACGTCAGTGGAACCAGCACCAGAGGACCAGCCAAATGAGTATCAGAACTAAGACCAGGACTACATGTAGATGGGAACAAGGAGCAGAAGGATTAGGAACAGTCAAACCAGGGAAGAAGGACCAGGAGGACAGAGGGACAAGAATTAGGATGAGGAGAGTGAAAAGGGCCAGGAACAAGAAAATATTATACATGAAAACCAGAATCCAGAGGACCAGAGCCAGGGGTACATGGCAATGATGACAAGAGGTACCAGAAAGGCTAGGACCACACCATCCTGGACCTTATGAACGAGGGAAGGCTATCTTCCCTCACCAACACAAATTAAAAGACGTGCTCATGTAATATTAATCTGCTGCTACTGTGACCTGTCACCGTATAGCCTCGGTTTAAGACTAATACTTAATTTCACTCATAATGGTATAATTTAGTCGTCCCCAGTCATCGCAGTCCCACCAAATAGAAAGGCAAATGGATGTAATACATGCAGAGGACATGAATAATTGTTCAGTTCTCCAGAAAACAGGCACAGCCAGAAAAACTGATAGGGTGTGGCGGTAAAGTACTTTCAAGCCATGCAGATGACTTTCTCCAATTAATTTAGTTATACTTTTTGATCTTGTGAGTGATTATTATTCTTAGACCATTTCAAATATTTCTATAAATTTGTTTAATTCATTCTTTGTTAACACCACAAGTACCACAACACGAGCATGAAGAAGGAAGAACCATTTCATTGTTTGTTTCTGTGGAACACAAAGTGACCAGTTGAACGCCTGCATGCATCTAATTTACATGCAGAAAATATAAAAGGTTTTAAGACTTAACCACTGCACACCTATTTGGCTATACTTGTTGACTCTGCAGTCTGAGTACTGGTTGTATGAAATCAGTGCTACACTGTTTGTTCAAAAACCAATAAAGCATTTATCAAAAGGATAATCAATACCCATGAGTTTGGAACATCAACAGTGTCGGCAGACCAGTAAAGGCAAAACATAGAGCTTGCCTTGAAGGAATCATATATTTGGAAATCAGATTATGCAGGATATATCTTTGTTCCGCTGTCCACGTTGCATCTTTTTCAAGGAATTAGACTCAAATAACAATGTCATTATCAACCACCGGCATTTAGTCATATCTAATATTTAATTGCCAAACATATTTACGAAGATATTTGACAAAAAGATTGACTGACATTTGGTTAGGTTTATACATTTTATTTTTTAAAAGATATATACTTTTTTCTTCCTTCTGTCATGAGGTTGGACAGAACCCTTTTAATTAAACTGCATTGCTGACTTTCATAAGTGGCCCTGTGCAAATCTTTCTATTTTGAAAAGATCACTCTAAATATTAGATGTCACCATGTCAATGGTTTTGGACCTGTTAGCCTTAGGGTGCACTTCCCCCAAAACGTTTTGCCTTCACCCCTCCTATTTTTGCGAATCTCATTTTTCCTGGCCTTAGGACTCTGTGCATTTAACCACTGTAACCAGTGCTAAAGTGCTTGTGCTCTCACCCTTAAACATAGTAGAATCGGTTTATACCCAGTTAGCATATTAAATTTAATTGTAAGTCCCAAGTAAAGTATTATTACATGTACCCAGGGCTTGTAAATTAAATGCTACTAGTGGGCCTGCAGCACTGATTGTCCCATTCACTTAAGCAGCCCTTCAACAGATTTTGGTTGACTTAAAAAATATGAAAATATCTCAAGAAGATGCACATAAGAAAACTAAGTTACAGCTGCATGCAATCCAATCACAGATCCAGCAGCTCTAGCCATGTATTGTCAGCGCAGAGCAGCAGATTTCAGATCTTGAAGACAGCTTACCAGGTGACTAAATTACAAACCGGGTTGGCCAAGCTGCAAATCAAGGTCGACGATGCCGAAAACGTGTCATGAAGATCTAATTTACTTATAATAGGAGGGCCCGAGGGCCGTGAAAATGGCCAATCGGTAGCAGCTGTTGTATCAGATCTTATTTCCAAATATGTATCTCCCTAATTAGCAGATCAGAAGAGTGACTTCACAATCACACAGGCTCATCGTGTTCCAGCAGTCCAGCATCCTCGAACTATCATAGTAAACTTTGGCGACTTGAGAGTTAAGGAGAGGATTTTGGCATGTGCTATTTGAGATAAGTCCTACCAGACTCCGAGCAACTTTTCGTTGAAGCTATTCTCAGTCATATCTACATTTTTCCGCACGGCCGCGGAACGAATTTAGAGGCATGATTAATTGTTTTCAGCAGCTTGGTGCCCCTGCCAGCATCATTCAACAATCAAAGCTGAAAGTTCTAATAAAGGGGAGGGCACACATCTTTTAGTCGCCTGAATTGGCTCAGGAGTTCGTCCAATCTCTGCAGCACCATACGGGGGAGCAAAGGATAGCACTCCCAAATAAGCCTCTGGCTCTCTTCGTTGTTGTCTCTTTTCTTCTTCTTTTCTTTTTTTTCCTTGTTTTTCACAATGTATAATGCTGAGTATATGAAGGTTTTTCTGTCAGTGTGGTTAAGTTGCCGCAGGGTCGCCAAGTCACAGCGCCCCTATTCTGGGTCAGGGGGTAGGGCAGGGGTGGGGATTGAGTGGGTGTAGAAGGGCACTTGGAGGAAGGGTGGGTGCCTTCCCAGGGACCCCAGGTGGGGAGGGTCCCCTCGCTGGAGGAAGGTGAAGGGGGGATGGAAAAGGGGCAAAAAGAAGGATGGTTAACATTTTGGGAATTGATGGTATCTTTTATTCTAGTTTACATCAGGGTGCGCTATGGTGATCAGGGCATTCATTTTTACATTTTGTAATGAATAAGATCAGAATAGCTTCATGCAACACTAATGGCATCAATAATCAGAATACATTAGGATCTATTATAGCATGGCTAAAAGAATCAAAGGCGCAGGTGATCCTACTTCAGGAGACCCATTTGAAAGCTTCAGCCAAAATTCAGGGGAGGCCACAATGTATATCTCAGGCAATTTTTGAATCAGCTAGCGCCGCAGTTCGGGCGTTGCAATTCCTTTTACTAATACATTTATCGGGGGAAATTATACAGGTTATGCAAGATCCCAAAGCTAGATGGATTAAGTTCAACTAGAAACTTTATGGTCAGGTTATTCACTTGATCAGCTTTTATGGGCCAATTGAAGATGACGCAACATCATTACACGAAATTTACAACATGTTGGTACCCCTCACGGGAGTGATTCTCATTGGAGGGGATTTCAATCTCATTCAACGAGGGGGCTGGGACTGCTCTTGCTCAAACAAACATCAGAATAAACCAAAATCAGCTCTGGATTTAGCTAGTCTTTTATGAGATTTCGCAATTGTGGATCCATGGAGAGCAGACTACCCCACCAGACAGGAATATTACTGCTTCTCCAAACATTTTAACTCTGCATCATGTATTAATAATTTTTTAATACTGCATAATTGGTAAAAGGAAGGGACTGGTATTATGTCAAACCCCTTTTCAGACCACTCTGTACCATTTGTAAATCTCAAATTATGTGATTTCCGTATGGCAGGATCACGCTGGTCCTTTGAAAAATCGTTACTGACCCAAGAGGGTTGGATTACGGTCATGCGCACTCGCCTGGTGGAATTCTTGCAGCGGAATGCCAACACCGCAATCATCCACTCTATTTGGGGGGCTTGTAAATCATTTATTGGGGAGAGGTTATATCTTATACTGCTCAGCGTAATAGCGCAAGGCAGGAGGAAATTTTGGTTCTTCAATTTGAGCTTGAGCAATCTAGATGGTTGGATACTAGGGTCCATTCGAAAGCATCCAGGGATAGATTGGCCTAGGCTAGTCAGAGGCTACGGGATTATTTTCTTCCTCAGGATAGAGTGAACCAGCACACCTGTTTCCAGAAACAGTATGAAGAGAATGAGCATACTGGCTGCCTTTTGGCATGGTCATTAAAAAAAAAGAATATGAATTCGTAAACTATTAAAGAGATCTGGGACGGGACCTCTAATTCCATAGTTTCCAATTCCGACCAGATAGGGAAGGTCTTTCTGGAGCATTATGATCAGCTCTATACCTCGGACTGTAATCCTTCGTTCCATGTAATTGAAAACTTTCTCCAATCCATTGTACTTCCTTCTCTCGAAAATGATACCTGGACAACGATTGAAGCTCCCAATAAACGGGTAGAAATTCTAGAAGCTATAAAGTTGCTTCCGCATGCAACGCATGTGGCAAGGATGGTATACCATCTGAGTTTTTTAAATAATTTTGCCCAGAACATTGTCGATCTTTTGGTAATATTGTTTAATTACTTTTTTTAATGGAGATGAGATTCCTTCGGAATTTACAGAGGCGGTGTTTGTTAGTTTCTTAAAGAAAGATAAGCCAGCCGAACAACCTGGGTCTTACCGTCCGATAAGCCTTTTGAATTCCGACTATAAACTATTCGCAAAGATAATCACGCAAAGACTAGCCCCCGCTGCTCTGTCACTGGTACATCAAGACCAAAATGGCTTCTTGCCAGGCAGAACTTTATCTACCAACACCAACTTCTCAATACAAGAAATAGACTATTATTCTAACACCAATGTTCATCATTATGTTAGAAGCAGAAAAGACATTCAACCCTGTACAGTGGGGCGTACTTTTTATGATTCTTCAGCGGTTTGGTATCCCCCCAAAATGGTCAAACTAGTGCAGAATCTTTATTCCGAGTCCAAGGCTAAGATAATGGTGAATTTACAGTCAGCTGGAGTTATTTCCATCTTTCGGGGCACGAGGCAAGGGTGTCCAATGTCACCCATACTATTCGCTCTTTTGTTGAAACCTTTAGCGGCTGTTCTCAGGCTACATCCTGAGATCTTGCCACCATTGCCCAACGCTCCCAAGCTGAAGTTGTTTGCCGATGATATCATTTTGTATTTGGCTGGAAATTGCCGTAATATCGACAATGCGATCGTGGAATCCAACTGTTCTCGGAAATTGGGGGCTATAAGATTAATCAGGCCAAGTCTGAGGTGCTTCTCTTCCATTGTCCGCACATGATACTTCCTTTGGAAATACAGCAACATTTCTCAGCATTTCGCCCATAAGATATCTATATATCTAATCCCTTTGCCAATCTGTTCAAATTGAACTATCCCACCACTCTTAGTAAAGTTCGTGGGCTTTTAAATAAGTGGCAGACCCTACCGATATCCATTATTGGGCGTGTGGCCATTATTAAAATATCAGTTCTCCCCCTAATTATTTTTTTTTCCCAACGTTATTGTTTTTATTAACCAGTCATTTTTTTCTTGAAATAGGTCAACTACTTTGCAAGTTTTTATGGCAGGGGGAAAAAAACTCAGACAAAGTTATAAACACAACAGATATCAGTTGCCGATGGAGAGTTAACTCTCCCCTGTATTCAAAATCATTACAAAGCAGCTTTTTTTGACTGACTCAATTGTGCAGCAGGGGGTTCCCCAGTGAGTTGTTTGTACCACCAGTATATGCTGAATGAACGTCCTTTTTGAAAATCCCTAAACTACCCAAGCACTCACGGTACAAAACACCATGGGGCAGATTTACAAGAAAGTGACTCAGTGCGGAATGCAAGCCATTTGGCTGCGCTGCACTGAGTCACTTTCAAAGCACAGGGATGCGACATATTTACAATAATATGTCGCATCTCTGTGCTTCCCCCTGCGCTGGCGCACAAAACTGCTGCCATGCGCTGGCACAGGCACCCTTGCACCATGGTGCAAGGATGCCTGCGTCGTGGGGAGATTGTTTTTTTCAGGAAGTGTTCCCTTCCTGCACAAAGACAATCTGAAATGCCGTTTTTCAGCTTCTATGTGTGCTGCATTCGCATACATAGAAGTTGAAAAACATCATTGTTTCAATGATTGTTTATGTGCAGGAAGGTAACCCTTCCTGTACATAAACAATCAATAGAGGTGATTTCCTCTTTCTATGTGTGCTGCAGAATGCAGCACGCATAGAGAGAGGAAAAGAAAATGACAAGAAATGAAAACATTTCTCCTCGTTGCGCCTCCCTACGCCTCCCCTGGGGAGGTGTAGGATTCACACGCATTTCCAGATTTACGATTCCTCGTAAATCTGGAAATGAGTCTGGTTCCATGCTTGTTGCAACACCCATAGCGGTTGCAACACCCATGGAACACCCCTTTCACACAAAGTGCTGCGTGCAAAGGGGCCATATTTACAAGGACACGAATAGTCACGCAGGGTGGCTTTTCCTGTCTTTGTAAATATGGAGCAGTAAAATGCGCTGCCAGTGTGTTACAAAAAGTGACGCACCGGTGGTGCAAGGGGCTTGTAAATCTGCCCCCACATATGGTCATAAAGAGATTTTGACATTTACATGTTGAATACTGTTTTCCGTTGGCCCATTCATCTGTGCATTTATCAGAAATTAAAACCTTAGGCCTATCCCTTCCAAAATTGATTATTAGGAAATGGGAAAGGGCAGGGTACTGGGTTTTGGGTCATTTTCTTTTGGGAGGGCAAATTAAAACATAGGCACAGATATTTGAGGACAGTGAAAATGTTACGCCTAAGTTGTCATTCTCCTACCTTCAAGTTCGTGAGCATTTTTGAATGTACGTTCAGGCAGCCGGCACTGCCAAATATTATATTAGCAAAGCACATTTCGGAATTGAGCTTGTAGGCATTGGCTATTGATATTAACTGCTATATTCACATGTGCATGAGTCTACGGCCACATTAGCCTTTTTCCTTGTTGTCATTACTTCTTGAAGGAAGGATGGATTATCCAAGCTGGCAGCGGTACAATCTCATGGCTTATAAAGCCGTACGTGGAGTAAATTTTAAACGTATGGCTTTCTTTTCTAAATGGGCCCTATATTATACCCTGCATCGCTTCAACTTAATGCACTCGTCTGCGTCGGCTAACTGCTTTAGATGCGTGCACGTCTGTGGGGTTTGGGCCCATATACCAATTTTCTGCCAAAAATTATTTACATTTTGGAGTAAGGTTATGGAGGGGTTACTTCATAAACTACAAGTATTAGTCAAACTCGATCCACAAGGGGCGCTATTTGGGATCCCTCCCAATAAGTGCTCGTTAACATTACGCCAACAGCAACTTTTTTATATCAGGTCACTAATAGCCAAATCGTTGATCTTGCAGAGATGGAAATCAGTGCATGTACCATGGTTTGAGCTCTGGGTGGGTAAAATGAAACGTGTTATGAAACATGAAGAACTTAATGCTCAAAGGATTGGCGCAAAAAAAATAAGATGTAGGAATTTGGGCTCCATTTTAGGGGTACTTGAATCTAAGGGTGGCAACAAAAAAGGTAAAAGGTAGTGGTTGCGTAAAGATATTTAGATTTTTGTGTTTGTATTTGTATTCTGTTCAATCTATCATGCATTTGTATTAATGTACTGATCTTGCTTGTACGAAAGTATTTCTATCATCCTGATTATTAAAATAAAGAAAATAAAAACGTAACCCTTCTAAACATGTATCTGGCCTGCCATTGCAGCATGTGTGTGCAGCTCTAAACTGCCATTTCGACGTGGCAAGATAAACCTCTTGCCTGACCCAAAGTTTCCTTTTTAATTAATAGAAGTCACCCCTAAGGTAGGCCCTACATAGACCAGAAGGCAGGGTGGTGCAATGTACTTAAAAAGTGGCACTTTTAGGTTTTACATGTGAAAAACTCCTAAATTCATTTTTCACTACTGCAAGGTCTACCTCTCCCATAGGATAACATTGGGTTATCTTTATTACATTTAATAAGTGATAACCTTCAATTGGGAGCAGGTGGACAGCTTAAGTTTGGTGTCTAAAGAATTGTTATTACAAATTATTTTTAATGGTAAAGTTGGATTTTTTGTCACAATTCTGAAAATGCCACTTTTAGTAAGTTCGCATTTTTTGTCCCAACCATTTGGTGTCTGCTGTCTCTATTCCGGGTCACATGACTGGGTGTAGTTGGCAGTTGGTGTTTGTGTATTGCTAGGTGAGACAAAGAGAAAATAAGTGTTAGCAGCATGGGCCACACTGCATTAACGAGGGGGATGAGCTGTCACCTATCACAGTTGCACATCACAAAGGCCCTGCTTGAGCACTCTTACATAGGATTGGCCCTAGTCTATTGTAGCCCCAGACAAACTGAGGGCAGGGCAGGGAGGCAGGAAATTCTAAGCACTTCTGGGGGGGTGGTAGAAACCTCTAGAAGCGTCTCCTACTTCAAAGTGGGCACCAGGTATAAATATCGGACCTCAGACCCCAACTCTTCAGTACACATCTGGACTTGTGGAAGACTCAGAAGAAGGACTGATGTGCTGCTCTACTGCAAAGACTGCCACTCTTGTGTCCTGCTTTGCCACCCTGCTGTCCTCCTGAAAGAGTGAACAAGAGTGACTCCAAGGGCTAGTTGGCTGGCCTCCTGATTGGAAGCCTAAGGGATAAAACAGGCTTCTTCCATCTCCTACCCAGCACCTGCACTCTGCCAGCTGTGAGTCCTAATCCCAAGTGGTGCCACCCTAATCCTAGAACCTTGGAAGTGGGCCTGAAGGTAATCCGTCAGCCCCAACTATGGTCCGATGCAGAAGTAATGCGTTGGAGCAGCAGTGCGATTCATTGCCGATTAGAAATTCTGCATCCAAGCCATTGCACGACACAACACCTCACAAAACTCAGCATGTGGACCGCTGCGTGGTACCTCTCTGGTGCAGGACTTATCATCGCCATCCCCAGCCTTCCAGGAACCAACGGTGTGCGATGCATCCTCGACACAGGCCTTCGCATTGCGAGCCTCTCGTCAACGGCACTCTCAACGATGATGCAGGACTCATAATCGCAAGCCCCACAGCTTCTTCAGAATCAGTCGGTGCGCGACGCATTTTGAAGCAGGACTTCGCACCGCAATGCCCCTTCGACTACATCCTTGACAATGGTGCAACACTTCACATCGCAGGTTCGCAGTTTCAGGGAATCGCCGCAACTCGTCCTTGATGGGGGACTTCGCATCACTACGCAACCAGGATTTCAGGTACTCTTGTTCAGCAGGCCTAACTGGGCCCCTGTTGCCAGCCCATGCTCCATCATGGTCAGCCTGAACCTGTGACTTTTTCCCGGTCTGGTGCGACCAGATATTCACAGTTGCTGCTATGTGCTTTTTGGCGCTATTTTCATTTAAATCGTTCAAATCACATATCTCCGGATCTACTGATTGGATTTTTGTCATTTTGGTTTTAAAATTATTTATTCAATTTTATTCTATTTTTCTAAATTGGAGTGAGATTTTTCTAGTATTGTGTTTCACTTTTTTACTGTTTGAAGTGCTGCATAAATACTTTATACATTGCCTGTAAGTTAAACTTGACTGCTTTTGTGCCAATCTATCAGAGGGTTCATCACAGGTTAATTTGGGGTTGCTAGTTGTGACTTCACCCTGAGAAGGATTGTGGTTACTGTTTGAGTACAGTTTATCACCCGCAACCAGTAACCTAATTTCTTACATTGATGTTCAGTGGTGATGATTAGGACTTGTGTTTGTGCAGTGCCATACAGTGATTTTGTATAATACTAAAATCCCAGATAAGTAATCTGAGACCAATTTGAGCCTTTTTAAATTCTTCCTTGTTTTCTGATTGACTGTTTTTCTTTTTTCTAAATGTAAGTTTCTTATCTCTTATCTCATACCATGAAAGTGGAGAGGATCGATCTGGATAACCTCAGCATGGCTGAGCTGCAGAACCTCTGCATGGAGGGGGGCTGTGTGCAGGAAAAAAGACCACAAACCTGGACCTTCAGATAGCTCTCCATGCCTATGAGGAAGTCAGAAGAATGCAATCCCAGCCTGAGTAATCTGAGGATCTTAATGAGGATAATTCTGATGAGAGGGAACTTGATTTAGGAGTGGAGGAGGCCCTGGCTGTGGAGGTCCGAGAGGAGGTGGACCATCTGCCCACTGAGAGAGAGCCCAGTGTTAGGGCCGGGAGCAGTGTGTCCTGCAGGAACTTGTACCCAGAGGAGTTGGTAGAAAGGAAAGTAGAAAGGGAGTTCAGGCTACAAATGGCCAAGCTTGAAACAGAAGAAAAGAAGCCTGAGAGGGATTTGGCAAAACATAAACTGCTGCTAGAGCATGAGAGGAGCCTGAAAAACCTGGAGATTAAAGCTAGACAAACCTCAGAGTCCAGCAGCAATGGTTGCAGCTTATTTGCAGTGTCTGAAGGTGACAAGAAGGTTTGCATACCTAAAGATCTGGTGCCCTACTATGTGGTGGGAGATGATATTAACAAATGGTTTGCTGCATATGAGATAGCTCTGAGTGTACACAAGATCCCAGAGAACACTGGGTGGGAGGGTAGCTTGTAGAAGCATATGCCTACTGTGAGGAGGGACATACTACTCACACTAGCGGTAGATGACCAGACCAAGTATGCCCCCATGAAAGCCATCCTTGTTGCCAAATTTGGGCTTACCCCTGAGAAGTACTGTCAGAGGTTCAGGGACAGTCACAAACTCCCAACCAGTCTTGGGTAGATTTCTTGGATTACTCCAGTAAGGCACTAAATGGCTTGGTGAGGGGAAGCAAAGTTAATGATAATTATGGGCTGTGTACCCTGATTTTGAGGGAGCACATGCTCAATATTTGTTCTACAGAGCTGCACCAGCACCTGGTGGATAGCAAGCTGGCCAATCCCAGGAAGCTTGCTGAGGAGACAGACCTCTGGGTCAGCACCACAATGTCCAAGAAGGCATCTGGGGGGATAGGCCTGCCAATACTTCCAAGTATAGGCAGTGGGTCACCTTTAATAGGCAGAGGGGGGAGGCAGTATGACTACTGTCAGGTGTCATCTGGTTTTCACAGAGCAGGTGATACCTGATACATTTCACCAGGTTGTAGTAGCAGACAACTGTGAGAGCCACTACCCAGTGGCTCTGGTTCCCTTTGAATGGGGTGGAAGTCTCAGGTTCTCTTAAGGTAGCTGTCAGCCCTGCCCTGCCATGCCTGTGGAGGTTGCCTGAGAGGGTCTGTGTGACCACTCAGCCCATGGCTGTACAGGAGGAGAGTCAGGAGAGCCTGAAAGAATGGCCCAGGCTGCTGCAAAGAAGGGGAAAGGCAGGAGGTGTGGGAAACTAGCTACTGAAGATCCCAAGGCACCAGTGTATGGGGCACCAGGCAAGGGGTCCCAGAGACGACCGGAGAGGGCAGTGCCGCTCTAGGAGACCTGCTTGAGCTTGCTGAAAGGCAAGTTGAGTGTAGGCCCACCATGGAAGAGTTCTGAAAGGTGCAGAAAGAGTGCCCAACCCTAGAGGAGCTATGGCAGCAGGCCGAAGTCCAGGCAGCTTGTGACAACTCTGGATATCACCTTATTCACTGGGAGAACAACCTCCTCTACAATGAGAATAAAACACAAGTGCATGGGGCAGCATGCGTGCTGGTTGTACCCCAGGGTCACAGGACCTTCCTCCTAGGTTTGGCTCACAAGATACCCCTGGCAGGGCATCTGGGGCAGAGCAAGACCTTTGACAGGCTTGTTACCCTCTTTTATTGGCCCCAGATGAGGACAGCCTCAGATGCTTTCTGTAGGACTTGCTTCACCTGCTACCCCAGTTAGAAGACAGGGAAGAAGCTCAAGGCTCCCCTGACTTCCATGCCTGTCATTGGTACCCCCTGTGAGAGGGTGGGCATCAACATTGTTGGGCCCTTGAACCCCAAAACAGCCTGGGCAACAGCTTTATACTCGCTTTGTTGGAGCATGCCACATGGCACCCAGATGCCATCCCTCTGAGGACCATAACTGCACCTGCAGTGGCTAGGGCCTTGATCGGGATTTTTACCCATGGGGGTTCCCCAAGGAAGTGGCGTCAGACAGGGGCACAAACTTCATGGCTGTGTAAATGAAGTCCACGTGGAATGAATGTGGGGTAACCTACAAGTTCTCCAAACCTTACCATTCCCAGACTAATGGGTTTGTTGAGACGTTCAACAAGGCTCTCAAACGTCATGATTATGGGCCTACCTGAGCCCATGAGGTGGAAGTGGAACGTCGTCTTGCCCTGCCTACTCTTTGCATACAGGGAGGTACCACATAAAGGAGTAGGGTTCAGCCCTTTTGAACTTCTCTATGGTCACCCTGTAAGGGAATCCCTCAGTTTGGTGAAAAAGGGATGGGAGCAAGCTCCCAAGATGCTCCCTCAGGATGCGGTTAGCTACATGCTAGCCCTCTGCAACCAACTGCAGAAGTTCTGGAAGAAGGTTGTCAAGAACTTAGAAGCTAGCCAGGAGGTAATGAAGCAATGGCATGCTCAGAAGACCACTCTGGTCATGTTTCAACCTGGCCAGAAAGTGTGGGTGATGGAGCCCTTTGAACCCACGTTGGATATGGCCCTATGAGGTGATTGTGAGGAAGGGGGTGGATCTCAAGACCACCAGAAACATCCTATGCGTTTTCCACCTCAATCACCTGCAGCCCCACTATGAAGGGCCTGAGGTCACCATGTTGTTAGTGACAGATGATAGAGCAGAGGAGGTGAGTGAGCCTCTTCCTGATCTCCTGTCATCCAAGGAGAAATATGGGTTGATGGAGGGTTTTACCCTCTCCTCTACTCTGACCCATAGTAGCAGAGGGACTGTCGCCGGCTGTTGGGACAGTTCACCTCTCTGTTCTCCCTCACCCCTGAGCTTACACCCTTGTGTTCCCACAATATTGACACTGCTGACAGTCCCCTGACAAAAACAAAATTTACAGATTATCAGATGAAGTGAGGGCCAGCATCAAGGAGGAGATCTCCATAATGCTGGAGTTGGGGGTGATTGAGCACTCCAGTAGTCCCTAGAAGAGCCGAGCATTGCTGGTTCCAATAACTACCCTACTGGGCACCATCCCACAACTCCACTTCTGCGTGGGCTACAAGTGGTTCAATTCAGTCACAAAGACTGACACTCACCCAATTCCCAGAGATGATGAGCTCATCCACAGATTTGGGACTGCCAAGTTCTTGAGTATCTTTGACTTGACTTGGGGTTACTGCCAGATTGCCCTAACTAAGGGGGCTAAAGAGAGATCAGCATTTTCCACACCAGAGGGCCACTTCCAATTCAAGGTAATGCTCGTTGGCCTTAAAAATGCCCCTGCCACCTTTCAGATGCTGGAAAACCAGGTTTTGCCTGGGATGCAGGACTTCAGTGCTGCTGACCTTGACGACATATGGGTCTTCAGTAGCAGCCAGGAGGACCACCTCTTTCACCTGCAGGAAGTGCTTCGGGCTCCTCAACAGCAGGCCTGACTATCAAGTTCAGCAAGTGCCAGATAGGGCAGGAGTCAGTGGTGTACCTGGGCCACCTGGTGGGCTGGAGTAAGGTGACACCCCTCCAGGCCAGGATAGAAACCATCATGGCCTGGAAGCCTTGACTGAGATGACTCAGAAGAAGCAGCCCAGGAATGTGATCTGGACAGAGGCCTGTCAGAAAGCCTTTGACTCCCTCAAACAGGCCCTGTGCACAGTCCCTGTTCTGAAGGCCCCTGACTTTTCTAAATAATTTCTTGTGCTTACAGACGCATCAGAACATGGCATAGGGGCAGGATTGTCACAGCTGAATGAGGAGGGCCTAGATCAACCCGTAGCCTTCACTAGCAGAAGGTCGCTTCCCCAGGGAACAGAGGTGGAGTGCTATCTAACCCTGGGCGAAGTATGCGGATTGGCACTCTGCGGAGTCCCACGGAGTTAAAAAAAACTCAGTGGAACACTGCTCCTCCCCACCCCCACAATTGTTTTTTAAAATGCCAAGTATCCTCGAACTATCATAGTAAACTTTGGCGACTTTAGAGTTAAGGAGAGGATTTTGGCATGTGCTATTTGAGATAAGTCCTACCAGACTCCGAGCAACTTTTTGTTGAAGCTATTCTCAGTCATATCTACATTTTTCCGCACGGCCGCGGAACGAATTTAGAGGCATGATTAATTGTTTTCAGCAGCTTGGTGCCCCTGCCAGCATCATTCAACAATCAAAGCTGAAAGTTCTAATAAAGGGGAGGGCACACATCTTTTAGTCGACTGAATTGGCTCAGGAGTTCGTCCAATCTCTGCAGCACCAAGCGGGGGAGCAAAGGATAGCACTACCAAATAAGCCTCTGGCTCTCTTCGTTGTTGTCTCTTTTCTTCTTCTTTTCTTTTTTTTCCTTGTTTTTCACAATGTACAATGCTGAGTATATGAAGGTTTATCTGTCAGTGTGGTTAAGTTGTCGCAGGGTCGCCAAGTCACAGCACCCCTATTCTGGGTCAGGGGGTAGGGCAGGGGTGGGGATTGAGTGGGTGTAGAAGGGCACTTGGAGGAAGGGTGGGTGCCTTCCCAGGGACCCCAGGTGGGGAGGGTCCCCTCGCTGGAGGAAGGTGAAGGGGGGATGGAAAAGGGGCAAAAAGAAGGATGGTTAACATTTTGGGAATTGATGGTATCTTTTATTCTAGTTTACATCAGGGTGCGCTATGGTGATCAGAGCATTCATTTTTACATTTTGTAATGAATAAGATCAGAATAGCTTCATGCAACACTAATGGCATCAATAATCAGAATACATTTAGATCTATTATAGCATGGCTAAAAGAATCAAAGGCGCAGGTGATCCTACTTCAGGAGACCCATTTGAAAGCTTCAGCCAAAATTCAGGGGATGCCACAATGTATATCTCAGGCAATTTTTGCATCAGCTAGCGCCGCAGTTCGGGCGTTGCAATTCCTTTTACTAATACATTTATCAGGGGAAATTATACAGGTTATGCAAGATCCCAAAGCTAGATGGATTAAGTTCAACTAGAAACTTTATGGTCAGGTTATTCACTTGATCAGCTTTTATGGGCCAATTGAAGATGACGCAACATCATTACATGAAATTTACAACATGTTGGTACCCCTCACGGGACTGATTCTCATTGGAGGGGATTTCAATCTCATTCAACGAGGGGGCTGGGACTGCTCTTGCTCAAACAAACATCAGAATAAACCAAAATCAGCTCTGGTTTTAGCTAGTCTTTTATGAGATTTCGCAATTGTGGATCCATGGAGAGCAGACTACCCCACTAGACAGGAATATTACTGCTTCTCCAAACATTTTAACTCTGCATCATGTATTAATAATTTTTTAATACTGCATAATTGGTAAAAGGTAGGGACTGGTATTATGTCAAACCCCTTTTCAGACCACTCTGTACCATTTGTAGATCTCAAATTATGTGATTTCTGTATGGCAGGATCACGCTGGTCCTTTGAAAAATCGTTACTGACCCAAGAGGGTTGGATTACGGTCATGCGCACTCGCCTGGTGGAATTCTGGCAGCGGAATGCCAACACTGCAACCATCCACTCTATTTGGGGGGCTTGTAAATCATTTATTAGGGGAGAGGTTATATCTTATACTGCTCAGCGTAATAGCGCAAGGCAGGAGGAAATTTTGGTTCTTCAATTTGAGCTTGAGCAATCTAGAGGGTTGGATACTAGGGTCCATCCGTAAGCATCCAGGGATAGATTGGCCTAGGCTAGTCAGAGGCTACGGAAATATTTTCTTCCTCAGGATAGAGTGAACCAGCACACCTGTTTCCAGAAACAGTATGAAGAGAATGAGCATACTGGCCGCCTTTTGGCATGGTCATTAAAAAAAAAGAATATGAATTCATAAACTATTAAAGAGATCTGGGACGGGACCTCTAATTCCATAGTTTCCAATTCCGACCAGATAGGGAAGGTCTTTCTGGAGCATTATGATCAGCTCTATACCTCGGACTGTAATCCTTTGTTCCATGTAATTGAGAACTTTCTCCAATCCATTGTACTTCCTTCTCTTGAAAATGATACCTGGACAACGATTGAAGCTCCCAATAAACGGGTAGAAATTCTAGAAGCTATGAAGTTGCTTCCGCATGCAACGCATGTGGCAAGGATGGTATACCATCTGAGTTTTTTAAATAATTTTGCCCAGAACATTGTCGATCTTTTGGTAATATTGTTCAATTACTTTTTTTAATGGAGATGAGATTCCTTCGGAATTTACAGAGGCGGTGTTTGTTAGTTTCTTAAAGAAAGATAAGCCAGCCGAACAACCTGGGTCTTACCGTCCGATAAGCCTTTTGAATTCCGACTATAAACTATTCGCAAAGATAATCACGCAAAGACTAGCCCCCGCTCCTCTGTCACTGGTACATCAAGACCAAAATGGCTTCTTGCCAGGCAGAACTTTATCTACCAACACCAACTTCTCAATACAAGAAATAGACTATTATTCTAACACCAATGTTCATCATTATGTTAGAAGCAGAAAAGACATTCAACCCTGTACAGTGGGGCGTACTTTTTATGATTCTTCGGCGGTTTGGTATCCCCCCAAAATGGTCAAACTAGTGCAGAATCTTTATTCCGAGTCCAAGGCTAAGATAATGGTGAATTTACAGTCAGCTGGAGTTATTTCCATCTTTCGGGGCACGAGGCAAGGGTGTCCAATGCCACCCATACTATTCGCTCTTTTGTTGAAACCTTTAGCGGCTGCTCTCAGGCTACATCCTGAGATCCGGCCACTATTGCCCAACGCTCCCAAGCTGAAGTTGTTTCCCGATGATATAATTTTGTATTTGGCTGGAAATAGCCGTAATATCGACAATGCGATTGTGGAATCCAACTGTTCTCGGAAATTGGGGGCTATAAGATTAATCAGGCCAAGTCTGAGGTGCTTCTCTTCCATTGTCCGCACATGATACTTCCTTTGGAAATACAGCAACATTTCTCAGCATCTCACCCCGTAAGATATCTATATATCTAATCCCTTTGCCAATCTGTTCAAATTGAACTATCCCACCACTCTTAGTAAAGTTCGTGGGATTTTAAATAAGTGGCAGACCGTACCGATATCCATTATTGGGCATGTGGCCATTATTAAAATATCAGTTCTCCCCTAATTATTTTTTTTTCCAACGTTATTGTTTTTATTAACCAGTCATTTTTTTCTTGAAATAGGTCAACTACTTTGCAAGTTTTTATGGCAGGGGAAAAAAACTCAGACAAAGTTATAAACACAACAGATATCAGTTGCCGATGGAGAGTTAACACTCCCCTGTATTCAAAATTATTACAAAGCAGCTTTTTTTGACTGACTCAATGGTGCAGCAGGGGGTTCCCCAGTGAGTTGGTTGTACCACCAGTATATGCTGAATGAACAGGGCGGGCTTGTACCGTCCCTTTTGAAAATCCCTAAACTACCCAAGCACTCACGGTACAAAACACCATGGGGCAGATTTACAAGAAAGTGACTCAGTGCGGAATGCAAGCCATTTGGCTGTGCTGCACTGAGTCACTTTCAAAGCACAGGGATGCGACATATTTACAATAATATGTCGCATCTCTGTGCTTCCCCCTGCGCTGGCGCACAAAACTGCTGCCATGCGCTGGCACAGGCACCCTTGCACCATGGTGCAAGGATGCCTGCGTCGTGGGGAGATTGTTTTTTTCAGGAAGTGTTCCCTTCCTGCACAAAGACAATCTGAAATGCCGTTTTTCAGCTTCTATGTGTGCTGCATTAGCATACATAGAAGTTGAAAAACATCATTGTTTCAATGATTGTTTATGTGCAGGAAGGTAACCCTTCCTGTACATAAACAATCAATAGAGGTGATTTTCACTTTCTATGTGTGCTGCAGAATTCAGCACGCATAGAGAGAGGAAAAGAAAACGAGGAGAAATGAAAACATTTCTCCTTGTTGCGCCTCCCTACGCCTCCCCTGGGTAGGTGTAGGATTCACACGCATTTCCAGATTTACGATTCCTCGTAAATCTGGAAATGAGTCTGGTTCCATGGTTGTTGCAACACCCATAGCGGTTGCAACACCCATGGAACACCCCTTTCACACAAAGTGCTGCGTGCAAAGGGGTCATATTTACAAGGACACGGAAAGTCATGCAGGGTGGCTTTTCCTGTCTTTGTAAATATGGAGCAGTAAAATGCGCTGCCAGTGTGTTACAAAAAGTGACGCACCGGTGGTGCAAGGGGCTTGTAAATCTGCCCCCACATATGGTCATAAGGAGATTTTGACATTTACAGGTTGAATACTGTTTTCCGTTGGCCCATTCATCTGTGCATTTATCAGAAATTAAAACCTTAGGCCTATCCCTTCCGAAATTGATTATTAGGAAATGGGAAAGGGCAGGGTACTGGGTTTTGGGTCATTTTCTTTTGGGAGGGCAAATTAAAACATAGGCACAGATATTTGAGGACAGTGAAAATGTTACGCCTAAGTTGTCATTCTCCTACCTTCAAGTTCCTGAGCATTTTTGAATGTACGTTCAGGCAGCCGGCACTGCCAAATATTATATTAGCAAAGCACATTTCGGAATTGAGCTTGTAGGCATTGGCAATTGATATTAACTGCTATATTCACATGTGCTTGAGTCTACGGCCACATTAGCCTTTTTCCTTGTTGTCATTACTTCTTGAAGGAAGGATGGATTAGCCAAGCTGGCAGCGGTACAATCTCATGGCTTATAAAGCTGTACGTGGAGTCAATTTTAAACGTATGGCTTTCTTTTCTAAATGGGCCCTATATTATACCCTGCATCGCTTCAACTTAATGTACTCGTCTGCGTCGGCTAACTGCTTTAGATGCGTGCACGTCTGTGGGGTTTGGGCCCATATACCAATTTTCTGCCAAAATTTTTTTACATTTTGGAGTAAGGTTATGGAGGGGTTACTTCATAAGCTACAAGTATTAGTCAAACCCGATCTACAAGGGGCGCTATTTGGGATCCCTCCCAATAAGTGCTCGTTAACATTACGCCAACAGCAACTTTTTTATATCAGGTCACTAATAGCCAAATCGTTGATCTTGCAGAGATGGAAATCAGTGCATGTACCATGGTTTGAGCTCTGGGTGGGTAAAATGAAACGTGTTACGAAGCATGAAGAACTTTATGCTCAAAGGATTGGCGCAAAAAAAAGAAGCTGTAGGAATTTGGGCTCCATTTTAGGGGTACTTGAATCTAAGGGTGGCAACAAAAAAGGTAAAAGGTAGTGGTTGCGTAAAGATATTTAGATTTTTGTGTTTGTATTTGTATTCTGTTCAATCTATCATGCATTTGTATTAATGTACTGATCTTGCTTGTACGAAAGTATTTCTATCATCCTGATTATTAAAATAAAGAAAATAAAAACGTAACCCTTCTAAGCATGTATCTGGCCTGCCATTGCAACATGTGTGTGCAGCTCTAAACTGCCATTTTGACGTGGCAAGATAAACCTCTTGCCTGACCCAAAGTTTCCTTTTTAATTAATAGAAGTCACCCCTAAGGTAGGCCCTACATAGACCAGAAGGCAGGGTGGTGCAATGTACTTAAAAAGTGGTACTTTTAGGTTTTACATGTGAAAAACTCCTGAATTCATTTTTCACTACTGCAAGGTCTACCTCTCCCATAGGATAACATTGGGTTATCTTTATTACATTTAATAAGTGATAACCTTCAATTGGGAGCAGGTGGACAGCTTAAGTTTGGTGTCTAAAGAATTGTATTACAAATTATTTTTAATGGTAAAGTTGGATTTTTTGTCACAATTCTGAAAATGCCACTTTTAGTAAGTTCGCATTTTTTGTCCCAACCATTTGGTGTCTGCTGTCTCTATTCCAGGTCACATGACTGGGTGTAGTTGGCAGTTGATCTTTGTGTATTGCTAGGTGAGACAAAGAGAAAATAAGTGTTAGCAGCATGGGCCACTCTGCATTAACGAGGGGGATGAGCTGTCACCTATCACAGTTGCACATCACAGAGGACCTGCTTGAGCACTCTTACATAGGGTTGGCCCTAGTCTATTGTAGCCCCAGACAAACTGAGGGCAGGGCAGGGAGGCAGGAAATTCTAAGCACTTCTGGGGGGGTGGTAGAAACCTCTAGAAGCGTCTCCTACTTCAAAGTGGGCACCAGGTATAAATATCGGACCTCAGACCCCAACTCTTCAGTACACATCTGGACTTGTGGAAGACTCAGAAGAAGGACTGATGTGCTGCTCTACTGCAAAGACTGCCACTCTTGTGTCCTGCTTTGCCACCCTGCTGTCCTCCTGAAAGAGTGAACAAGAGTGACTCCAAGGGCTAGTTGGCTGGCCTCCTGATTGGAAACCTAAGGGATAAAACAGGCTTCTTCCATCTCCTACCCAGCACCTGCACTCTGCCAGCTGTGAGTCCTAATCCCAAGTGGTGCCACCCTAATCCTAGAACCTTGGAAGTGGGCCTGAAGGTACTCCGTCAGCCCCAACTAAGGTCCGATGCAGAAGTAATGCGTTGGAGCAGCAGTGCGATTCATTGCCGATTAGAAACTCTGCATCCAAGCCATTGCACGACACATCGCCTCACAAAACTCAGCATGTGGACAGCTGAGTGTTACCTCTCTGGTGCAGGACTTATCATCGCCGTCCCCAGCCTTCCAGGAACCAACGGTGTGCGATGCATCCTCGACACAGGCCTTCGCATTGCGAGCCTCTAGTCAACGGCACTCTCAACGATGATGCAGGACTCATCATCGCAAGCCCCACAGCTTCTTCAGAATCAGTCGGTGCGCGACGCATTTTGAAGCAGGACTTCGCACCGCAATGCCCCTTCGACTACATCCTTGACAATGGTGCAGCACTTCACAACGCAGGTTCGCAGTTTCTAGGAATCGCCGCAACTCGTCCTTGATGGGGGACTTCGCATCACTACGCAACCAGGATTTCAGGTACTCTTGTTCAGCAGGCCTAACTGGGCCCCTGTTGCCAGCCCATGCTCCATCATGGTCAGCCTGAACCTGTGACTTTTTCCCGGTCTGGTGCGACCAGATATTCACAGTTGCTGCTATGTGCTTTTTGGCGCTATTTTCATCTAAATCGTTCAAATCACATATCTCCGGATCTACTGATTGGATTTTTGTCATTTTGGTTTTAAAATTATTTATTCAATTTTATTCTATTTTTCTAAATTGGAGTGAGATTTTTCTAGTGTTGTGTTTCACTTTTTACTGTTTGAAGTGCTGCATAAATACTTTATACATTGCCTGTAAGTTAAACTTGACTGCTTTTGTGCCAATCTATCAGAGGGTTCATCACAGGTTAATTTGGGGTTGCTAGTTGTGACTTCACCCTGAGAAGGATTGTGGTTACTGCTTGAGTACAGTTTATCACCCGCAACCAGTAACCTAATTTCTTACATTGATGTTCAGTGGTGATGATTAGGACTTGTGTTTGTGCAGTGCCATACAGTGATTTTGTATAATACTAAAATCCCAGATAAGTGATCTGAGACCAATTTGAGCCTTTTTAAATTCTTCCTTGTTTTCTGATTGACTGTTTTTCTTTTTTCTAAATGTAAGTTTCTTATCTCTTATCTCATACCATGAAAGTGGAGAGGATCGATCTGGATATCCTCAGCATGGCTGAGCTGCAGAAGCTCTGCATGGAGGGGGGCTGTGTGCAGGAAAAAAGGCCACAAACCTGGACCTTCAGATAGCCCTCCATGCCTATGAGGAAGTCAGAAGAATGCAATCCCAGCCTGAGTAATCTGAGGATCTTAATGAGGATAATTCTGATGAGAGGGAACTTGATTTAGGAGTGGAGGAGGCCCTGGCTGTGGAGGTCCGAGAGGAGGTGGACCATCTGCCCACTGGGAGAGAGCCCAGTGTTAGGGCCGGGAGCAGTGTGTCCTGCAGGAACTTGTACCCAGAGGAGTTGGTAGACAGGAAAGTAGAAAGGGAGTTCAGGCTACAAATGGCCAAGCTTGAAACAGAAAAAAAGAAGCCTGAGAGGGATTTGGCAAAACATAAACTGCTGCTAGAGCATGAGAGGAGCCTGAAAAACCTGGAGATTAAAGCTAGACAAACCTCAGAGTCCAGCAGCAATGGTTGCAGCTTATTTGCAGTGTCTGAAGGTGACAAGAAGGTTTGCATACCTAAAGATCTGGTGCCCGACTATGTGGTGGGAGATGATATTAACAAATGGTTTGCTGCATATGAGATAGCTCTGAGTGTACACAAGATCCCAGAGAACACCGGGTGGGAGGGTAGCTTGTAGCAGCATATGCCTACTGTGAGGAGGGACATACTACTCACACTAGCGGTAGATGACCAGACCAAGTATGCCCCCATGAAAGCCATCCTTGTTGCCAAATTTGGGCTTACCCCTGAGAAGTACTGTCAGAGGTTCAGGGACAGTCACAAACTCCCAACCAGTCTTGGGTAGATTTCTTGGATTACTCCAGTAAGGCACTAAATGGCTTGGTGAGGGGAAGCAAAGTTAATGATAATTATGGGCTGTGTACCCTGATTTTGAGGGAGCACATGCTCAATATTTGTTCTACAGAGCTGCACCAGCACCTGGTGGATAGCAAGCTGGCCAATCCCAGGAAGCTTGCTGAGGAGACAGACCTCTGGGTCAGCACCACAATGTCCAAGAAGGCATCTGGGGGGACATGCCTGCCAATACTTCGAAGTATAGGCAGTGGGTCACCTTTAATAGGCAGAGGGGGGAGGCAGTATGACTACTGTCAGGTGTCATCTGGTTTTCACAGAGCAGGTGATACCTGATACATTTCACCAGGTTGTAGTAGCAGACAACTGTGAGAGCCACTACCCAGTGGCTCTGGTTCCCTTTGAATGGGGTGGAAGTCTCTGGTTCTCTTAAGGTAGCTGTCAGCCCTGCCCTGCCATGCCTGTGGAGGTTGCCTGAGAGGGTCTGTGTGACCACTCAGCCCATGGCTGTACAGGAGGAGAGTCAGGAGAGCCTGAAAGAATGGCCCAGGCTGCTGCAAAGAAAGGGAAAGGCAGGAGGTGTGGGAAACTAGCTACTGAAGATCCCAAGGCACCAGTGTATGGGGCACCAGGCAAGGGTTCCCAGAGACGACCGGAGAGGGCAGTGCCGCTCTAGGAGACCTGCCTGAGCTTGCTGAAAGGCAAGTTGAGTGTAGGCCCACCATGGAAGAGTTCTGAAAGGTGCAGAAAGAGTGCCCAACCCTAGAGGAGCTATGGCAGCAGGCCGAAGCCAAGGCAGCTGGTGACAACTCTGGATATCACCTTATTCACTGGGAGAACAACCTCCTCTACAATGAGAATAAAACACAAGTGCATGGGGCAGCATGCGTGCTGGTTGTACCCCAGGGTCACAGGACCTTCCTCCTAGGTTTGGCTCACAAGATACCCCTGGCAGGGCATCTGGGGCAGAGCAAGACCTTTGACAGGCTTGTTACCCTCTTTTATTGGCCCCAGATGAGGACAGCCTCAGATGCTTTCTGTAGGACTTGCTTCACCTGCTACCCCAGTTAGAAGACAGGGAAGAAGCTCAAGGCTCCCCTGACTTCCATGCCTGTCATTGGTACCCCCTGTGAGAGGGTGGGCATCAACATTGTTGGGCCCTTGAACCCCAAAACAGCCTGGGCAACAGCTTTATACTGGCTTTGTTGGAGCATGCCACATGGCACCCAGATGCCATCCCTCTGAGGACCATAACTGCACCTGCAGTGGCTAGGGCCTTGATCGGGATTTTTACCCATGGGGGTTCCCCAAGGAAGTGGCGTCAGACAGGGGCACAAACTTCATGGCTGTGTAAATGAAGTCCACGTGGAATGAATGTGGGGTAACCTACAAGTTCTCCAAACCTTACCATTCCCAGACTAATGGGTTTGTTGAGACGTTCAACAAGGCTCTCAAACGGCATGATTATGGGCCTACCTGAGCCCATGAGGTGGAAGTGGAACGTCGTCTTGCCCTGCCTACTCTTTGCATACAGGGAGGTACCACATAAAGGAGTAGGGTTCAGCCCTTTTGAACTTCTCTATGGTCACCCTGGAAGGGAATCCCTCAGTTTGGTGAAAAAGGGATGGGAGCAAGCTCCCAAGATGCTCCCTCAGGATGCGGTTAGCTACATGCTAGCCCTCTGCAACCAACTGCAGAAGTTCTGGAAGAAGGTTGTCAAGAACTTAGAAGCTAGCCAGGAGGTAATGAAGCAATGGCATGCTCAGAAGACCACTCTGGTCATGTTTCAACCTGGCCAGAAAGTGTGGGTGAAGGAGCCCTTTGAACCCACGTTGGATATGGACCTATGAGGTGATTGTGAGGAAGGGGTGGATCTCAAGACCACCAGAAACATCCTATGCGTTTCCACCTCAATCACCTGCAGCCCCACTATGAAGGGCCTGAGGTCACCATGTTGTTAGTGACAGATGATAGAGCAGAGGAGGTGAGTGAGCCTCTTCCTGATCTCCTGTCATCCAAGGAGAAATATGGGTTGATGGAGGGTTTTACCCTCTCCTCTACTCTGACCCATAGTAGCAGAGGGACTGTCGCCGGCTGTTGGGACAGTTCACCTCTCTGTTCTCCCTCACCCCTGAGCTTACACCCTTGTGTTCCCACAATATTGACACTGCTGACAGTCCCCTGACAAAAACAAAATTTACAGACTATCAGACGAAGTGAGGGCCAGCATGAAGGAGGAGATCTCCATAATGCTGGAGTTGGGGGTGATTGAGCACTCCAGTAGTCCCTAGAAGAGCCGAGCATTGCTGGTTCCAATAACTACCCTACTGGGCACCATCCCACAACTCCACTTCTGCGTGGGCTACAAGTGGTTCAATTCAGTCACAAAGACTGACACTCACCCAATTCCCAGAGATGATGAGCTCATCCACAGATTTGGGACTGCCAAGTTCTTGAGTATCTTTGACTTGACTTGGGGGTACTGCCAGATTGCCCTAACTAAGGGGGCTAAAGAGAGATCAGCATTTTCCACACCAGAGGGCCACTTCCAATTCAAGGTAATGCTCGTTGGCCTAAAAAATGCCCCTGCCACCTTTCAGATGCTGGAAAACCAGGTTTTGGCTGGAATGGAGGACTTCAGTGCTGCTGACTTTGACGACATATGGGTCTTCAGTAGCAGCCAGGAGGACCACCTCTCACCTGCGGGAAGTGCTTCGGGCTCCTCAACAGCAGGCCTGACTATCAAGTTCAGCAAGTGCCAGATAGGGCAGGAGTCAGTGGTGTACCTGGGCCACCTGGTGGGCTGGAGTAAGGTGACACCCCTCCAGGCCAGGATAGAAACCATCATGGCCTGGAAGCCTTGACTGAGATGACTCAGAAGAAGCAGCCCAGGAATGTGATCTGGACAGAGGCCTGTCAGAAAGCCTTTGACTCCCTCAAACAGGCCCTGTGCACAGTCCCTGTTCTGAAGGCCCCTGACTTTTCTAAATAATTTCTTGTGCTTACAGACGCATCAGAACATGGCATAGGGGCAGGATTGTCACAGCTGAATGAGGAGGGCCTAGATCAACCCGTAGCCTTCACTAGTAGAATGTTGCTTCACCAGGGAACAGAGGTGGAGTGCTATCTAACCCTGGGCGAAGTATGCGGATTGGCACTCTGCGGAGTCCCATGGAGTTAAAAAAAACTCAGTGGAACACTGCTCCTCCCCAGCCCCACAATTTTTTTTAAAAGAATAAAAAAAACACTTACTTTTTGTTCTCTGTCTGCGGGCCACCCTCCTCCTAGCCACCATGTCTCCTGGCTCTCCTGCTCACCGTCCTCCTCCCCCTACATTTTACGTCTTGTGTGAACTGTGCAGTTCATGCAAGACATTAAATGTAGGGGGAGGAGGAGGATGGCGAGGAGGAGAGCCAGGAGACACTGCGACGAGGAGGATGGCACCCCGCAGACCAAGAGAAGACAAGGTAAATGTTTTTTTTACCTTTTTTGGGCTCTGGCGCACAGGGCTGAGGGGCGTACTCCGCTCCACCGTGGAGTCGGAGTTTTGCCTCAACTTCGCGTTCCCAGCGGAGCGCGGAGTTGGTAAAATTCCGCAAACTCCGCTAGCGGTGCGGAGTACGCCGCCCGGGCTTAGTGCTATTGAGAGTGAAACTTTTACTGTTGTCTGGGCACTAAAGAAGCTGAAACCATACCTGGTTGTAACTCACTTAAGGGTTCAGACATACCGCAGGTCCTTCAGATGCTTGATGCAGATGAGGGGGTAAGAATCCCTTTTTGTTGAGGTGGTCCATCTCCCTAAAGGGAATGGACTTTGTGGTGGAATATCTTCCTGGGTCAGACCACGCCAATGCTGATGGCCTATGCAGATTTTTTAGCCTTAGTGATGAGAACTCCCAAGAGGCTGGATAGTTCTCTCCACTTTCATTTGGGCAGGGACCTCTGTTAGACCTGTCAGGTAGAGGGTGGTCTTCCCCCAAACCTTTTTCCTTCACTCCTCCTATTTTTACTAACATAATTGTTGGCTGCCTTAGGACTCTGCACTTTACTATTGCTAACTAGTGGTAAAGTAGTTGTGCCCTGTCCCCTAAACATGGTAGAATCGGCTTAAATCCAATTGGCATTTTTAATTTACTTGTAGTTCCCTAATAAAGTGGTACCACATGTGCCCAGTTCCTGTAAATGAAATGCTACTAGTCGGTCTGCATCACTGATTGTGCCACCCACTTAAGTAGCCTTTCTAAACATGTCTCGGGCCTGACATTGCAGCCTGTGTGTGCAGTTTTAAACTGCCATTTCAATCTAGCAAGATAAACTTCTTGCCAGACCCAAACCTTCCTTTTTAATACATACAAGTTGCCCCTAAGGTAGGCTCTACACAGCCCAGAAGGCAGGGTGCAGTGTATTTAAAAAGCGGGATATGTACTTTTAAGTTTTACATGTCCTGGAAGTGAAAACTCCTAAATTCATGTTTCACTGCTCAAGGCCTACGCCTCTGAAAGGATAACATTAGGTTACCTTATAACATTTAATAAGTGATGACTTTCAATTGGGAGAAGATATACAGTTCAGGTTTGGTGTCTACAGAATTGTAATTAAACACCATCTTTAATGGCAAAGTCAGATTTTTAGTCACAATTCTGAAAATGCCACTTTTAGATAGATACCGGAAAGGACAGCTCCAGCTGCTCCGGAATAAATTGCCTAGCCTTAGGTGAGCCGCTGCTGCAGGCGGAATTTGATGAATTTTAGCTATGCATTGAATACTTTCATAAAGCATCAATATTGGATATAGGTCTCATACTTGCTTGATAAAGAAAATATGAAAAATGCTACTGGTAACCGATTCAGTACAAGAAAAATAGAGAACTGACCAAGTCCCGGTCCTGAGGAGAACCTCTAAAATTATAGTGGGTTTGAAATGCTTTCGCCTATGCCTCTGGGGAAAGGATATTCGCAATTAAATCAACAGTGTTTGAGAGAGATTTATAACATATCAACTCTCTCAGTAAAAACATTCAGAGCTAGCGGGCCCAGGGCAGTTTACACTGGCATGACATAGTATGTAAAGCAATAAGAATGGAATACACTACCAAGTGTTAGTATGTTTTGAATTAAGGACTGGTCTAAGAAAGGTTATTTACACTGTGTTTTTTCACACGAAAACTTGTTTCTTGTCATTATATGTTTTTTTGTATTGTTGCAATGTTAAATGTGTTTTGATATGTACACTTAAATTATTCTTTAAAAAAAAGTTTTGCCCTTCATAAAGACATGTAATAATGTAAAAAAAAAATTGGGAGTAAACAAAGAAGAAAAGTGAAATAAATCACAAGGGCTAATGAAATAAGATTATTGGTCCCTTTGTTCTGAGTAAGTAAAACAAAAATTTGGCAACTAGATACTTTGATAGTTAAAAAAAACTTTTAGATAGTTGGCATGTTCTTGTCCCAACCATTTGGAGTCTGCTGCCTGTATTCTGGGTCACTCACATGACTAGGTGTAGTTAACAGTTGGTCTTAATGTATTTCTGCCAGACAATGAGGCAAAGAGAAGCTAGGTGTTGACAGGATAGGCCATTCTGCGTTAACGAGGTGGAGGAGCTGTCACCTACCACACTTGCACATCACAAAGGCCCTGTCTGGGTACTCTCACTAAGGATTTGACACTAATTTATTGTGACCTCAGACAGACTGGGGTCAGGGCAGGGAGGAAGGAAGTTCCAAGCACCTATTTGTGGTGGAAACCTCTAGAAGCTTCTCCTACTTCAAAATAGGCACCAGGTCTAAATATTGGATTTGAGACCCCCAACTCTTCAGTACACATCTGGACCTGTGGAAAAGTCCGAAGAAAGACTGCTGCGCTGCTCTGCTGCATGAAGGACTGCCAATCTGCAACCCTTCAGTGCCACCCTCCTGCCTGAGTGAAGGACAGGACTGGCATCTTGTACCCAAGACCACCAGAGTGGCTCCAAAGGCTAGTTGGCTGGCCTCCTGATAAGAAGGGACAAAACAGTTGTCCTTCATCTCCTACCCACCTCCTAGACTTTGCCAGCTGTGAGTCTTACCCTCCCAAGTGGTGCCACCTGAGCCCTGCAACCTTGGAAGAGGGCCTGAAGGTGCTCTGCCAGCACGCACCAGCTGTGGTCCCTGCAGAACTGACACATCGGAGCCTCAAAGTGACGCATCGCCGACCAGAAGCTCCACATCGGAAACGCTGCGTGATGCATCGCCTCATCAAACACTGCATCAGGACTGCTGTGTGGTTTAGTCTCTGGTGCAGGACTTCGCATTGCTGCCCACAGATTTCCAGGAACCTCCGCTGCACGATGCATGCTCAACACAGACCTCCGCATTGCAAGCCCTCATCAACAGTATCCTCAATAATGACGCATAACTCTGCATTTCAATTCCTGCAGTGTCTTTAGAATCAGCCCATACATAACGCATCTTGCCGCAGGACTTTGCATCACAAGCCCCTCATCGACACCAGCCCTGACAATGCAGGACCTTGCCTCTCAGCTTCGCAGCTCCTAGGAATTGCTGCTGCACGACGTACTCTCCACGTGGGACTCTACATTGCTCTGCAACCAGGATTTAAGGTACCTTTTTTCAGCTGGCCTAACTGGGTCCCTGCAGCTAGCCCGTGCTCCATCGTGGTCCGCTTGAACTTCTGACTTTGTCCCTGTCCAAAGACCAGATATCCACAGTTGGCACTTTGTGCTTTTTGGCACTATTTTCACTTAAAAGCTTTGAAATTACATATCTCTGGTTCTAAGGATTGGAATTTTGGCATTTTGGTCATAAACTATTTATTACATTTATCTATTGTTGTGTTTCACTTTGTTACTGTTTGAAGTACTGCAAAAATACTTTACACATTGTCTCTAAGTTACACCTGACTGGTCCTGTGCCAAGCTACCAGCGGGTTAAGCAACGGTCAATTTGGGGTTACTTGCCACTCAGGGCAGAAAAAGAGGGGTTTGGTTAACATGTAGCCTTTTGAGAATCTTATATTTAGCCCTAGATCATTCCCATGACTTTGTGAGCATGGGCGAATACATACCTGTAGATGAGTAAACAGCTGCACCTAGCTTTGCAAAGGATTAAATCATCTTTAACATTAGCCACCTGTGAAGGTAAACTTAAAGGAGCATTTGTGGAGTAATTGACCGCTCCATAATCCCCTACCCTCCACCCCTCCAGGTCGACCTGTCTAGGCCCTTGGTATAATGGAGTGGCATTCTGTGCCATGTCTTCCAAATTAATTTGGAAATATTCAAACATTCTCTTTGATGGCTATTGATACCTTTAGACCATCGACTTAGTTCTTAGTTCAATTATTTTCACTCCTTGTTTGCATTTCTACCTGGTGGCAGTTGCCTGTTTAAATCTGCTCTATGCATAATATTACATAATGTCAGCTGTTTAGACATAAGGCAGATAAATAGTGAAGTTTCTTGGCTATATGCACATCCACTAGCCACACTGTGCACACTGTCTGCTATTTAGCCAGCCAACAGATTAAAATGAAATTTCTTTGCTATTTGCATGGTTGCTGGCCAAACAGTAAATAGTTTATTTCATACAGTCAATGGCTAGGTAAATAATGAAGAATAATGACTTTTTTTGCAATCAGCAAGGCTACCTGCCAAATAATACATAATGCCTGCTATTTAACCAGCAGCTGGGTAAATAGTGACATTTCTTTGCTATTTGTATAGCTACTGGCCAATTTGTACATAATGTCTGCTAATTGGCCAGAAATTATAGTGAGGTTTCTTGGCAATTTGCCTGGCCATTGGATAAATAATGCATCTCTGCCTTCACCCAAGAGAATGCGTGACTCCAGTCCTTCAATCGCTCCACTGGCTACTTGTAGCTTGAAGGGCAATGTTCAAGGCACTCTGCATTGTCCACAGAGCCTCCCAAGGAAAATGACTGCTATACCCACAAGTTAAATTCAAGCAATACAAACCAAACAGAACACTGAACTCCAGGCTTCAACGTCTAATAATCAGGAGGCACTGCTATCTAAGTACAAGCTGCCAAACTCTGGAACTCTCTACCAGCCAGCATTAGAAGCACCCAGGAGCATAAACACTTCTAACAACAGTTGAAAACGTGGCAATTTCCTAGATAACTGCACCACCCAAATCCCGGCAACAGAGCCCAGAAAACAGTCGCACCCTCAAACCCAATCCTCAGCTTACAACCCAGGAACTGCAAACAAGTCAACCAGCAAACTGATTTTGATATGCAAATAAGCTAAGAAAGTCTGACCAATGGTTTCCCGTGGCATTATGCAGTTATGTTTTTCTATATATAACAGTTATGGCCCACAATAAAACCATAATATGCACCTGTCAGCAACAAATTATAAGGTATGCCTCTTAAATTCACATAGGACATAACTGTTATGAGGGTTGCCCATCATTAGCAATGTACAGCCAAAAAGCAGCCATCACCAAATGAACAGGCATGAAATAACTGAAGAGGTCTGTCACACAATGCTGGACAATTTGGAGGACTTTAATATAGTCCACCACTGCAGGTTCCAAATATCTATACTTTATGACCACTTCTGTACAGCTCAAAAAGACACTCAGATATGGGATGATAATACAAGTGCCTATCCCAGATCTCAAAAAGAACAACTGATAGATGGAATGCTGAAAAATGTCAAACATTCACCCTGGGCCTAATTCCATACTTTTTCTGTTCACCATGCCATTACACTTTGGATCCAACCATATGTAAATCAGTCTTGACCCTGCTCCCCATGGGACCAGTCCAGGCGGAACTGCTAGGCCAGATCCTCCCTGGACCGGAAAACAAGCATCTTGGGACCGATTTCGAGACACCCTGAGACCGGTCCCAGGATGCTTATTTTACGGTCCAGGGAGGACTTGGCCTTGCAGTTCGGGCTGGACTGTTACCATGGGGAGCAGGGTCGAGGCTGAATTGCATATGGCTGGGCCCAAACTGGGGTGGCATGGTAAGCAAAAATATTGATTTAACCCAGATCTGTGACTGTGGGTTAATACATGACAATGTTCAGTATTCTATCCATCAATTTTTGTGTTGCTATAGTCGCCTAAGTGGGAAGGGTATGCCCAGACGTGGGTCCCATGCTCGCTCTGCCACTGGATTCAAGCTAGCCTGGCTGTTGAGGGATGATACCTCTAAACCGGGCTCAGGATGCTTGTTTATCAGTCCAGCGTAGGACATGGCCTGGCAGCTTGAGCTGGACTGTTTCCATGGGGAGCAGGGTTGAGGCTGATTTGCATATGGCTGGGCCCAAACTGAGGTGACATGGTGAGCAAAAAAATTGATTTAACCCAGATCTGTGACTGTGGGTGAATGCTTGACATTGTTCAGTATTCCGTCCATCATTTTTAGGTCAAGCTTTCGAGACCTCTTGTATATACTTTAGTATATACTTCTTTGTGGGCTTACTGCTTTTCATTGGTTTGTTTCAGTGTCCTTTAAAAATCTTTGCTTGCTAGTGGTCAATATTTCCTATTTGTCCCTCCTTTTCAATCCAGAGGAGCAGTGCCTCAGTACTTGTACCCTTCCACTTGTCTCATTGTAGAATCTGTTTAGGGACTACGTTTGCATTACTCTAAGAGCATTTGACCAGAGCGATTGAAGTTTTCAGTTGCTCTGAGCTCAGACTTCTGTTTATTTAAACAGGGCTGTAATTCTTGTCATCTCCCTGCATCTGCTGAGTTCTGCTCCCCAGTGTTCCAGCAGAGGTACCTAAACTCCCCCTGTGGATCCTCTCCTCTCGATGCCTATCCTCTCCTCCCAATGCCGACCCCCGCCACCTTCCCACCCTGCTTTTTTCCCACTTTCTTAGTAAGCCCTGGTGTTTCAGATCATCACCAGCTCACCCTCTCTTTAACCCTGCGTGGTGTCCTCCTGACCTGCTCCTCCGATTGGCTGGTGCCTGCACCTTTAAATCCTGACTTCAGTGTCCGGTGGTGTGTGACATCAGATGAGTCACAGGTCAGGCATGCTGTTTATTATGTTAACACATTCTGCTAATTTAGTGTGTGTCTTGCTAAAAGGCCCTGGAACTTTACTGGTAAAATAAAACTGCCTTTCTTCCTCCTGTAGTCCATATGCAACAGTAAACAGGTAGACGCAGCAAATTCACCTCTAAATACTAGAGGCAAACATTTGGTTCTACTTTCTTTCACATAGTTAGAAATCTGCATGCCATATTTCAGTAAACGAAAGTGAAGTTTAAACAACTCTCCATTTCCTCCTAAATAGATGAGTGTCCATTAGCCAGCACTCGAGTGGCTGCAGCTGAAACAAATGAGCTGCAGACAGGAGTGATCTGACATGGCGCTGAGCGGGGGTTTTGTTCAGAATAAATTGCATGTAGAGATCACAGCCTTTCATAAACCACATGGATATCTAATCTGTTTCTTTTCAAGTGTCTATCATGTCACTCATCCGCAGGGACAACAGATAGAGGGCAGGGCTTTCTGAAGCACAGATGAAATTGTTACTGAAATGCTTAGTCAGGGATAATACAATGCTGGCCCCCGGGGGAAGTAGGGTCGCAGACCAGTCTTCCCCCGGGGTGTTAGTGCAAGAGGCGGAAGGACAAGCTGTAGGGGGTCAAGGGGCCGGTCAATGGGAGGGATTAGGGTGGGGTTATAAAGGTGCAGGGGAGGAGGGCTCTTCCTCTTCCTGCACCTGGCACCATCGGGGCGGGTTGTTCAACATTAGAGGAGAGTCATTTTAGTGAGGCCTAGTAGTGGTCATACTGCCATTCCGGCGATTAGTGGGAGGAAAAGTACATCAGGCACACATAGAGTTAGTGAGGTTTCCCTTACCTGGTCTGAGCTCCTGAGATGGCAGAGCCTGATGCGGAGGCCGTCCGGGTCACCCTGCGGGTGCTGGGCCAGGCGGGTTGTGAGGACCTCCTGCGGCCTGGCGTGCTCGACCAGACGTGGGTCGGCATGGTCCGAACCCCGCAGTCGGCGTCTGCTGGAGTTGCGGCTGCGGTGGTGGCATGTCTTGAGGAACCACCACCGGGAAAGAAAGGTATGTGCGGCAGGGGGGGGCCAGCTGAAGAAAGAAGCGGCGAAGCGTGGAGGCCGGCGTCAGAGCCTGCCAGCGTGTCTGTCTACTGATGCCGCAAGCAATATAATGAGGCGGGAGGAGGAGCTGTAGGGGAGCCTTCTGGCGCAGCAACGCACTGCTGTCGGAGAGACCCGGGGCCTGCGAGTGAGTCAAGGGAGGGGGCGGGGCACTGAGGAGCTGGCCCAGCAGCACGCTGGTGCCGGTGAGCGGCCGTTAGATTTTCTGCCACAGGCGGGAGAGGGTGGGGGGACCGGGCCAGCCCAGCAGCACGTGGGAGCAGGCATAGGGCCCGAGGAGGCCTGGCAATGGGATGAGACTCCCATGGACCTCACTTGGAGGCCAACAATACAGGAACCGGAGCAGACAGGTGGAATTTGGGTCCCCCAGCCTATAACTAATAAGGCAGGAAAGGGGGGGCCCTGGGGGCAATAAATCAGCACCAGGAGGGGGAGGGACAGGGACAACAGGGGTCAAAGCACCCCGCCCATGCTCCCCAGATGGGCAGGTTTGGACTTAGAACCGAATATCCGTGACCAACGCCAGATCATACAGGAGACTGAACAAAGGTGGGAGGCCATGTGTGCAGCCAGGGAGGGCATGGGTGTGGACACCTGGTACGAGGGGCCGCCCACTCCTACTTGGGAAGAGGAAGCGAGGGCAGAGCAGGAAGACAGGGTAAGGGGAGTCAAGGGCAAGAGGGTATGGGTAGAGGAGGCAAGTCCTACTGGAAAAGGGCTAGGGACAGCCGGGAGGGCAGAGAGACCCGATGGTGCTGGGGCCTCCTCAGGTTGGAGCAGCCTGGGAGGGCACAACCCAGCGGTGGAGGCCGGTAGAAGTGAGAGTGCCGGTGGGCCGCAAAACGGCACCGAGACGCTGGCAAGAAGCAGCAGGGGGGTCTGCGGTAGCCTACCCTCCACCAAGGGATCGGGCCCCGGCGGCGGTGTATGCAGATGGCAGTGGTGTGTCTATAAAGAAGGGAAAAGGGCAGAAGAGAGCAGTGCATGAAGTGATGTGGGCGCCTGCAGAGGTCGAGTCGGAGTTGCAACTAGACTATGGTGAAAAGAGTGATGAGCTGGAAGAAGGCGAAGTGCGTGATGATGAGGAGTTGACATTTGAGGCTATGGGGGCTCCGGGGAAGGCAACAGGAAAGTTTGGTGTTTTGCAGGAGGCAAGTGCGACCAGAGGCAAGACAAAGGCAGCTGGTCAGAAGAAGACCTGCGACAAGGGCAAGGACAAAGAGGCCCGAGCAAGTTTATCAGGTGAGGGTGACTGGTGGGCTGCTTGGAGCAGTGGACCGAAAGGGGGACGGAAAAAAGCCTACTGGTCGGTGGGTGTGGGGGATGGGTCGGTACGGGACATAAAGGTTCCAGCAGGCGTTATAGCAGCTCCAGAGGCGGGGGCGAAGGTGAATGGGGCAAAACAACTGGTTTGCGCGAGTGTCCAGATCGACAAAGTGGAAGGGAGTGAAGGGAAGGAAGAAAAAGGGGAAGACAAACATCACAAAAAACTTCCCTACATGGGTTTGGTGATGCCTTTGGGTCAAATTTATCTGACAAAACGAGAAACAGGATATGGAGGCATTAATACGTGAATGTCTTTAAACTACTGCATAGAGAAATCCAGGCTAAAGAGGGGTCAAAAGACGGAGCTAACGAGGAGGCCTAGGGTGCCCATTAACATGGGGAACTGGACCTCTGCTTTTCTCATATATGCCAGTATTTATTGTGAAAAGCATCTGGACAGGGCTATAGCATTATTAAAATACATGGACATCATTCAAAAAGCACAGATGCATTTCGGAGGGTTTGCTTGGTGGAGCTATGACGAGGAGTTTTGGGCGAGAATTAGCATTAATCCTGATAAGCCATGGGGTGAGGTGGACCAAGAATTGCGGATGCAATGGATATCATCCACCCAGTCTTCCGCATCTACACATACGGCTAGTGGCCTGCTAGTGACATACCGGTCCTTTCCAGCGCGTACCGCCCAGGCAGGGGCGGGAGGGGCTCACAGTAGGGCAGGAAGTGCAGGACCACCAAAGCAGGGAGGCAACAACACAAGAGCCTGTTGGAATTTCAACAAGGGTTTCTGTTCAAGACACCCCTGTAAATTTAAACATGAGTGCTCTGAGTGCTGGGGCGTCACCCACTTACACAGTGCTTTACACTGGCCGTGCCGGCTAAGCAATGGAGGGCCACAAAAGGCAGGGGACAGTCTGGGTCACAGGGCTCCTACCCCAGTTAGGATCAAGGCCATGGGCCCGTGGCTCTCGATGTACCCTGACAGAGAGGCCGCGTTGAAGATTCAATGGGGATTTACTGAAGGTTTTCGGGTGGGATACCAAGGCCCCAGAGAAAAGAGATGGGCAGAGAATTTGAAGTCAGCCAGAGAGTTGCCAGAAGTAGTAGCAGCAAAATTGAAGAAAGACGTCGAGGAAGGAAGGATAGTGGGCCCATTTGACGGTTGACCAGTAGATGACCTGATTATATCACCACTAGGGGTGTTTCCTAAGAAAGAACCAGGGGAGTACAACATCATTTATCCTGGCCCGAAGGGAGGTCAGTTAATGACTTCATTGCGGAGGAGGACTCGAGGGTGCTGTATGTATCACTGGACAATGCGATCCGCCTGGTGAGGTTGTGTGGGCAGGGAGCGGAAATGGATAAGTGTGATGTGAAGTCGGCTTTTCGCTTACTGCCTATACATCCCACTGATTTTTTATTGCTGGGAATGCAGTTTGGGGTAGCCATCTTTGTAGACAAGGTCTTACCAATGGGCTGCACAATTTCTTGTGCACTGTTTGAGATGTTCAGCATGTTCTTGCAGTGGGTTTTCTTGAAGAGTAGTGGTCACCGGGAAGTGTCACATTACCTGGATGACTTTTTATTCATAGAAAATGGAAACTCTGGGGACTGTGGGAGAGCGCTACAACAGTTTCAGACCTTGGCGCAGTGCTTTGGGGTCCCCCTAGCGCCAGAAAAAACAGCTGGACCCAGCTGTAAACTGACCTTCTTGGGCATCAAATTGGACTCTATCCAGTGGGTGGCCAGGTTACCCACCGAGAAAGTATTGGAGACATACAGAGACTAAACGACACTCTGAGAGAAGTCCAACACTGGCTATCCCTCAACCACCTGAAACTCAACCAAGATAAGACGGAAATCCTTCTCATATCCAACAAAAAGCAGACCCCCCCAAGTCACAGAATGTCTAAAAACCATTAATGCTCTTAACTGCAATCTCACCCTGGCCGACTCAGTAAAATCCCTGGGAATCACGCTGGACCCAAACTTAAACATGGACAAGCATATCAAGAACACCGCAAAGAGCACATTCTTCAACCTAAAATTACTCAACAAAATAAAACTCTTCATCCCTCCCGATGACCTTAAACAGGCTACACAATCCCTGGTTCTCTCCAGATTGGACTACGGGAATGCAACCCTCACAGGCACGGAAAAATCTCACTTAGCTCCCCTCATTTCAACTCTAAATGCAGCTGCCAGGATGGTCACTGGAGTAAAGAAATATGACCACATCTCTCCCTCTCTAAGAGAGCTAAAATGGCTCCCAATTGCAATGCATTCCAACTTCAGAACTGCTTGTCTCACACACAAAGCTCTGCACACTGGCAAACCTGCCTACCTGGCTTCCAAACTCAAGAAGGCCACCAGACAAGGAATCTCAGAAGTACTAACACTCTACTTCTCATTCCCCTGAAAACTCGCAAACAAAAAACCCTATCACGCTCCTTCTCTGGAAATGCGCCTAAAATCTGGAACTCCATCCCAGTCCATATCAGGACTAACCCCTCCTTCACAAACTTCAAAAGCCAGCTCAAAGACCTCTTCCTCAACCAAACTCATCCGAATGGATAGCTGCCGCCTAACGAGGAATCTTGCCCAGCGCAGTATATATTCACTTTGATAAGAAGGCTTTTACATCACCTGCCTTTTGATTCGCTCCATTGTCCCCCCCACCCCAAACAGGATTCGTCTTGAGTAAATGTTGTTTATTGAAATACTTTGTGTTCGACTGCATCACGATAAATGTTGTAAAGCGCTCTGATACCTTCGGGTCTGGCCAGCGCTATATAAAACTTTTAAATAAATAAATAATTAAAGTGGCGGACATGCAGGCTTTCCTGTTATGGGTTATTGGGGAAAAGAAGATTGGCTTGAGAATGGTTCAACAACTGATGGGTTTCCTGAATTTTGCGTGCAGGGTGGTGAGAGCTGGGAGAACATTTTGCCGACGCCTAGGCATGGCCATGTCTGGGGCGGTGCTACCACACCACAGAGTCAGGATTTCGATGGGAGTCAGGGCGGATTTGAGGGTCTGGCAGACGTTTTTGACAGACTTTAATGGAGTGGTTTTGAACTTTGTGGAAGACAGGACGATCTGGTAGGTTCAAATTTTTTCTGATGCAGCGAGGGCCTCTGGTTTTGGTGTTTTCTGGGATGGGCAGTGGTGCGCTGAGCAATGGCCAGGCCACTGGTTAAAACAAGGGTGGAGCATAGCGTTCCTTGAATTTTTCCCATTGCTGGTGGCATTGGCAGTGTGGGGCCCAGAATTTCGGAATAGGTCGGTTCTGATTCATGTAGACAACACAACAGTGGTGGAGCTAGTGAAGTGGTCGGAGATCCGAGGCAGCCAACTAGGTCTTCAGGCGGGTCCAGAGCTGCAATGTAGTTTTATCTTTCAGCTAGAACCCCTGCCGGACTCTCATGAGGCACTTCCGCTAATCGCAAGTGAATGCCTTAAGAGGGAATCCCCCCTTACACATAGTGCACCTTAGAGTGTGCCACACATTTTTGGTCTAACATACAAACCCAGTTTAGATCTCTCATCTCACATATTTTTAGGTCCTGAGGAAAGCCAGTATACACCCAAGGCCTGGCTGAAACATGTAGACCATTTTTGGATGTAGGAGCTCTTAACTATCACTCCACGCACATCCATTGCCTTGTTTTTATTGCTGCCAGAGGCCCAAACATTAAAACAAACCCTGTGGGTAATGGGACCACTGTACAGTTTTTAAATTCACTTTCACATCACCTCACTGCACACTCAGTTAAGGTACCTGCTTCGCTGCAAATCAGGCATAGAAGCACACCAGGGACACACTCGGTGTCACCAGGTGGGCCCGATGATGAAGCATGTCACCAACTAGGTTGGTGGGTGAGGGCTTCAAAAAAGAAAAAATCTTTTTCTTTTTACAAAGATCATACAGTGTTGTGTTATCACATACCTTCAGCCTAGTCCCTTTTGATGATATATATGGAGCTAGTGAATAAACAGAAAGCAAATGATTTGAGGGTTCTGCGACTGCTGCAGAGTTTCATGTTATTATGCTTGCAATTGAATGCAGTATTTTGGGCAAAGCACATTCCAGGAGCAACTAATGGCGTTGCGGACGCTTTGTCTCGTTCGCAGTGGCGGCGATTTCGACGACTGGCACCGGGAGCGGATGCATGCAAGACAGAGCTGCTGGACGGCATCTGGGCCTGGGGGGAGTGAGAGTGATAGGCCTGGTCGAAAAGTTGTTAGTGGAATCCACGAGGCGCAGCTACAGGCTGGCGTGGGCTGAATTTGGATCTTTTATGGGATGGACCATAGATACATGGAATATGTCAAGACTGGACACTGAACAGGGAGTTATCCGTTTTGTTTTAAGTTGCATTGATAAGAGTTTGTTGCAGACAACAATTGTCAGGAGATCTCATTTTACAGTAAATTATATCTAGGTTTTGACCCAGCGAAGGATGAGATGCTCAGTAAGATGCTGAAAGGCTGGGGATGCGAACGGGGGAGGGGATGGGGGGCTCCAAGGGAGGCTATTACGTTTGAACTGTTGCTGAGTTTGCTGGGGGTTTTGCCCAATTGTTATAATGGGGTCGAGGTTGCAGTATTTCGTTTATGCATGGTATGAATTTTTTTGGGGGGCATTCCTGGCCTCGGAGTTGTTGGGCACAAGGCAGCAGGCAGGAAGAGCATATGAGGAAGTGAGATTGGATGGAGGTCGACTGGGGATTTGCCTGAGATGTTCAAAAACGGATCAGGCGGGAAGAGGCAGATGGGTTTGGTTGAATGAGAGTGGATGCAAAGGAGTGTGCCCGGTGCTAGAATGGCAAGGTTTCTTGAGAGAGGCAAAGAGGCCATCGGGTGAAATATTTTGTCATGCGTCAGGGGATAGGCTGATGGCTTTTCAGTTACTGGCGGTGTTGCGCAGGGCCTTAAGTCGTTTGGGAAGGGACCCGGCTAGATACAGCACTCATTCCTTTCGCATTGGCGCAGCTACAGTGGCGGCACACCTAGGTTGGTCTTGGGACAGGATACGTCAAATTGGGAGGTGGAGGTCTAGGTGCTGTGAGAAGTATGTGTGCAAGTAGGGAACGGGGGTCAATGGGGGGCGGAAGAAGGATAGGAAGGATTAATTTCATGCACTAACATATTCTCTTTTGTCATAGGTTGTGTGGGTGGCCCAGGAACCAAGACGGTTACCTGGATCGTAGGACATTTGTTCATACATTGGGCAGCCAGATATGCAGATCGGCAGGTCTACGGTCGTAACCTGGGTCTGAAGAGCAGCCATCATGAAGTGCACTGGTGGCGTAAAGGAGGGATGCGTTGGGGGGAATTACTGCCTTGGCTGACGAAGATGGTATCGCAAAGAGTCTGTCCGGATATGTTGGTCATTCATTGGGTGATAATGACTTGATACGGTTGTCAGGCTTGGCAATTCTACAGCATATGCAGAGGTCATCTGGAAGTAATGAAATGTAATCTGGCGGTAATGTGCCTAGTTTGGATGGAATTTGTGCCACGAAAAGTGTGGAAAGGGGCAGTGAAACATGCTGCTGTGGAGAAAGCCCGCAGTAAGCTGAACAGGGCAATGAGAGTTTTTTGCGACACAAGAGACATTAAAGTAATTGCACATGGTGGGCTCAAGCTGCAGGAGCCTTAGCTGTTTAGGGATGATGGAGTGCACCTTTCGCAACTTGGGAATGCTTACTATATGATGGAGATGTGTGACGTGATAAGCAGGTTGTGGAATGAATCCATTTGGTCCCGCAGAGAAGATAAGGAGTGAGGTGAAAGGTGCACTGTGGAAAAGGGGGTGGGGCAGGTAACCGCCCTACGGGGGTTCCCTGGTTGGCAGTACTTTGGAGGGGTGGGGAGTCACTGACGGGCTTATCCACCCTTATGGGGGGAACAGGTGAATGATGGGGGTGCAGAATGCAAGAGTGCGACGGCAGGAGGTCCAAGAGAGGATGTTGGAAGATAAGTGAAGACGAGAATGAAGAGATGGAGGAATTTACAGAGTGAAACGGAATGAGAGCAACAGGTGTGAATGGAGGATGTATGGAATGTATGAAAGTTTTGATGTTGGGGTTTGTTATAGTTAATTGATGTTTTGGTTAATGTATTGTGTTAACAACCTTGTCCTAATAAATGGCCTTTTACGCTTCAAGTACAGCGTGGAGTGTAATTATTGCATGATGCCGGCCCCCGGGGGAAGTAGGGTCTCAGACCAGTCTTCCCCCGGGGTGTTCGTGCAAGAGGCTGAAGGACAAGCTGTAGGGGGGTCAAGGGGCCGGTCAATGGGAGGAATTAGGGTGGGGTTATAAAGGTGCAGGGGAGGAGGGCTCTTCCTCTTCCTGTACCTGGCACCATCGGGGAGGGCTGTTCAAAGTTAGACTACCCGCCCACCCTACAGGTTTCGGGGTGAAAGGATGGGTAGGTTGAGCGTGTCAGTTTAGGACAGGTTGCAGTTGGTTGGCTTGGCAGTACTTTGGAGGGGTGGAGATTCACTGACAGGCTCATCCCCCCCTCGGGAGAGAACAGGTGAATGATGGGGGTGCGGGATGCAAGAGTGCGACGGCAGGAGGTCCAAGAGAGGATGTTGGAAGATAAGTGAAGACGAGAATGTAGAGATGGAGGAGGTTACAGAGTGAAACGGGATGAGAGCAACAGGTGTGAATGGAGGATGGGTAGAATGTATGAAAGGTTTTGATGTTGGGATTTGTTATAGTTAATTGATGTTTTGGTTAACGTATTGTGTTAACAACCTTGTCCTAATAAATTGCCTTTTTCGCTTCAAATACCGAGTGGAGCGTAATCATTGCGTGAGAGAAAATGTGTACGACCCGGATCGGAGTTACAAGCACATGTGCACACAGAAACCTGCACTATCAGGAAATGTGCTGCCATTATCTGCAGATAACACTAAAAGTGCGTTCCTTCATGGGCTGTCAGAAAGTGTGAGCAGATACAGCGAACCGCTCGCTGCAGGCACTAAACATTTTACATGAGAAGTGACATCTTTCAATATTTTGTTTGGCATTATGTGTTACTGTGCAGTTATTCTTAATAACCAGTTACTGATAACCCATAGCTATATTGCTGCAAATAAATAAGATGCATGTTATAAGCAGGAGGTAATATTAATTTGTTTTTATTTTATAGTTTATTAGCATTTTATTTTTCAGCTGAAAATCTTCTATTGACAGCTCCCATTCCAGTGCTTGACATGAACATTTTAAAGTGTAGGACAGGTCTCAGAGTACCTGTCTGCTTGCGAGGAGCGTTGGTCCTCTTCCACTGACCTGCTCCATCCCTCCTGAGAAGGGCTGGTGCACTCCCTTTCATATTAAAGGTGTGCTGGTGCTCAGTACCACAACTTTTAAACGACTGCCCTTTCTTTAAGACCATGGCTCGGTTGGCTTGAATACAGTCGCTTGAGACTAGTACTCTGATTTTATACCTTGATAAAACTCACAACAACCCGGAGCATCCTGGAGAGCCTGGCAAAGAGTATTATAAACAGAAAGGGGTATACGTGTGTCTCAAGGGATATCTAGAACAAGCAGTGCTAATTCATTAGAGAGCTTGCATATATGAACAAATGCCATGTGACTTTGTCAATAATTAGTCTGATAAAAAAATTGAGTTTATCGATCTTTTACATATCAAATTTAGGCCCAGATTATGAAACTGGCAGATTTACTGCAAATCTCCAAAGCTGCCTGGTATCGCCACACCAACTTCTGGCAATTACAATTTTTACCTGAATGGGGATTCACTGAAGGGACCTGGCAACATTGTGTCCTTTTCTGTGCTGTTTTTGCGGGTTCCAGAGAGAAAACCACTGACATTCAGGTGAAAAGTGTCTGTGTGAGGTTACAGGTGGAGTGAAAGGATTTCAGCAAGCTAATTTCTGACACCTCCTAGCTATTCACCTGCAGGGGACTTCAGGCTGAATGGGATGAGAGATTCTTGTCTAATCTGACTCTTAATGCACCTAAAAGAGTGCGTTGCACTTTACTCATACTTACACTAAATCAAAGGCAGTCTTGGTTACTCTGGAGAAGCTGGGTAAAACAATCAGTTTTCTATAATTTGTTTAGCGGTGAGTGGGTAGACACAACTCAACCTCTTCTAAAATTGAAGGGATTCAAGTGCAAGTCTTTCCTTAGCCACTTGTTTACTAAAACTCAAATATAATTGATAAAATGCATTTGATTAGCAAATACATATATTTTGTGGACATGTTACTGATGAGGTTAGCAAGTGTACAATTTACTAAGGGTGAGGAAACCCATAATTGTAAAGGGAAACTGAAACCTGGTGCTTTATAACCATAAAATATTGAAAGGTAGCATGCTGATAATTATTTCTGTGTGGGCGCATCTGCGTCCAGTACAATACACAAACCTTAGGTATATTACGAAATTAGTCAGTTTTTATCTGCATCAATTCAAATTTTACATCAATGCTGACACTTGCATAAGTACTAAACTGATTCTTTGTGAATCACTTCCTGGTTTCAACACAGTACAAGCCACATGGAAAAACACACAAACAAGCAGGTGCAGAGGGACAGGAAATGTGGCTTCTGTGCCCACAATAAACCGGAAAACTCCTTCTTACAACAGCCTTGGGAGGTGGCACCCAGTGCACTGTACAATGCCAGCAACTTAGCTTAAAAATGTTCTTTCCCAAAATACGATATATAATTACATCTTTCACTCCAAATTGTCATTATCACATTTGTGGGTCTACTGTGTTCCTTAAAGCCCTGCTACCTCGCCTACCATAGGCTTGCAGATGCTTGGATGGTTTGACAAGTATGTAGAAGAAAGAGAGTTGGTCAGTGGCAACGTGAAGAGTTGCCATTGTTTGATAACTGCCATCAGTAATTCTGCTTTTCAGATAATTACCGTGGCAAAGGAGATGCCAAGATGGCAGTTCACATTAGCTGGCATCTTTGAATTTTGAGAACTGGGTTGTGAAAGCTTCTTCAGGCTGTGGGCATGCACCTCTCTCCTCTGAGTTCAGAGAGGTTCATAGCTACACCACTCCGGTAAGCTAAAATGATGTGCTTAAGATGTGTATATATCTGAGACACAGGAGGAAGGAAACAAGCCTTTCTATACTGAATCATGTTTTCAGGGCATCAAATGTCTTTACACTGTCCAAGCTATAACCTAATGCATCCAGTATGTCTAAATTTCCTGCAGAAAATACCGGAGGATGACCACCTCACTCCATCTCATCACAGACAGGGTTTATAAGTCATGCACTTGCCCTGCACTATTTGAAGAACATTGACCCATATACCTAAGAGAGAGTACTAATGTCTAATACCCTCCGCCTAATGCGGATTCCTAAGTTCTTGAAGACACACTGTGGAAGAAGCTCATTCACAGTTCTTACAGCCAAGCTTTGGAACAGTTTGCCATCCAAACTGCATGGTTTGCGTGCTTGCAACTGTCACTCTGTCTGTGTTGGTGTGCACACTTGCTTCAGTCGCAGTGTCTGTGCACGCTTTCTTCTGTCGCCCTGTCTGTCCGTGTGCACACTTGCATCTGTCTCTGTCACATAGCCTCTACTTTCCTGGTTCTGCGGTTCATGATTTATTTCACTCAGAGATGATAAGTTTCTATATTTTAAAACTCATGGCGAATTAGCCTTTCATGTTTCTGTATCAATAAAATACACACAGGAATTTTGAGAACTGTTCTGCTCGCTTTTAAAAACCTCTGCAAAGTCATGATCTATGGACCCCGAATTTCACAGACCAAGCTACGCCCCTAATGCACCACAGACTACCGTTGACTATCTGTAAAGCTGTAGCATAACGATAACTAGGGAGGTGACCTAGGAAGGAAACTAAAAGACAGCGTCTAACCGTAGGCACAAGAATCCACCTAACAGTGAACATGTTACAGTCTTTCAAAATATCACCAGTAAATTCTAAAACACATAATTACGCTCCACAAAATACATTCAAATTCGCAACTTGCAACATAATTCCACACCTTATAATACTACTCCCCACCATGCCACATAATACCACTCCAAACCACCCCTCATAATTTCATAACCAAACGCACAATTTAATGCCACACATTTCTAAACCCCACAACATAATTTCACTCCACATAATACCACTCAGGGCCACTTAATTACACTCTACTCAATACAACATAAAAACACCCCACATAAATACACTCTGTACCACATATCAGCAATCTACATAAATGCACTACACACCATGACACATTATTCCAATAAGCATAATTTCACCCAACACCACACAGTTCCACGCCAACAAATGCGCCTGTGGCCTGCTCTCCCCTTCTTTCTCTCTTTCTCGCACACTCCTTGTGCTCCTCTATCTGGAGTTCATTCACCACTACATGCACAAACTACCTATCCCTTTCTATCTTCTTTCTATCTATTCTGTGCAGTTCTCACCCCTATCTATTCACCATCTCACATAATTCCACTACACACCAAAACTTCCACCCCACACAAATCACCAACCACAACTAAAAATTCAAATTCAACCCACATAATTCCACCCCAAAGCACATACATCCATTCCACTCCAAACCAAAACACATGGGTAAAAGATATTGTCAATTACAGCACCATTAGCTCCAACTCTCGCAAATGCGAGACTGATTACATTGTAAATGCTTGTTTTGTGTTGCTATAGTCGCCCTAAGTGGGAAGGGTATGCCCAGACGTAGGTCCCATGCTTGCTCTGCCACAGGATTTATGCTAGTCTGGCTGATATGGTGTGATACACTGAAACTGGTCCCAGGATGCTTGTTTTCCAGTCCAGGGAGGACCTGGCCTGGCAATTTGGACTGGACTGTTCCAATGGGGGCAGGGTCAAGACCGATTTGCATATGGCTGGGTCCAAACTGGGGTGGCATCGTGAGCAAACAAATGATGGACTTAACCCAGATCTGTGACGGGGGCTGAATGTTTGACAATGTTCAACATTTAGCCCATCATCTTTTTGTGTTGCTATAGTTGCCATAAGTGTGTCGGTCCCATGCTCGCTATGCCACTCGACTCAAGCTAGCCTGGCTGATGAGGGGTGATACCATAAAATCAGTCCCGGTATGCTTGTTTTCAACTCCAGGGAGGAGCTGGCCTGTCAGTTCGGGCTGGACTGTTCCCATCGAGAGCACAGTCGAGACTGATTTACATATAGCTGGGTCCAAACTGGGGTGGCATGGCGAGCATGTGGATTCAAGCTAGTCTGGCTGATGAGGGGTGACACCCTGAAACCAGTCCCAGGGATGCTTGTTTTCTTTTTTAGGGCGGACCTGGCCTGGTAGTTCGGGCTGTACTGTTCCCATTGGGAGCAGGGTCGAGACTGACTCTCACATAGCTGGGTTCAAACTGGGGTGACATGTGAGCAAAAAACACAATGGATTTAACCAAGATGGGTGAATGTTTGACAATGTTACAGCATTCCATCCATCATCATTTTGTGTTGCTATAGTCGCCTTAAGTGGGAAGGGTATACCCAGATGATGGTCCAATGCTCGCTATGCCACTGGATTCAGGCTGGCCTGACTGATGAGGGGTGATACCTCGAAACCAGTCCCAGGATGCTTGTTTATTGGTCCAGGGTAGGACCTGGCCTGGCAGTTCGAGCTGGACTGTTCCCATGGGGAGCAGGGTCTAGAATGATTTGCGGGCAGGGTCGAGACTGATTTGCATATGACTGGGTCCAGACTGGGGTTGCATGCTGAGCAAAAAAGCAATGGATTTATCCCAGATCTGTGACTGCGGGTGAATGTTTGACAATGTTCAACAATCCAGCCATCATAAGTTCGGACTGGACTGTTCCCATGGAGAACAGGTTTGAGACTGATTTGGATATGGCTGGGTTCAAACTGGGGTGGCATGGTGAGCAAAATAACGATGGATTTAACCCAGATCTGTGACTGGGGGTGAATGTTTGACAATGTTTAGCTTTCCAGCCATCATCTCTTTGCATTGCTATAGCTGCCCTAAGCAGGGAGGGTCTGCCCAGATGTGGTTCTAGTGCTCGCTATGCCACTGATTGAAGCTAGCCTGCCTGATCTGGGGTGAAACCCCGAAACTGGGCCCAGGATGCTTGTTTATCCAGGGTAGGACCTGGCCTGGCAGTGTGGGCTGGACTGTTTCTATGGGGAGCAGGTTCAAGACTGATTTGGATATGGCTGGGTCCAAACTGGGGTGGCGTGGTGAGCAAAAAAACAATGGATTTAACCCAGATATGTGACTGGGGTGAATGTTTGACAATGTTCAGCTTTTCAGCCATCATCTCTTTGTATTGCTATAGCTGCCCTAAGTGGGAAGGGTATGTCTAGATGTTAGTCCAGTGATCACTTTGCCACTGGATTCAAGCTAGCCTGGCTGATGAGGGGTGATACCCCAAGACCAGTGCCAGCATGCTTGTTTTCCGGTCTGGGGAGGACCTGGCCTGGCAGTACAGGCTGGACTGTTCCCACGGATTTAACCCAGATCTGTGACTGAAGTGAATGCTTGACAATGTTCAGCATTCCTTCCATCATCCGTTTGTGTTGCTATAGTCGCCCTAAGTGGGAAGGATACGCATAGACATGGGTCTTGTACTTCCTATTCGTCTGGATTCAAGCTAGCCTGGCTGATGAGGGGTGCTACCCCGAAACCACTCCAAGGATGCTTGGTTTCCGGTCCAGGGAGGACCTGGCCTGGCAGTTCGAACTGGAGTGTTTCCAGGGGGAGCAGGGTCAAGAGTAATTTGCATACAGCTGGGTCCAAACTGGGATGGTATGGTGAGTAAAAAAACATGGATTTAACCCATATCTATGACTGGGGATAAATGTTTTACAATGTTCAGCATTTTGTCCAATAATCGTTTTATGTTGCTATCCCAGATGTCTCCACTTCTCTCTCCTTCGACTCATGCTTGCTCAGAACCACAACTATATACAAAATCTCAGAGTGGGAAACCTAGTGCAGCAAACAGCTAAGCAGTCTATACCAAATGAAATATCACAAAAGGAACTGAAGAGCTGTTCAAAGCTACTGGCTTACTTAAAACCATAAAACGGTGCATCTGTCCCTCACACTTCATCATCTAATACACTGCTATGCTCTGTGTGCCATAACACATTCTTCAGTGGTCATCACACACAACATAAAAACACTTTCCACATAGGATCAATACAAAGACAACATTGTTGCAACCACACATCCCATACATGTAGCGTAGTAAGTGCTAGATAATTCTGCAATATAATTCATTACAATGTTTGTTATTTAGCCATGTTCATGGTGAATACTAAATTTCTTTGCTATTTGCGTGGCCTCTGACCACATGTTACATAATCACTGTTATTTAGCCACATGTCAGGTAAATAGTACAGTTTCTTTATTGTTTGCATGGCTGCCATCCAAACAGTGCATAATCTCTGCTATTTAGCCAGCAGATAGGTAAATAGTGAACTCACCTTACTGTTTGCATGTTTGCCAGCCAACCAATGCAGAATCTCAACTATATAGCCAGCAGCTGGGTATATAGTGAAAGATGTCTGCTATTTGCAAGGCAGTAGGCCAAATAGTAAAAAATCTCTACTATTTAGCCAGTGGCTTGGAAAATAGCAGAGAAAATTCACTATTTGCCTGGTGGCCAGCTAAATAGAGGCTGCCTAAATAAAAATAACATGGGGAGGTGAATGAACCCACTGACCTAGTCTATGGTACTCACAGAAGAGAATTCTCTGCCCCTTAATAGTTAAAAATGCATCTTTAAATGAAGCACAGAGCAAGCCTTTCAATACTGTAGCATTTTTTAAAATAATAAATATTTATTTTAAAAAATCTGCTCGGAGGACTCATTGATCGGGGAATTTGAATAAATCATAGCCTGATCTGCAGACATTTCTATATTTCTATGTTTCCAGGGCAGCCTTCAAGCTGCTGCAGAGTGCAGTTTAGAGGCGACAGATTCGCCTTCTTCTCCACCAGACCAATATACTTTATTCACTTGCACATGGCAGGGTGAAACAGTGAAGCTTTTATGGATGACCTTTGATGTGGGTAGCAATAACGAAAGGCATCAAAATGATTGAAAATGGTTGTTTTTCCGAACAGGAAACCAGTGGAGGGCCTTGAGAAGGGAAGATAATGAGTATCATACTGGAAGATTCGGAAATAGCTATGTAGCTCCATTTTCAAAAGCTTTTAGACTTTCAGTCAAGTAAGCAGGAATGCCTAAAAGGAGGGCATTGCTGTAATCTAGAAAGCTAGTGACAAGGGCCTGAGTTACAGTTTTGCGAGACTCAATGTAAATTCAGCTGAATACTTTGCGAAGCATTTTCAAAATGACAAAGCAGAATGCAGAGACTGATGTAATTTGATAAATCATGGACAGATTATTGTCTAGGACTATGCCTAGTTTTCTGACGGAATAGGTGGGCCATGGGGTATCCCCCAGCTCAGAGGGACACCAGCCTTGTACATGATAAGCCGAACAACAGTACCTTAGCTTTTTTACCATTCAGCTTAAGGCAGTTGGTGTGCATCCAGTAAGACACTTGGAGCTTGCAGGCGTTATAATTAGTTAGAATAGCAGTGATGTTTTTCAGAGATGTAGGTGATGAGCTGGGTATCATCAGCATAAGAGATGATTTTAAAGCTATAGGATCTGATTATGTTGACAAGGGGGGTATGCAGATGCTGAATAGGATTAAGCTCTAATCATGATACAATCATGGTTGAAATGCCATTAGATCATACATTGATGGTCTTACCTCATTCAGACTCAGCCCGGCTTTCCACAGCATCAGTAAACATCAACTGTGGTTACTGATTTTTGGAGAAGCACTTTCTACTGTTACAATCCTCCTTACCCATCACAGAGCCTCTGAGTCTCCTACCCTGTTATAATTCCATGGCAATTGCTCTGAATGAGACATCGGTTTGCAAATGGCACCATACAAAAAGCAAATTGTTATTACATAAACAAATCCTTTAAAAATGAATGGCATTGTATAGTTTGACAGAAAACAAATCTGAAACCGACGCCTAGAAGACAAACTTGTCCATGCAGTTATCAATCCATCTTAAATGTCTCCAAAAGAAGAGATTTGTACTCCAATCCAAGGAGGAACAAAGGTAAGCCATGGTTTAATTTTATTGTGAAATATGTACTTCATCATTTATAGTGTCATTGTTAGCAGTCAGGCATGAGTTTGGCAACAGAGAAGAAAGCTTGCTTTTACAGTACCTTATGAAATTACCGAATACCTAACAAGTCTGAAACATTTTGTGAAAACATTTGTTCTCTTAAGTACGGATTTAAATAAACTGAAAAGTCAGTACTGAATGCTAACTGCTTTTTATCCTACAGAGCTGAACCATGCCACTTCTCCTGGCCTTCATCCCTGTCCATATCACACCTGCGCCTGCTTCCTACACAAGAGCCACGCCTGTACTGTGACCCCCACTGCTTGCAACAATCCTATTTACGTGTGCCTCCAGCCCTACTTCTGCCTCACTCAGTGCACCCTTGGACCACCTCTGCTTTCTTTCTCTGACGTCTCCTATCTGTGCACATTCTTTCTACCTTTGCTGACTTCTGTCAAGAGAAGTCCCACTCTTCCATCCATTATCTTCACACACTACCCATTCATCCATACACAGCCACTCTCCCATTCATTCATATGTGGACTGCCTCCTGATCCTTTCATCAAAGTTTTCAACCAGTCAGTCACGCATGATCCTTTTATTTCAGTTTATAAGAGAATAACCCATACAAGCACAATACATATGCACAACAATACGACAATAAAACCATCTTAAAAATCCAGATAACATTACTTTAAAACCACAATAAAACAAGCTAAAACTGTACATAACTAATTCATGCAAATCAACATTTAAAATAGTTAACAATTCATTGATAGCCTAAATTTATCAGCCTCCCTCAAAAAACCAGCCATAGAAAAACAGACGTGCTCTGTAGGCAATGGCTGTAAAAATATTGGTTTTGTGATGGAACCACGCATGCGTTTACCATGCATGACGTTTCCACGCAGTCTGTACAACGTAAGTCTTAACCACAAATATGCCTTTACCAGGCATGCCTCTACAACGATTTATGTGTTGTCAAAGCATGTATGGTAAACACATTTCCACGGTTAAGACTTGACCCCTCTGACCCCTGCCACGAGTCCTAAAACTACCCCCTCCCTCCTAAAAACCAACCCCCTTCCCCCTGAGCCCTAAAAACTTCCCTGCCTCCAGTCCTAAATACTACCCGTCCTCCCCTAATCTGTAAAAATTACCCCGACCTCCCCCTAAGCCCTAAAAATGACCCCACCCTCCCCTTATCCCTAAAAACTACCCCAACTCCCCTAGCCTTAAAAACTACCCCTGAAAACTACCCCAAACCCTCCTGAAAACTTCCACGAACCAACCCACCCCTGAAAACTACCACGAACCCCCACCCCTGAAAACTACCACAAACCCCCACCCCTAAAAACTACCCCAAACCCCCAACACCCCTTAAAACTACCCAGAACCCCCACCCCTAAAAACTACCCTGAACCCCCACCACCCCTGAAAACTACCCCGAACCCCCACCAACCATGAAAACTACCCTGAACCCCCACCACCCCTAAAAACTACCATGAACCCCCACCCCTGAAAACTACCCCAAACCCCTACCACCCCTTAAAACTACCCCGAACGCCCACCACCCCTGAAAACTACCACAACCCCCCCAAGACCCGGCCCCAGCCCCACTTACCTGTCCGTGTCTGCTTCCCGACACTCTTCATTCAAGTCCCTGCCCATTCAGAACACTAAAGCGCATTTGCCTTAACCACGTATATGCTTGGTTAAGGCAAATTAGTTGTTCAAGCAAGCATGGTTACGCTTGCGGGCTTCCGGAACTCGTGGCTCTGGCCGCGTAGTTTCAGATGTTTCCCAAAAAGTTTAGGAATGCTATGGCTTAATTGAAATTTAAACCCTTTAAAATTGGAACTATAAATTTGACCCGTAAATTCACATAAAACCTACAGGATAAAATAAAATGCAACGTGTCCTGCATTGAGATAAAATCACAAGAAGTGAGGCTATTAACCTGAAGCCAGCCTCTCGGACTGCGAGTAGACAGTGAATCAGGCTTAGACCTAAATATGGTGAGGCGATAGCGATAATTTATAGTACGCACCATGACCAGAAAGGGCTCCATATAATGGGTGGATTTCTAAAGGGCATGCGGTCACACATAGGGTTTCACAAGCTGCTCTGTCTCTCTTCTATCTTTCCTAAAGGCAAGAAAATTAGATTTGGTCCACTTCAAATCCAATCTAATTAACCCTTCAAGGTTTTCAAATAGGTCTGGTCAGCCATGAGCTTGAAAAATCAGTTTAACATAACTTAGCCATCAAATTCGATGTAACCCATCCAATTTCAGATAGTCCCTTATGATGTCTTTGTAGAAGGTTCACTAGACACCCGGACAGAGATCCATCTAAGTAGAGGACGAAGGGTGAAAACATCGGAGATATAACTCACTCCAAGTTCCTCATGTGCTATGCATGCCAATGTGCTCTTGAAAAATCGACAAAAGACGTCTGAGAAGAGTTCTCCACAATTTCTAAGGTCGAAGTGTCCTCATAACCGTAGATATCACTCCAATAGGCATCAGCTGAAAGACATTTAGCTTGGTATATCTTAACCATAGTAGGGAGTGGCTTATTGCCCAACTGTCGGCAGCATCAGAAATTGCTGAGATGGACTTTTTTAATGAGAGTTTCTAAATCAGAAATTGCTGAGATGGACTTAATCAATGAGAGCTTCTTGGTAGATAAAAGAGTGGGCCATGATCATTTTTTATCGAACTGTACCCATGGTGTTTCCAACCAAGAGATGTACGGGATAACAAAACAGCGTCAGTGGAGTAGAGAAATGCCCAAATGAGCCTATTGCCAGCTTTGGGTAAGTCCTTAGCACTCAAGTAAGGCCAACTGATTAATGTACAGTGTAAATAGGAAAGGTGCCAAAATACATACATGTTTGACCCCTATTTTGACCCCAAAGCACGTCGAGCATTGGCCACTCATACCATATCTTACAGTGGTTGGCATGTCTTTCTGCAAGTCTCTTAAAAATTGACAATGTCTGACTCCACCGCAATAGACAGCTGCAGAGCCCAAAGTTTGTCACTATTAACCCGATCAAAGGTGGATGTGAGATCCATAAAGGCCATGTGTAAACTCCACTGCTTAGCAACAATACATTTGTTTATAATTAAGTGTAAATTCAGGCATTGATCAAGGGTACTCCGTCAAGGCCTAAAGCTGTATTGAAGATCAGAGATAAGCCTATTATCTTCTGCCCAGAATGAGGGTCTAGATAAAGTCAATCGACCAACCACTTTGACTATCGAGTCTCTCAGCAGATGGGCCTATAATATGGTGGATCCCCTTTCTCCTCTTTTTTAAAGACAGGCATGGCAATAGATTTTAACCAGGAACTAGGTAGACCATCTCTGACTGGTGCGTTAAGGACGTTGGTGAGTGGAAGAGTCCAAAGATTAGGTTCTATTAAATATAGTCGGCAAGAACCCCATCCGGGCCAAGGGCTTTGTTCTTCAGTAACCAAATAAGGGCTTTATTAACTTCAAAAGAAGACAATATTTTAGTCACCCTGCATGAATCAAGTTCCAACTCCAGGATGGAGACATTTCAAGACCAGTACACCCATTCAAAATGTTTGATCCACCTATCGGGTGAAATATGATAACACACAATTTGCCCACCATCTTGGGAAAACATTGGACGGCTTGCGATTTCCCAAAAATTGGCACTCTGGGGGAGCATGTAAGCCTGTAGAAGTTGGTCTCATGTTTTCTCTTTCAGGTCTCTCTTCCTCTCCTTGATTGCCCTTATGTAATTCAGTCGACAAACTGCAACCAGAGTTCTTTCACTGGGGTTTGTGCTCAATGCTTTCTCTAGCTCCTAATGTGCCCTGGAACACTTGCTATCAAACCATCTAGCATGATGGGATGGTAATCAAGAGTCTTTGACAGTTAGCACAGAGCTAACTTTACTGCAGATCATACCAAAAGCAGCTACAATTCCAACAGTAGCCCACTCCTGGAGACACTCATTAAACTCTTAAATACAAGGGGCAATAATGCTATTAAAGGTCTGAAGGATTATTTTAGAACATCAATAAAGGGGGGATCGGGGGCAATCAAGGTCCAGCACACAAGCCCCAGGGAATGAACTGTGAATAATAGGGTGTGCTGTTCCTAAGGAAAGAGAAGAAAAGGATGAAGGGGTGGAATAGCTCCTATAAGGAGCAAGGGCCCTCACACACCCCGAAGAGTGTCATGCTACATCATAGGGCAGCTCGTCGTTGGGCCGGCGCTGCAATGCCCAACGGGCCCCGCAGGGAGGCTCTTTACCAGAGTTCTTTTATCCTGAAAGTCTGGCCGTAGATGAAGTGGGTGTGTGTGGGGAGTGTGGTGTATGTACAAATGAGAGTAGTATGTGAGACAAGTGTGAGTTAAAAATAACTATGGGAAACCAGCTGACCCAACTTTAATTAGCAGGTTCCATGTCATGATTAAAAGATTTTGCTGCTTGTATGTGGTGATTCTAAAAATCCCATCAAGCATTAGGTGAGAATAGTGGTCGACATAATTCATGCCCTATGTTGTCTTGAAGATCATGGCATTTCATCAGGACCTCGAGCGACTATTAACTACTCATACAAGGGTGGTTCACATCTAGGTGTAGAAATATAAAACCATGCCCTCACCAAGTACACCAACTCTGGATTCCGTAATTGTCTGAGGGTAGGTTACCAGCTATAAGCGGAACCAGATGACCGAGTCTGTCAGGAATTACGGACGTAGTGCGCCTGCCTAGGAGAGTAAAACTACATTTCCCATGAGGCTGGGGGATGGGAGGAGTCAGCGTCCTTAAAACGTGGTCGAACGCACACGGAAGCGTGCGTAATTCTGGACTTCAGACTTCAATTCAGAGCGGGAGACTTGGAAGCAGGAAGCAGTGAATGGCGCTAGCTCGGCTGAGCTAGGATCCTGCATCTTTCCCGAGGACTAGGGATTTTGAGGGCGCCCTCGCCGGACTGGGTGAGTGTTGGCGTCCTGTGTCAAAAAACTCGGAGGAGTTTTCAGTGGATCTGACGGCGTCACACCGGATGGTGAAACGCACATTGAGAACAAAGTGAGCTAGCAGCGGTTATAATACCGCGGATTAGGGTTAGAAGCGCTTTGACTGTAGACGGCCTTCACAACGGACGGTGAAGGCGCGTCACACTTGATTAGGAGCTATGGTGTAAGCCAAGAAAACACTCAACTGTTTACAGTGGCTTTTGCCCCTACTGTGACCTTTCTTTTGGGTGCTGCCATTTGCGGTGAGGCAACCGCTGTTTATTCATTTGTGTTAGGGAACCGCGACATTGGGGATACTTGTGTCTGTTCTACCCACGATGAACTCTTATCTAATTCTCCACTGGAGTTTATAAGACTCCAAAGGGCTGAAGGGTTTCAGCTTCAAGTTTGTTTCTTAGTTTTGAAAATGCGGACTTACCTATTTTCGGATACCCGTGTAATTCTGGTACTGGATGATTGTAAGGTGAGGTGACTTGATGTTCCATGCACTTGTGTCTAAGGTAGTGATGGTTTTAGTGAGACCTTACCAGAGTAGTTATGTATACATGTGTGTGTAATAATACCTGTTGTTTTTTTCTTATAGGTTCACTTCCCTGCGGTTCCCTACCCTTCCCTTTCCCTCACTTGATTGCCCTAACGCTCTGTACAAATCTATTCAGAGATTGGGGAAATCTTGGGGTGGACCCCTTATAGCGTCATCCGGATCCTGAGGAGTACAAGACCTGACAGAGTCGGTCTCAATGCTATTACGCGTCCCGTAACAGCTCCCACCCGGATCCTGAACTGGGAGGACCCCTGCAGCTGTTGGTGTCCTTTTTTTCTCTTTCCTTAGGAACAGCACACCCTATTATTCACAGATTATTTTAGAACAATTCAGCCTGCACCCCTGATCTGTATGGAACATAGATCTGTCGGCAAGGTGAGGGAAAATTAGGCCCACGACCCTAGCCTCAGATTTTGCCCAAACCAACGAAAGAGTTAATGGGTTGTGGTCACTGGACCCATGCCCTATGACTGTGAAAAGTTTTATTAGTAAAACAAGAGGGGAAGAGAGAAAAATAAAATTTATTGTTGTGGATGAGCCTCTCCCAATACTTTTTCGATATATGCTCCAAATTAAATTAATTCAAGATTGTATTAAGGAGCTCTCTTTCAGTAGAATGTTCTATATGAGAGGTAACCTCCATATCTCCTTCCAGTGGCGGCCGGTAAGTTTAGGAGGGAGGGGCAGCCGGGACACACACGCACACATACACATACACACAGCCATGCATTCATACTCGCTCACACACACACAAACACATCCATTCACAACACTCATTACCAAACATTCATACATACATACATGCACGCACGCACCAAACATTAATTTTAAAAAAAAAAACACACCCACTTACCTGCAGCTCTGCTTCCGAGGTCCCAGGAGGCTTAGGACTGCTGCCTTCCCTCATTGGCTGACCTAAGGTCAGCCAACAAGGAAAGACAGCAGTCCCAACATCATCACAGAGTGGGATGAGGTCAGTGAAACTGCTGACCCTGCCCCACCCCACTCTGTGATGAAATGTCACTGATTGACACTCAACCCTGGGCGTTTCAGGACTTAAAACTGAAGCACCCAGGTGCAAGGCAATCAGAGACGCTACCCGTCATCAATGAGGGGAGGGCATCAGGGACCTTTGCTGAGCTGAGGAAGTCACGCACACAGGAGCTGTGACTTCTCCGGCCCAGCAAAGTTTAGCTCAGGAAGCAAGGAGCCTGCGCATTTAGCTCATGTCTGGCTCTTGGCAGCCTGAATTGAAAATGAACAGTGTCTGTCAGGCTGACCTTTGTTCAGCCTGACAGACACTGTTCCTGAGGGGCAAAAGGTGGGGGTCTGTGGCCCCTCAGCCCCAATGGACCTGCCGCGGCCGTCCCCTTCCCACCCAAAGCCAAAGGGACAATCCCCCATCTCACAAGGATGCAAGTTGAAATTGCCCACAAGAACAACAAGGATGAATAAACTAATATCATCTCTGCAACGCTCTAAAAAGTCCCACAAATTATCTAAAGATCATGTACTAGCATCCATAGTGGTAATATACACACAGGGAAAACCGGCAGAAAGCTGCAGCTCTTACCAACCTATTTCACTGCTTAATGCAGAGACAAAAATTTGAGCCAAGCTAATTTCATTTTGGCTCCTCCCCATTATTACCAAACTGGTCCACCAGGACCAATGCTGGGCCGAAATACAGCATTAAACTTGTGCCGCCTGCATGGGGTGTTGGCACGAATGGATATAGGTAAGGGTGATGCTGTGATACTATCACTAGATGCCAGCATGGCATTTGATACCATTGAGTGGCCCTACCTATTTGCAGTTTTGGAGCCACTGGGATTCAACCCGAAATACTTGGCATGGCTCAGACTACTATATGCAGTGTCCTGAGCTCAAGTGGTGGTGAACGGCCCTACATTCTGTACGTTTCCTCTCCGATGAGGGACACGGCAGGGCTGTCCCCTATCAGCACTAATCTTTGCTCCAATATTGGAACCTTTGGCGACCTCGGTCAGAGGCGATTCGCTGATCCGGGGCCTACGCTGGACTGAAGGATGGGAGGATAGAATCTCCTTATATGCAGACGATATCCTATTATATGTTGCATCGCCACACTAATGAATCGAGTTCAGCAAAATTTCACCAACTTCTAAAAATATTCAGGCTATACCATTAACTGGTCCAAATCCATAATATTCATTCTACACGGCCCAACTCCAAGACTACCACCAGACTGCGAGGCGACGGTGGTAACAGGTGGTTTCCGTTATCTGGGGATCTTTGCCACTGCAGACCAAAACCTGCTAGGCCACCTTAACACGACTAACCCTGGGAGGTGAACTCCGCTCACGGAGTTTCCGGATTTTTCCGCACTCCGTGTTACGCGGAGCTCGCGGAGTTCTGAAAAACTTTGCTCTGCATAGCGGAGCAGAGTTTTTTTCCTCGCTTACGTTCGGCAATGTCATGTTGGCAAGTGAGGAAAATCCACCTGCCGGCGAGATTTTTCATCGTTCAAGATCGTCAACATCAATTTGGCAAGCGCGACCATGTAAAATCAACCTCCCGGCGAGATTTCTCAACGCGGGCGGTCAGTTTTCTCATCGCGAGTGGTGGCGTATGCTCGCAACCGCTCGTATTGAGAAACTGTCCGTTCGCATTGAGAAAGCTGCCGCTCGAGTAAAAATCTACTTGAGCGGCAGAAAGGAAGCAGTGCCCGCTTGTATCTGGCACTGAAATCACCATGAACGGCAATTATCTCACACACTCCGCCGCTTGCAGGGCTCCGCATAGCGCAGCAAAGTTTTTTTTGCACTTCGCAAACTCTGCCCTGGCTTAAACACGACTACAAAATGATGTACGACACTGGAGATCGCTGCCTTTATCCTTGCTAGGCCATGCAACCCTTTTTAAAATGATGGCGTTGCCGCAATTCCTGTATGCCCTGCAAAACACACCATTCAAGGTTCATGATGCCTACTTTAATACTTTTATTGCGAGATAAAGACCCTACTCTGGGATGGGAAGCCCCTATTGGGCAGCCCTCCTGGTGGTAATCAACCAGTGGATACACCAGCTGCACGATGGCCCGGCACACCGTATAGACAAATTACTCATGGGTTCCCCAGGAGCTACAGACGAGCTCTATACACAAACCCTAAATATCAGCATCTAACAGGCTCAACAAAACAAACGATCGTTCTCTGGCACCGAGTGACCAAGAGGATAGAATGGCATAATAGAGTGACCCAGTATATGTCCCTGTGGCAGACGGAAAGGCCCTGCAGACTAATTTGATGCCCAGGATTCGACAAACGGCACATAATAGGTATCACAAAGGTTGGAGACCTATGGTCAAAAGGAGGAGTAATCCCGTTCTCAGACCTAAAAAGAGAATACAACATGGAGGTCACAGAAACGTACAGATACATACAAATAAGGCATGCCCTTATGGCAGCCATTCCAAAAGGCACAGACCTCCCAGAAATGTTCCCACTGGAGGATTGGCTTCTGACTGCCTATATGGACCATAGGGCGATATCCATGACATATCAAAAACTACTCAATAGTTTGCCTGACCCTCTCCTACAACTACACGAGCTCTGGCAGGAAGACATAGGAGACCCAGAGGATGAGGAATGGCAGGAGGCACTGTCCTCCCCAAGGGAAGTAGCCATTTCATCAAGATCAAACCTAGTCCAACTTAAAATACTTCACAAGTCCTACCTTACTTGTGGTACCCTAACAAAAATGGGAAGGAAAGAAAACCCTACATGTAGAAGATTTTGTGAACAGGAGAGTATGTTCTATCACATACTATGGGACTGTCCAGCCTTTAAATAATATTGGGAGTCTACTACGACTCAACTGAAAACTGGGTGCAGTAGGGACCTTCAACCCACGCCCAAAATGTGGCTTCTCAACATATGGGACCAGACAGACCCGAGGAGCAACAAACAACTTTGGGTCACCCTGGGAGTGATGATAGCAAAACAAAATTTTGCTAAAAAATGGGGGGCAAGTGAGACACCAATGCTGGGGGAGTGGGAAAGAGAAATGGACTGGTCTATGGTAGCGGAAAGGGTCATTTATGAAGTCAGCGGTTGCCCAAGAAATGGGACAAGATATGGTGAATAGAATGCACATAGGGGTAATATATGTGTTCCCCACATCACTCAGATGGGTAGAACGAATTATAGAAGAACTGCTTGTGAAGAAAGTGAGACTGGATAGTAATGAGATACTTGTTGATTTGACTTAAGCTTGGTAAAGCAAACTATGCTCTGCTGTTGTGATTTGTCAGAATTGTATAATTGTGTAAAACTCAATAAAAGAGTTAAAAAAAAGTGAAATCCCGCAAAGCTTTCAAATGGTCAGTGCTTTTATAATATAATGGAAAATTATAAAATTTGATGACCAATAATCTGTTTGGTTTGGACAAATGCAAAAGGACCGCTAAAATGTGGGAGAGCCAGAAATCAACAAGCACGGTTCACTACCAAGCTTCAATGAAATCAAAGTATTAAGCCTCCTTTGGCACTGCCAGATGTGACAGGAGTGGCTGGTAGAACAAGCTCTGAGAAAGCCAATAGGTCTCGCTTATTTGAGATCTATTGGCTTTACCAATGTTTCTTAGCCATGTTGCAACATGGCTGAAAGTAAAGGAAAAAAGCTGTGTGACACAGCCAACGTTGACTGTGTCATATCGCTTTTTTTTTTACTTTCAGCCATGCTGCACTGAAGCCAGCGCTGCTGTACAATATGGCAAAGAAAACATTGACATAGATAATAGATCTGGCAAAGGCGCCACGTATTCAATTTGCCAATGCTGTCTTTTTTACTTCAAGCCAAGAAGCCTCTAGGTAATCATTGCGCTGTGTAAGTATTAAAATCACCTGCCACTGACGATGATTTTAATGTCACTGATTTTAATACTTTTTAATAATTTGTTGGCCGAATTCTCACAACTAGTGTTATTAACCCCTGACCTCCCAATGTTTCCTCAGCAAAATGCTCCTCCGCTAACCCAATGCTAGCTCCTCTTAGCAGTCTGACTGGCAAACCTGAGTTCCACTCCATACTGAGCAAAACACTTTTTTGGGGGGCGTGCCCATTCAAATGAATGTACTGTGAATACTTTCTCTCAGTGTTTGCGTGAACTATTATTAATGATCTTATTAAGGAAGCTGCCAATTCATTGAAATGCTTAGGGAGGTGACTGCGAAATATCCTGCAAGGAATGTACTTAAATTAATAATGTACCAAGAGGCATGGTATCTATCTTCTCACAATTAATCGGTGACGGATTAAAAAGGTGGGGAATTAAGTTTAAAACTAGGAGTGCGGATAGCGTAGGAGATATTTAGTAAGAGATTAACAATTGAATTACCACCAAACTTTTTAATTAGCATTTAAACATTGTGATGTTTTCCAGCCGTGCCTTCAAAATGACCATTTGGCCAGGGAGCCCCATTGCTAATTTCGCTGTTGGTTTCCAGGGACAGTTCCGCTTGAAGAAGGCAGCCTCAGTCTAGCGCCAATAAACTACGTCTTCAGTTTGGAAAACTATATTGTTGTTTCCACTGACTTGTGCACTCATGCTTCCTGTTTGATAGAACCTCGCACTGCAGTCTCCATGAATTTGTCACCCCCTTGGGGGTACCGGCTACGCAGTTTGAACACGTTGCTGTAGCTAGAACTCAACCCTTTCCCCAAAAGTTAAATGCAACATCTTGTACAATGTCAAAACAATGAGTGGTGAGTGTTCAGGTTTTTTGTTGTTGCCAAGAACGTTCGCTAAGTTTCAGAATTTTGCGCCCTTTAAAACGGACAAGAAGTTTCTCTGTTTGTTTTTTCACCCACGTAAGATTTTGTCACTCCTTTGTAGGAGACTTTTCTGAATAATAGAGTCCAGTTAAGTTAGCCACCAACTGCTAATTGTAATTACTGAATGTATGTTTGATACACAATGACCTCCTGGAAAATGTATGCAGAATATTTCTCTGCATGTTTACATTTTGCCCAGTTTATCTAAGCACAATGGCATTTCATTGACAAAAGACGTCTCTGTAGACACACATATTGAGACAAGCAAGGATAAATTCTCGCAGAGGTAACGATTTTTACATGGATGTCCGAAGCTAAACTTTTGCATATCACAAAACTTTCAATCAACGTTCAAGAAGGCTGCAAAAAAAAATGTTGTAAAGCTAATTGAAGGAGCAAAAACAGAGAAAACTGAATCCCATGGTATCGCTGGTATTTTAATAAAGGAATTCAAATTTCGAGCAAAGAACAGGTTTGGGGGTGTGAGGCTAAAGCGCCAAGAAATGATTGCATCGGGGTTGTACCCTGCAGAAGTGGTTAACATGGCAAAAGTCTTTTTCTTGCTACTGCATTTGCAGATACGTCTCAAAAGGAGTCTCGACATTGCTGCAGCAAGGGGATCAGACGTGTTCCCTTCTGCACAAACCTGTAAGACATGATTCTATACCGGAACACCGTCAAATTAGACAGATGGTAAATCGGGTTGGGAAGCACTAACATTGTTTTATATAATACATTGTTTCACACAACGTCTTACACCACATTTCAGCTTTTTCTAAGCCTATAAGCTAGGCGTGTTGTATATTACCAAATTCAATGGTAACCAAGTTACTGATGTCGGAAGTACGAAAGGCTAGGGAGGTCTAGCAGGAATCCTAGTCCTTAACATGCATATCATAAAATCTGTCATAGGTGATATTTTAACTCATTGGCCCATTTGAATGATTAGAAATAACAGATTCACGTAGTGCATGTCAATTTGTGCTTTTCAGTAACAATAATGCGTCCATTAATATTGATAATGGCATTACTCCTAGTCCTACTCCCTCGCCTTTCTTCAGCACAATTAAGGCCCCGCCTCCCTCCAGACCTACCCCCAGCCCATGAAAACTCTGCCTCCCCCACCTCCACCTGCATGTAAACAAGCCGAGCTAGCACTCAGATGTACCGCACCGGGAGGGTGGGAGGGTCCTAGAAGAAAGGCAAAAGAGTAGGACTAGGAGTAATGCTATTATCAATAATAATGGACGCAATACCTCCCGTCCCTCCTTTGCCTTCCTTCAGCACAATTGAGAACATAGCAAGCAGAAGAAAACAGAGACGTACAACTGAGTGATAAGGAACACCAAATTTAATAACGTGCCCCAAACACAGCAGATCAACATCCCTAGTCCCTCATAGAGGACAAGACCCTTTGGCCTAGAACATTATCCAAGCATTCCGGACCAGCAATCCGATAGTGACGGACAAAAGTATAAGGGGGAAAACCAGGTTGCAGCCCTACAGATCTCCACCACAGATGTACCCTGTAACTCAGCAACCGTAGCAGCCATACTGCGAGTAGAACGGTCCTGAACCCCAACCGGAGGATCCACCCCTTGCAGTTTGTAAGCCAGCAAGACCGTGGACCGAATCCAATGACTCAACGTAGCCGTGGAAGGCTTCACATGCTTCTTAGCAGGACCAAAGTTAACAAACAAAGCGTCCCCCTTCCGGAAAGACCCCACAACCTGCAGGTACCACAACAATGCACTTTGCACATCCAGACAGTGCAAATGAGATTCCTCAGCTGAGGAAGGATCAGGACAGAATTCAGGCAAAATCACCTCCTGGCTGAGATGAAACGCCGAATTGACCTTAGGGACAAAGGAAGGTACTGGCAATAAAACCACCCGATCCGAAAAGATCTTGCAGAAGAGATACTTACAAAACAAAGCCCCCAACTCACCCAAGCGTCACGCCAAGGTAATGGCCACCAAAAAACAAGTTTTAAAAGTCAAGAGTTTTAACTTAAGACCCTAAAGGGGCTCAAAGGGAGGACCGGACAGGACATCCAACACCAGCTGCAAATTCCAAGAAGGAAAAGATCGGACAGGGCGAGGAAACAAATTCAACAGACCCTGAAAAAAACAAGGCATCAGGCCCCCGTCATCCCTCAAATTATGCCAGGGGCCTTGAAAAGCCTGAGTGGCCACCCACTGCACCCACAGAGAAGCCACCAACAATCCCAGTTGAGTCCCATCCTGAAGGAACTGCATCACCAAAAAGAGGTCAGCCACCATGGGATCAACCTCCTTATCAGCACACCAGGCCGAAAAGGCCCTCCAATGCCCAGCATAGGACAGAAGAGTGGAGGACCAGATGGGCGGGAACCCCCAAAACAGCTTAGCCCTGCCGCTCAACCACCAGGCCATCAAGTGTAACCTCTGCAAGGAGCTCAGGGGAAGGGCCGGAAACACCAACGGAGACGGAACCACAGCAACACAACCAGGCCAGGAGAGGAAACCAATTTGCCTGAGGCCAACGGGGTGCAATCAACACTACCTGAGCATGGTCCCTCTGGACCCGAACCAGAAAGGCCCAGAGTAGCAGAAAGGGGGGAAAGGCATACAGAAGACCCCGAGGCCAAGGAGAGGTCAAGCCGTCGACTCCCAGAGCCCTGGGACACCTGCCCAGAGAACAAAAGAGGCCCATCTTTGCATTTTCCGGGTCCACAAATATGTCCACCACAGGGGGGCCCCACAGACCCACCAACTGGTTGAACAAACTGGGAAGGAGGGAGAAATCCCTTGACGAGAGAAAGTCCCTGCTCAATCGATCGGCCAGCACATTGTCCACCCCCCCAAATGTAGAGAGCAGACAGACCCAGCACCCAGATCTGTGCCCACAGAAATATGTCGCTGGCAATCAAGTTCAAGGACCTGGACTGGGTCCACCCCCTGTCTGTTGACATAGGACTTTGCCACCAGATTGTCTGTCTGAATCAACACCCAATGGCCCCGCAGAGAGTCCTGAAAGTGAACCAACGCCAGCCAAATTGCCTGCAACTCCCGTCAGTTTAAGACCTTTGGGAGACCTGCAGGGACCAGCACCCCTGAACTTGGTCCAACCCCAGCCAAGCACCCCACCCGGATTGGCTGGCATTTGAAGTCACCACAAGCGGAGCCGGAGGAGCCATGGAAATCACGGCCAGAAGAAGACGCCAGCAGAGCCACCAGGAGAGCTCCTCCTGGATCCGGACCGTCATTGGCAGTGGAGACAACAGACTCCTAGACCCCGGAGACCCACTCAACAGGATCCAGTTGGCCATGAGAAGAAGGTATAAACGAGCCCGGGGAACCAGAAACACCACAGAAGCCAAATGCCCCTGCACCTTCAGCCACTCCACCGCTGGAGGAGCCTCCCGGGACATCAATTCCAGAACCTGCGACTGAAGAGAGACCAGGTGCCTGTCGGACAGACTAACATGGCCGATCAAAGTCTGAAAACAAGCCCTGATTAACACCATGTCTCGAGAGGGGGCCAAAGAAGATTTTCCCCAGTTCACCAAAAAGCTGTGTCCTTGAAGAACCTCCAAGGCCCTGCCAACCTAAGCGTGCAAAAGAGACAGCATGCAGCATGCAGTAAGAGGTCGTCCAAATAAGGATGAATGAATATCACTCCTGCATGAAGGAGAGCCATGAGGGGCACCAGGACCTTCGTGAATACCCTGGGCAAGGATTTGAGGCTGAAGGGAAGAATGCAAATCTGAAAATGGTCACCCCCCCCACAGCGAACCTCAGGAAATGCTGAGAAGAAGCGGCAACAGGGATGTGGAAATAGGCGTCCTCGAGATCCACGGAGGCCAAAAACTTGAAAGGCCAAACCAGAGGAATAATCGCTGAACCCAGGAGTTGACCCAATTGAGATCTAGAACCGACCAAAAAACGCCTGACACCTTCTGCACCAGGAACAGAATGGAGTAGGCTCCTGTTCCGATTTCTGCAATTGGAACCTGGCAGATGGCCCGTTTGGCAAGCAAACTGGACACCCCATCCAGCAGAGCCACTCTGCGCGGACCTGAGACAGGCACTGGAGTCAGCCGAACCCCAGTATCTGGAAGAACCTGCCAAAAGTCAATCACATAACCATGAGCCACAGTGCTCAGGACCCAGCCATCCAAAACGTCCTGCTGCCACCGTGGAAGAAAATGCCGGAGTCGACCTCCAACCTGCAGTGAATTGTCCAGACAGTAGTTGTCAGGGACCCTTCCTGGCAGAGCCCTTAGGCATGGAGGCAGCGTGTTTGGGAGAAAAACGGGGCTGAAAATGTCTCCGCCGGAAAGACTGACGAGACTCACGCTTCGGGGATGACCGAGGGGCCCTATTCCAAGGCTTACTAGACGGAGCTGAACCCCCGTTATAGGGCAATGCATGCTTCCGTTCTTTGAAAGCCTTAGAGATCATGGCCGGCAATTGGTCCCCAAAAAGAGCCTGGCCATCAAATGGCAACTTCAACAAAGCCGCTTTTTCCCCAGGATCAGCCTTCCAATGTCGGAGCCAAAGGGAACGACGTGCCGCCACCAAGGCCCCAGTGGACATAGCAGATGATTTAATAACGTCAGATGAAATGTCAGCCGACAGCTTAGCCTGCTGTTCCAATGAGGCCAGAAGGTCAGAGCACTCTGAGCCCTCCTGTACAGCTGCCGCCAATTTCTCAAAATCCTGCACCAAAGACTGTGCAGAATAGGCAGAGAAAAGGCTAGCCCTCAGCGCCAAGTTCTCAGCAGCAAAAGCCTTCTTAAGGCCAGAGTCCACCTTTTTATGAGTAGCGTCAGTCGGGGTACAATCCTCTGGCTGAATAGCCGCTTTGCCAATCAGCGTGGCCAGGATAGAGTCCAATTTCACATTGTGAGGCAAGGGGTCCTCTCCCTCCAATAGGTAAAGTTTCTGGAGGAAGCGAGGGACCTGCAATTTGTCCACCTCACACCATTCCCGTAGCACCATCTCTTTCACCGGGCCCTGAAAGGGTATGCCCAACCGAGAGGGTTTAGTGTACTGAGGAAAAAGAGTCCCACAGGCCTCGCCTAGCTGAAACGGAGGGAACCCCTTATTGTCCCGCACATGAGCCAAAACGTCCCACATCCCCTCGCTGGAGACATACTTGCCGCCAGAGGAGGTAGAAGGACCTTCACCATCTGACGGGAATAAATCGCCCACAGGATCCAATGTACGAGGACGAGATGGACCAGAAGGCACTGGATGAGCCTGCAGAGCTCTAGTCACAGCAGCCTCAATCATGCCCTGCACCTCCTCCTTAGACATGAGAGGCATGCCACCCCCGGTAAGGCCCTGGCTCCTAGGGCGCTTCAGGGGAACCGGAGAATCATCAGGAGATGAAGAGGAAGAAGAAGACACCAGGATGTTCCTCTTAAATAACCTCTTGCGACCCATGTTTGTAGAAGAATTGAGAAGCCACCCTCCAGCACCCTCCTATAAGGAGGAGAACAATCCAGCCGACAACCAATAAAAAACTGCCATTGAAAACAACACTAAACCGGAAAAAAACACCATATTCCAAGAAAGCAAATAAAATACCGGGCACAAACCCGTCCTACCAGGTCTCCTCCATGTGTGCAGGCACGGTCGTAGAGGCTGCCTCGCAACCCCAACCCGGAAACACAGCCCCAGCCACAGGAGGACCGCCGAACACCGTCGCGGCTTCCTGAGCAACCGCTCCGCCCCTGACCACGAGGGGAACGAGGAGAGGAAGCAGCGCTGGGAGAACGCTGCCGAGGGCCCCGCCGATGCAGAGAACCAGACTGAAAACTCCCCGGCACCGCCACAGGGAGGAATGCCAAAGGTAAGTCTCACTTAGGGAGACAAAAAAAAACAGGTGGCGGTGGGGGCGAGCGGAGTTTTTATGGGCTGGGGTAGGTCTGGAAGGAGGCGGGCCTCAATTGTGCTGAAGGAAGGAGAGGGAGGGACGGGAGGTAATAACCATTTTCCCTCCAGCGCGATGCACTGCCCTTCTGCGCTGTAACTAATAGATGTTACTAGTAAACACATCAGTGGTAGCCTTTAGCCTTATGCGAGCTATCGAGAAACAAGCCCCAGATGATGTCCTGGTGGCACTGAACAACCTGTGATTCTGAGCCAATTCCTTAACCTCCCCATGCCTAAACAAAACAAGCCCTTTTCTGTATACAACAGTGTCTCGTAAGTGAGCACCTCTGGGGCTGGCTCCTCGGGAGGAGGATTAACCACTGCGGCGACTGTCATACAGCTATGGCCCCTTGGCAGATTTTATAAACCACTATCAAAGTTTGTTATAATAGGGATTTCAGAAGAACTACCACTTACTGATGCAGTAACACTTTCGACCCTTAAAGAGGAGCTGCCACTGATCCCAAGCTCCTCCTCCACAGAGGAAATTTCATCAGGTAATACACCCACCACAGAGGTTAGAAAAGGCATAATTGAGGGACTCCTGCACTTACTTGAATTCAGTTGATAGAGGGGAGTTTTTCCTCTTGCCCATGTTAATCTGTGATTTCAGAACGGAAGGTGTGTGAAAAAAAAAAAGACGGGCCCAGACTTGTCCAGGCACGGATGAGCGTAGACGGACCCGCTCTTGGCCCGGAGTTTGCCTAGGTGTGTTAGAATGGGAAACAAGAAAAAATAATGGCAAAATACATTCAAAGATAAACGTCTGAAAGGCCAGACAAATTGGCTTTGCCAAAGCTTGTTTCTTATGGAGGATTTGCAGGCAAGCTGGTGTCTCTAAGGAGATGCTGACATTTTGACTGAGGATGATATAACACATAAAAAATACAGTTTACATCATCCACAGGGAACTGGCATGGTTGAGAGAGCCAACAGGATGATCAGCAACTGCGTCAGGTGCACTGTGATGAGAGGAGTTGGGTTGTCAGATGCCATTAGGTCAGTGCTGTGGGCTTACTGTAATACAGTAAACAGTTTTTCTGGAGTAACTCGCTCGTACCCATTAATAATATTAACCTTTGCCTGTTACCCATTACCAGGACTTCTTCGGTCACTAATAGAAATCCTGTTCTTTGAGCAATCTCTTCCATCTGGTCCCAACCAAGTCACCCAACAACTATATCGAACATTGTGAGCCCTGTGGCAGAGGCCCATGGCTCCTGAAGCACTAACAGCACCCGCTTCTGCATCTTTGCTGGTCTGCAAGCAGAAGCCGGACATATTTTCTTTTTTATTGGGGCGCCCGGTCCGTTTGGGACCACTGGGGAAGGCCCATGGCTCCACAAGCTCCCATCCTGGGTGCCAGGGGAGAGCGCAATCCTTTTTTTGTGGGTGCCCTGGTTCCACCCCAGGGTGCCCAACAACTTCCAAACATTGGTCGCTGCAGGGGAGGCCCATGGTCCTGGCAGTCCTCTGGCTTCCCAGCCAGCTCTGTGGAAGCTGGCTTTACTGGTTTACTCATACCCAGTGGCAGCTTTCATTTCTGCTTCTGCTAGGTGGGAGCAATCCTGTGTTTTCTGCCTTCGAGAGCACAGGCAGTCAGTAACATATGTGGTCCTGTCCGGAAGGAGACTTTTTGCTCCCACCGGATGGGAACAATAAAGTTTACACTGCGCACACTCTCTTGCTGGCAGGGAACGAACCTGTGTGCCGGGGAATGGGGTCCCTGGGACACTGCCTTGTTTAGAGCCCTGGGAGATGGCATCCTCAGAGACACTAAATGACTTGGGGAGAAGGGCTCCATTGCCCCCTTCCAAAATAAACAAAGTATGCTTTGGGCCCCGGGAGATGGGTGGTGCCCTGGGCCACTAGGTGGCTTAGGGAGAAGGGCAGATGGACGCCCCTCCCCCATATTTTTTAAATTATATTTAAAAATAATGTGCCAACCCCCTGGGCCCTGGCCCACCCAGCGAGAGGATTAAAATTGAAAAGGAAAGGGGCCCTCCTTTTTTGTAAAACTAATGTTACTGCAGTACTGCATAAAAATATTTTTGGGGCCCGGGAGTGGGGAGGTCCCTCTGGGACCTCCCACCATAAGACCAGTGTATCTCTAGCCTGTCCCCTGATTTGTTTTTTTCTTTGTTTCCTGAGACACAGAGACTAAGTCCGCAGGTCCTGAAATGCCCCTGCCAAACATCTTTGCAGATGCTAACTGCAGCCAATTAGATTGTGATATTTGATCTGCCGGTACCGCGGTTGTCCCCCAAGGCTATATATCTATAAATGTTGAACCATAATTTCTCAAAAACTACTGAACGGATTTACACCAAATCACAAAAAGCACACTTTCTAGGTAAAGATCTAGCTTTCTGACAAATTTGGTGTAATTTCCGTTCAGCCATTTTGGCTGTAGTGCTGTTAAAATATCTACACGCCCCCTTTCATCTACAGTTACATGTCGGCCTCAGAGAATGGTTTTCCCCATGCCTTTATAGACTCGGGGAGGGGGGGCGTGCACCCCTCCCCTTTAATTTGCAATCAGCCATGGGGGATGGGATCCCCTGGGTCTCACTGAGGCTCGGGGAGGGTAGCTGCGTGCCCGCCTCCCCTATTTTTGACAATTTGACCCCAAGTGATAAGGGCCCATTAATGGTTCAGGGAGGGGGACTGTATGCCCCCCGCTCCTCTTTCCCTCAGGCATTCAGCCCGGGGGATGGGGTCACAGGGTCACAACGGGCTTGGGGAGGGGGGCCCCACTCATGCCCTCCTCCCCAAATACTTGTGGCCCTGATGCACCCAGGGGGTCCAAATGTTAAAATATAAAACTCCAATGGATGTTTTTTTTATTTTTTTTTAACTGCAATCCCACAGGAGTTTCCCGATACTGTGGCAGGATTGCAGCTTTTTTTAAAAAATAAAAATATTTTGGCCCCACACAACCTAGGTGGACAGCGCATCCCCACGCTGCCCCCTAATATTATTTTTTATATTTAAACTCAGGACAGGGGATTTGGTGTGCATTACTGAATGCCAGAAGCAACTACACTGGAAAATACTAACCTTTAAATACCTAACTTCTCATGAGCCAGGCACTCAACCTTAGCCTTTGGAGAGGGACAAAAGAGGAAAATGAGCCTTTAAGGGAGATGAAAGCAATAGAGGAACCCACTCTTACCCCACTAATATTCGCATGAGGAGTGGAAACCAGGCCATGCTGAGCCAAACAGAGGAGATGACCAACACAGGTTTTCAAAAGACATACCCAAAGAAGGAGCTTTTGGAGCAGGGGAATTGGAGGAAAGACACAAGGCAACATCCATTGACCAGAATTTCGGGTCTTGAAACCAGGGACAATACTGAGGTAGCAAAGCATTATGCTGGGAAGCAAAGAGAAATAGCAAAAGAGAACTAAACCACATACATCACTCTCCCAAGATCCAATAGTATAAATAGGAGTCCAGAGAAGAGGGAAAGTGATGGCTGAGGACTTTTGATATTAACTGCTGAGAGACAATAGGCAAGATTCTGCCCAGCTGCCTAAATTATAGATTAGGCTTCCAGACCTGATGCCAGTCGTATGATTTATGTAAGCTTTTGTGGGCATGGGGCACCCCTAAATCTTCCACCCCAAAGATACTGCAATACCACTCCCACAGGTGGATGGGTTGGGGTGTAAAACCTCAATTTCCTAATGCAGTATATGCTGCGATAAGGCACAATGCAGCATATTAAAAAATAGTAAATTAGGTGAGGACAGACTCAATAAGTGAGTTCTAGAGCAATACTTCCTTCTTGTTATACTAAATTTGACATGTAATGGGTTCAAGAAACGTTTCCTAGGTTGTGCAAGCACTGGGAAGATAAAGAGTACATTGTGTATACCCCCTTGACAATAATCACATAACACACAATTATTACTTTGAACTGTCCATTTTCCTACATACGCTTTTAGTAGTAACCAGCCAATCTTAACAATAACAAAAATCTTCTTACAATGTGTTCTAAGAACAAAGATACATACAGTTTAGACTGCTTAAACTATATGATATTGGTAAAAAATCTATACATTGCAAGGTTCCTAAAATGTAGACTATCAAGATTAAAACTACATCTAGGAATTGCATTTAAAAAAAAATAATATAAGTACCTGAGGGACCAAACCTCGAGAAGATCAAGTCTGCTTTCAAGTGTGTCTAAAGCAAAGTGAAGATTAAAGGTAAGTTTTCCTTTCTTTGCAACTTCAAAGATCTCCTGGTTAAAAAATTAACTTAGAGAGCCCAGATTTTGCCTGATGTGGCAAAGTAACAGCAGTTCTGTAGTGTGTGCCAAGTAAATTGCCAGTGGACCTGTTGGTAGTAAAAATGTAGTGCAAATAATGTCAGGTTACTGAAAGAAGTCCACCCAGAAATGTGGAAATAAAAAAAAAGATAAAAAAGAAACTTTTTGGGATTTACAGGCAACAAATAACTGCATTGATTGTTTGAAGTGAATTTCTGCCGTTTGTGAGTAAGTGTTGCAGAAGGGTAGTCCTTCCTTCGTGTTTGAAAGACCCTGGAAATGAGCTCCTACACAAGGTGAGTGACTCAGGATGCTGCCAGTAACGAGTGGAAAGTCAGGACGCATCAGAGACAAAAAAGGCATCTAAAAGAAAAGAATGCTTCAGAGCGGTGATGCTTGCTGGCCATGAGAGGCAATGTGAAGTGGCCCAAAGACACTCTTGATTCGAACAGTAGTATAGGGGCAATGAGTAAGAGAGTGAAACATGGGGAGGGGTTTCCTCCAAGCTTCTCACAGAAGAAAATAGAGCCATAAAGTGAATTTTAAATGATAAAAAACAATCCCTAAGTGGGGTAAGAGCACTGCCTTCCATTTAACTTTCCTTTTTTTTGCCCTCTCACCAAAGTCAAACTGTAACAGGTTTGTTAGATCTGAGGTCTCAAAGACGTCTGGACTCTGTAGGGTGCTGGAAAGTTGCTTGTGGGCACAGGAGTGGCCTCTCTCACTCTTAAGTCAGAGGACCTGAAAGTGTGAGGCTGTCAACCTGTTGGTGCGACTGCACGTGGTCTCACTCTTAGTCAATATGCAACAATGATGGGGCAGACCTGATAACCCTGGGAGCCAGTGGACCAGTATATAAAGACAAATAAACTGTGATTCCTTTGGGAGACAATGGGGTCTTGTGGGGGGGGCAGCTGCCCAGGGGGAGGACTGCTCCCAGGACATTTTGGGCTGTGATGCAGTCCAGCGACTGTACTGCTATATATGGGCTGGTATTGGGCTATAGAGATAGCCCACTATATAACGCGGATATTTTGGTAACCAGCCACCATTTTGTCTTAGGTGACACAGTGGCTGGTCATTGGAAAATAATTTTCCCACCCGCCCACTCCTTTACCTTATGGTTGTGGTCTAGTTTTCTTATTTGGTGTTGACTTTTTCTGGGCATGCTTTATCTTGGAATAGGTGTGCAGGGAAGAGAAATATGTATACGTTGTTACTCTGAAGCAGGTGCACAGGCGGTTGGCCAAAAATTTGGCAGATGTTAGCGAATGTTATTGTTGTTGACAGCAGCAATCCAGGCCGAAAAGAAATGGGTAGACAAGCACACGCTGGATGAGGCAGGAACTTAAATGATCATTAGGAAGTTAAGTTAGTTAGAGGTTAATAGATGCAGTAAACCTGGATGAGAGGTTAAAGATCTCAAGTGCAGATGATCAGCACAGGAGGAAGTAGAGACTTGCAGATATAAGGTTGTTGGGGGGCGGGTAGTTTAATATAGGTGAGCATTTGTGTATTGTGAGGTTTTTAGTTTTGCAAGGAAAGTACAAGGGGTTGTTTTATGTGATGTGCACCTTTTTCACACAATCCGGTGTAAATGGTCTGCGCTGCACCCCTTCTGCCCCAAATAAATAAAGTGCTGAATCTAATTGGTAAAGGTGACTTAATCCCATATGCCATAAAGGGTGTTATACTGAAATTAAAGAAAATGGCATAGTTAAATGAAAAACCTTTCACATTGACGTTAATCACATGAAATCTCATACCTTATAGAAAATAAATGTATATCGAAACATTTAAGCTTATGTTGTAAAGGCATGGATTGCATTGTATAAACACATCAGCCATTCTATTATTACACAACGGTGCCCCACACAGTGAAGCGTGTGACAGCACAGTGAAAGTGTAGATCAAACATACAAAAAACATGAAAAAGACAATACAAAAAGCCCTGCCTAATGAACATTGGCTATTGCGTCCATTTCAGAGGCCCATGAATTTATTGCACAGATCACTAGATTACATATGTATCCCTCTTCAATTAATTTTGTTCATTTCACGTAGCTTAATCTAGGCAGTCCTAAGATGTGATGATGTCCACGTTTCGACCACAATGTGTAATTTACATGGGGTCATCATCAAGGCAGAATCATAGACATATTGGGAGTAGCAAACTTCATCACCTAAAAGTAGAAGGTGAGCAAAACATGCAGTTGCACCTATCACTGGTTTTAAAAATACACTCAATTTAGGACAGAAGAAGAAGAAGAGCAATTACGAGAACCCATTGTCACGTGCAGTCAGGATCTGCAGGGTGTCTGGGATATCCCAGTCTGGGAATTTGTGAAGAATTGCTCAGTAAGAGCCAAATAAAACCTCTAATGGAGAACTCAAGGAAACTGCAACGATGCAAGAAGCTTACCAGGAAAAGCAAAGAGGCGAAGGCAGCGCAGGATCATTGCCGCCATTGCCAAAAAGGACAGTAGAGTAAGAATCAGAGGAAGCATCTGAGTCTCACCACTGTCACTGTCCAGAGGACAACAAAATCCAAACAGAAGCATTTAGTGTGTTTGTGATAACCCCTTGCAGTAATCTCTCTGTGTTGGTAATAGGACATGCCTCAACCCTACACTCTGTTCATTTAGTGTGGATTAGTATGGTAACCTACTATACCATACCATTAATATTTGTGAGTTAAAGGTGCGTGAATAACCACAAATTCACAGTGGGGTAATATGGTAAATTAACCTTAATTTAAGGCAAAATAGTATCAGCACAAACATTGTGGCAAACATTGTATACAATCGAAAATCAAAAGATCAGAAAACCTGTAAAGACAATATATCCACAGTTAGAAGCTCCGGCCTCAAGGAAAGAGCAACAAACAAAATACAGACAAGTGATTTCAGCTGATGACAGTGACTGTCACTAGTGTCCTCTTTTAGCAAATACCATCAGGGCTCCCAGCTATGTGTATTTATTGCCTGTGGTAATATGTATGTGCAATTTAACAACACCTTATCTGTGGGCCTTTAATACTGCCAGGCCTCGCTCCAACAACCTCATTAGGTCTGACTTATGATGTGACTCAAGGGCAGCCTCCTTGAATCCCAGGAATTATCAGTCTTCTCACTCCAGCTGTTCAACTGACTTTTCTGTGGCCTCCAACTCGAGTTCCACACTGGTCAGACTCTGCAGCCCACATGGTCCTGTGTCTAGGATGAATGGTTTCTGCCTGGTATTCCACACTAAAGAAACTATGGATCATGAATGTTCGAGGGTCCTCAGGGGTTACTTGTTTGGAATGCTGGGATTGATGACCTCACCTCCTCCAGGCTCCAAGTTGCGTATAATAGCCTTATAGCACGCTGCTGCAGGCTATACTGGTGGTGAAAGGCCTTAACCCGAGTTATAGGCCCGAGCAGCAGATAGAAGAGCTATAAGGCTATTAGAAAATTCCACCCATTGAGAGTAGAATGTCCTAATTAAAAATGGAGAAACATAAAGACAAACATTGGAATGTTCCATTGACAGACCGTTGAGAGATATCAAGGGAGAGATGTCACTTATTAATCCACATTTACCCTCAAAGGAATCAGGGCCATTTTGAGATCTCCACATTTACCCTGTGAGGAATTTGAAATAACAGTAGTTAAAAGAGACAGCATTCAAGGAAGAATGAAATTCCACAAGGTATATATAGCCTTGATAAATTTGTTGACCAACACCATTATGTATTGCCATAGATATATATACTTTCAAATGCTATGTGTACATATTTACCAAAGAGCCCAAAACACTGACGAAGTGGTGTGTACTCGGATGGCACATAGAAGGTTGGTCAGATGGTTAGACAGTGGGGGATCTTAGAATGGGGCCTAATGCATACTTGCCAACCATAAAGATTTAGGAGTAAGCTGATGATTTTCAGACAGGCTTACTGCCTACAGATTTTACGCTCTCACCCTACTACTTTGTACAGTGCTGTCTGGGTTTTCTTTTTTTTAAACGTCCCTGCCACAGCTTGACTAGCAATCAGTCATAGTCCTCAAAAACAGCTCTTCTGCTTAGCTTTGATGAGCCTGACCCCCACTGGCACTCATTTGTTACAGTTTCACATTTTCACTAGACAGTTGAGATCCCTTCGCTAATGCACAGCTCTGCATGCTAGAGAGACAGGAGAGTAGCCAGAGGGGTCCACTGAACCCTGTTTATTGCTGTATTTCACAGTTCAAACAACGGTCACAGGGACCATGAGCTTCCTTGCACTAGGGCCAATGACACGCTGCTTGGGGTTAACTCAGCAGCCAAAGCTTCAATGATCTCTTTCTCATACTTTGCAGTACCAGGATGTAAAGAAGGAGAAGAGCACCTCAGCAACAGGTGAGCTTTTCATTGCCGCATCCTTGGTGTCTCTGTGGAACATCCTATGGAGAAGGGACTACGTTCATCTGGGCACCTGAAGTGTCAATAAGTGCATGCAGAGCTCGGGGGCACACCACCCTACCATGCCATCGTGTATGAGGGAGAACGATTCTAAATGATTGTCATTTTAAGTAAGGCATGTAAAGTTTTCAACAAGGGGATGCAAAGTTTTAAAATCATAGATGTTTCCTTTGTAAATCATAAATGTCTGAATTATTTGTATGGTGTCTTGTCTGCATTCTATGTTTCAGTGCGCTATGGTGGAGCACTAAGGATAGTCAAATTGTTGGAGACTAAAGAAGTGTAATCTTGTTCCCATCTGGAGATAATGTAGGAGTGAATCATACTCACGCATAGTCAGCACTCAAATATAATCTGTCGTAACTAGTGTACTAAATGAGGTGGATTATTTTGTACTAAAAGGTATTTGTTTGATGTATATATTTAGAATGTGGTTAATAAAGTAACGTAACAATTTATGTATTAACATGACAGGAGGAAATATCCTGAAATGTTGTATTTTTAAATACTTAATCAGGATGTATGCAACAAATATTTAACGTTTATATACATACTTTGAATTAATCATGTGCAGGTGCATTCACACCGAGACATGTATGATTCATTACAATTATTTGTGCCTTAAGCAGTTGCATTTATTTTATGTGTAGAAAGGTGTACATATTCTTTAATCCTGTGCACATGTTAACTTAGCAAACTAGGCCTAGAGAAGAAATTAATTTAATCGCTGCTCACATTATAATTTGAAATTCACGTCTAGCCTTTAAGTATGGAATGTATGTTGCTGAGTTGTTTCTATTGCAAGTGTGGATAATCCTCATTATTTAGAATAAAGCACTTTTGTGTAAGTAGATAGCAGAGAAGGGGGGCACTAGAGAGTCCACAGCAATATGGCCTGGCTCTTTTGCTGCTCTACCCGTGGAGTGCAGAGATTCGTTAATAATCCTGGGATGGGAGTTCCATCCAACCATGCAAGTGGGGACCAGCCATAAAAGAACGGCAGGACTGAGGTTTGCCTGTCATACAGCGGAACAGGCAGCGCTGTGAGCAGGTTTCCATCCCCGATGTGGCCATGATGGTGGAGTATGGAGTTGCAAAATGGCGGCTGCCCGATTATGCTGAAGGCGTCCGAACAGCCAAAGAGAAACAGCTAAGTGAAATGCAATAGCTGTGCGGGTGCTGCTGCAGCCCTCTGTGCAATTACCGAGCAGTGGGGCTGGGGACGTGGCAGAGACTGGTGGCGGCTTGAACGGACACTGAGGATCGAGGCAGCCTTGCGGCGGACCCCATGACAGGAGCCGAGCTGGTGCGCCGCGCTGCAGGTGGCAGGCTGAGTGGTGAACGGGTGCCTCCCTCAAAGATGCTGCTTTCACTGCAAATGCGGAGGGCCGATTCTACGGCATAGAGGCGGCTTCTGGGGCCGCAGGCTGGAGCACAGCTGCTGCTGCGAGAGTACAGAGGCTGTAAGACTAGCCGGAGTTGCCTGACCTAGTGTGATTGGTGAAGTGGACATGGTCAGGAGCGCGGGAGGCCTTGGATTGTAGTGCACAGCAAATCTATTGGAGGAGGCAGGGAGAAAAGCCTGGCCCACTAAGAACTGATGCACTATTAGGGACTGAGGAACTGAGGCTTGGGGAGAATCGTGCTGTGAAGGTACTGGCGATCTTGCATAGTGTCAGTGATAGCGGACAGTGCGTGGACTGAGGCACATGGGCCTCAAGATCTAGTCAGAAAGGATAGTACAGACCCTGACCTGCGAGGGGCTTCGCTGCATTGCCGCTATGGGTAAAACGGATAAGCAACAGGCACGCCTTACCTTTGAAGTGCGTAGGACTGCTATGACCCAGAAGCATGCTGTGGTATTCACTTACACTATTCAATGTGTTTGTTATGCTATTTTATTAACCTTAAGTCTTATTGGTAGCTCTAGTCTGATGAGCAGCTCTAGAATATAGAATGTGTTGGGTGCCTAGCTACGAGGTTCTTCAATGGTCAGTTGCTGTTGGATTCTCTGTGGTTAGGACGTTTATACATTTACTCCTAAGAATAAAACAAGGATATTGTTTTCATCATTTGTCTCCTGGTACATCATTACACTGGCGACGACCGGAAGTGGATGTTTCCCATGAAGACATCAATGAAGACAACCCACGCAAGACATTAACATCTGACATTGGTGGAATTTATCCTTCTTCGTGTGAAGCGTCCTAACACAGATAAGTGGATATTACCAAAGTAAGGTACTGTGCTTGGCCTTATATTGCGCACTTGCTGCCTCTTTCTAGTTTAGCGCAAGGCCTCCTTCATACGCGCTTCGTTTCTAAAGGAAACGCTACGTGAGACTCTCTGCTTCATTTCTAAAGAAAACGCTACGCGAGACTCTCTTTATACCCCGCTTCCCTCTTCCTTCGAGATTTATACAGTGGGCGTTGTACTTTGCTGTTACTTATCTACCAAAACATATACCTTCTTTAGCACTTACAACTACACGCTCACCTGCTGTATTTATTTAAATTGGAGCTTGCGCTCCATAGTCGTGTTCGGCTCCTCGCGCCTGTTCGCGTCACACTCAGCCGTATACCAACGTCTTCAAGCTGTGCGTCGCTCTGACCTGTCTTCTAGCAGCGCGTCACCATCAACTGTGTAGCAATGTTCCAACACGTCTTCACGCTACGCATCAAGATCCCCTTAGTAACGTGTTGGTGTCACGTCACAAAGACCATCTTACGGATTCACAAGCCTGCAGTAACTTTATGAGTTGCTGGTCGTTAAAAATCGCCGACAAGCTCAGCAGTTTTCTTATTTACTCATTGAACACACACAGCAATTTGAAATACTTCATTCACTCTTTGCGCCGACAGGCACAGCACTGTGAAAACATCATTGGTTGCTTGTCTTTTACGCTACGCTGACAAGCACAGCTTTCTGAAACGTATTTGATACATATACTGCGCTGACAAGCACAGCATTCTCTACGCTCTGACGCCCGTTACACGCAGGGTACTGTTTTGCATTTCACCAATTTCATCTTACTCCAATACTCTTGTTAATACGCACAGCAAATTATTTTACATATATACATGTATTAGTTTTACAAGCTCAGTCTTAAATACTGTTAGTACAATATATATTTAATAATGAACCATGCTTGTTACTCGCTGATACATACAGCTATATGCCTTCTTAGGTATTACTCGGTCACACTCAGTTTGATAAATTTAATCTGCTACTTTTCTCCACAGGTTGTTCACTATTTGTCTAATAATATTCTTGGATTCATTTGTATTTTCTCTTGTTTATAAATCGTCATCTTTGCTTTCCAGTTTAAAAGGAACAACCTTTTAATAAAAATAAAAAAAATTGCTTAATTATATATTCAACATGCAAAATGTGACACCTCCACCCTTCTTTCTCTCCAATCCTGGTGATCCACCTTTATGCTGGTCGAAATGGAAAAAGGTATTTCTCAACTATGCCAGGGTCTGTGGTGTATCTTTGAGCGCAGAAAGGAAATCTGCTCTTTTATTACATTGCCTCGGATCAGAGGGCCAAGATGTATTTGAACACCTCCCAGACTTGAACGATTGTGAATCTGACAACCTCAATGAGTTTGAAATTGGTCTTAAAAAATTGGACAAGCATTACCTTCCAAAACTAAGCACTATATTAGAACGTTATCATTTTGGGAGGCGTGTGCAGACATCTGATGAGTCTGTAGAGACTTACATCACTGCCTTGCGCAAGTTAGCTGCCCCTTGCAAATTTGAAGGCTCATTGGAGGAACGCATACGGGATCAATTTATGCTTGGCTGTAAAGTTGAAAAGATAAAAGATGAACTTTGGCAAAAAGATGATCCAAAACTTGACGAAGTGATTGTCTTAGCCAAGAGAATTGAACATTCTTTAGCTTGTGTGGAGGTTATAAAAAAAGGAGAATGGAAATTCTGAAGAGAAAGTTCATACTATCAGTAAAAATCCTGTGAAGCCTTTTTCGAAGCTAAGTGAACCTGCCTGGAAGGGTCGCTCTACTAATAACTTTTCCTCTACTTCCAGATGGAAAGAAAGTGTAAAGTTCAAATGTTTTCGTTGTGATCTATACGGTCATCTTGCAAATGACAAAGCCTGTCCTGCTCTTTCTTCGAAATGTCACAACTGCGGCAAAATTGGTCATATTTCTAAAGCTTGTAGAGCCAAAAAGTCTAAATCAAGTAAACGTGTCAAGGAAGTTTTTTTTTAAAGTGATGATTCTGAACATGAACAAAAGGAGCTATATTGTGGGGAGGTTATATCACCATGTGCTAATAATAAGTGTAAAGGGCCTGTTGATTCTGTTCTTGTAAATGACTGTAACATTAGGATGCTTTTTGACTCAGGTGCTAAAATCTCGCTTATACCAAAAGATTTCTTTGATCTAAAACTACATGGTAAAGTGAAAGTCTATAAACCGGATATCAAACCTTTGGCATATGGAGGACAACCTATAAAACTCTTTGGTTATTTTCTTGGCAACATTGAATATAAACAAAGACTAACTGCTGGGAAAATTTACATTTCATGCAGAGGTGACAGCATTATCAGCTGGTTTCACCAGGCTGATTTAGGTGTCTCATTAGTCCCTGGGGCTGATCCCTGCATTGTCTTAAGAGACATTTCTCTGTCTTCCTCCACAAAAAAATTGATAGCGTGGAAGTTTGTAAGAAGGTTTCTTCTGAGAATGTCTCCAGCTCTATGTTAAGAGCTGAATTCAAGGAAGTTTTTAATGAAAGGTGTCTTGTGGTTTGTGGCCTCCTGGTCTGCCGTGCTAAGTTGTCTTAGGCCTGGCTGCCATGATGCCTTTTTTGCGCACGTTACTTTGTGCCGCTGTTTTTCCAGCCTCTGCTTCTGCCAGGTTATTTTAGAACTGTCTGCATTTTCTGTCTTTCACCTTTTCTCCTGTTCCCTTTGGGCTATGTCTGCACAACATGTACAAGGTCGAAAAACAACGTCCCTTGTTCTTGCTGATCTGGCCAGTCCCTCGCACCTAGACATAACACCATGTACAGCTGCCCTGGAGAAATTCGTGTGCTTTTAATATTGTGATATTCACGGTTAGAGACACTTGGAGAAAAACCTTTCCAGAGAGAAGAGCTGTGCTTGTCTGATGATGTAAACCTTGCATCTAGATCTTGAGGTATGGGGGTTCGCTAGTCAAAGCCCAGAGGTCTTTTATTTTTATAATAAACTAGCTACTAGCACGGGGAGGGTGGTAAGGTCATTTAGCCCTATATCCACTGCTTTATGAAATGCTTTCCCCGTTTGTATTCTATGGAGTTGTAACTATGCTGATTATATTATCCTTATGCATTTTGCTGATAGTACTGGCACGTGTACTGTATCTTAGAGCACGTTGCTGAAATAAACATTTTAACCTATACAGTGTATCTTCTTACGCGCGTTGTGGACAGGTATGAATGAGTTATGAAAGGGTGTTCTTGCTACTGCGAGTCCTGAGAGAGAGATAACGTGTTCTGGGTTGTCTAATCATTGGTAGCATTGTTGCTAATGAGACGCTACAGCTAGTCGGGTTGGGGTTTTAGGTGCTAAGGTTTATGGTTGGCTCACCACTATATTCCGAGGTCCTATTATTCTGTGCATAGCTCTGTGTATGTGCAGAATCCCTACGACATGGCACAACCAATGAGTGGGCTGCTTATTTGCGAGATGCTTGAGTAGTATTTGTGCTTGTGCACAACTCCCCTCGCAGACGCTTCCGGAAGCGTGTGTGACGGTGATACCTCCTATATTGACGTTTTTATAGGTTCTTTCAAGCTTGAAGTTGTTAAAAGGTTTTTTAGATCATACCCTATATTGTGCTGCCTTACATTAGGTTGTCGGAAAATTTAGCCTACAATGGCTGTTCAAATTGAGGCACATAGCCGCCCAGCGCTCCGGGCTCACTTAACAGTGTATGGAGTGCCTGACGCGGGTGTCGATCTGATCTTTGTGGTACAAGCAGATCCAGCTTACCACTTTGAGGTGTTTTACTCTTGGGTCACCTTTCCGGCGGTGGATGGGACTGATAATATGTTCCATGAATATGAAGCCACCGTTGTTCCTAATCACTATAGACCGTATAGGAATCTTGAAGTACCACTCACGGCTTGGCAACACTGTGTTTGGTTTGATGGCGCCCTTCCACAACCGGTTACCGCGGTTTGTTTAGGCCCCCTATCAATAGACGGGGCCACTTGGCCTGTCTTGGCCGGGTATACCCCACATCCGCGTTATATGACGGTGGCAGTCGCTGAACTGCATAATATGCATTCATCTATGATATGAGTGCATAGAGCTTTAGTACAATATGTTACAGGCAACATCCAGGGAGCCCCGCCTGGAGTTGCGGCCCATCCAGCTGGTGCAGGCGGTGTAACCATAAGTCCTGTCATGGTGAATTCGGTGATGGGCAAGCGCCCACAAAATAAGGATGATTTTCCTTATTGGCTTGCATAGAAATTTGACCAGCTGGAGGCAGTTTTTCCAAATACCTCTCCCGTGGAAAAACACAGGATATTGACGATTAGTTCGCCAAAAGACTTAATCCCCGAGTTGGCAGAATGCAACAACTGGGGTAGGGTGTTCGCAGCAGTATATGCGAAGTGTTTCGGCACTCCTTCCATGACGGTTCTCCCCTCTGTAATTAAACGCGTGCAGGATGAGCATGGCCCTGAAGCGGCTGTGGAATTAGGGATGAGACTGGTGGGAGTGTTTGACGTAGTAGCTGATTTGATCCTTGCGAATGTCAAGGGCGATGCAGTGAACTTTCAAGTAGCTAATGCTTTGGCTTTGGTCCCAGATCCGGACAAGCCGCGCGAATTACCGAAAATTATTGCTCAGGCTTACAAGACCATTGGTCGCAATAGCCTGGGAGTTAAGCCTTTTGCTAAATCGCAAACACAATCGCAACAACAACCAAAAACTCAATCTGAGAAAGATGAGAAACCAGTTTTTACTAAAAAGAGCTGGAGGTTGAAAAAACAGGGTAAGCAACAGAAGAAGCCGGGGTCGCGAGGCGCATCCCCAGTTTCTGTCTCTTCTGAACGCACTTATGATTTGCGCGATAGGGTGAGAATGAAATCTCCAGAGAGATTTCAAGTCCCTGATACGCGTTCTCCTCGTTCTTCACAGGCACCAACTACGTCGCAAGCTGGTGGAGGAGATCGCCAGGATAGAGGAAGGGGTCGAGAGGCTCCCCAGGGACGAGACCAACCTCGACAACAGGTAAGAGGGAAAGCAGAAGAATTTCAACGCTCTCGCCCAGTTTCAGAAGAAGAAAGTTGCCGCTGTAACAGCGAGATATGCCACAGACGGTGAGAACGAGACTCCTGAATTGGACGTGGGCAGTGACCCTCTTAGACAGCGCCGCAGAACTTACCATAGTGCGGGAGGCGCTACGTCCTCATGTGGAGGCGACAGCAACTGAAACATTCATTACTGTTGAGACAGCAGACACCAGAGTGGCACCCCCTGATTGACTACATAATATCGTTCTTCAAATTGAAGGGGACATTCAGCATGTTATTAAAGGGATTTTTTGGGAGAATCTGACCTCTTCTTACGACATTCTGTTAGCGGAGGCGGATTGGCCGCCCCCATTTGTACTTGCTGCGCCTAAAGGGGAGGAGGTAATCCTTCCGAGCTTTTCTCGACATGTCCCAAAGGACAAAGCAGAGGCTCTTGCAGCTGAGTGGGCTCTGTCCCTGGCTCTGGTGTTATACCGCAATCACGTGGGCTGGGATGAAGACTCGCCCCAACATGAAATACCTTTGCGGTCCCTACCACAGCCACAACCCCAATATCCCATCAAACGGGAAGCTAAAGGTCCCGTTTCCGAAATTCTAACCCAGTTAGAATATCAAGGCGTGATTGAAACATGCGTGTCACCTATGAACAATCCCCTTTTCGCGGTTTCTAAACCCGATGGATCGTACCGCTTAGTTTTGGATTACCGACATTTGAACTCTCATTGTCGGACCTTTGCGGTGCAAAACACTCACAGTTCTGCGCTTGTAGATAGTCTTGTTCGTAAAAAATATAAAACGACCCTTGACCTATCCAATGGGTTCTACACGCACAACTTGGCCCCGGAGAATAGCCAATGGAGCGCTTTTACCTCCGGTGGTAAATTATTCAAATTCCGGTGTTTACCTATGGGCTACAAGAACAGTCCAGGCGTATTCGCTGCCCGTGTTGTCTCTTTGTTAGACGGCATAGACACAGATGCATGTTCATACGTCGATGACATTTATCTGACAGACGACAAATTATTCCCGCATCTTTCCCGAGTGGACCGCATTATCCTAGAATTTACGGTCATGGGATACAAATTTAATTTTGCCAAATCCCACATTGCTGAATTTACCGTTTTGTTTTTGGGCTATGAGCTCAACAATGAAGGTAAGGGCTTAGCCCCCCATTTCCTGGAGAAATGTGGACTTTTGTGCCCTCCTACTACTCTGAAGAAACTTCAGTCTTTGCTGGGTTTTCTGAACTTCGGCGCACTTACATTCCCGAATATGTCCAGCATATCAAGCCACTGTATGCCTTGATACAACCTAACTTTTCGAAGTCATGCTGGCTTACGGAGCATTCCTCCATTCTGCAGTCTTTGCAGACAGACCTTCTTGAGTCTAAATACTTGTTGACTCGTGATAACCACACAAACCTGGTGATTAGAATAATTCCACGGGCAGTGGGTTTCACGTACTTAACGTTTAACGAAGGTGACACAGTACCCATCGCATACAAGTCACATCTTTACACTTCCGCAGAAATGCGCTTTTCCTCTGTGGAGAAGGTTTTGACTGAAGTGCAGATGGCGATTCTGAAAGAACGCGCACTGGCACAGGGAAAACGCATCCTGGTGGTAACACCATATCCTGCCCTGGAGGCAGTGACAAAGGCAAGTGTTCCGAACTATAAAGCTTTGCACCCCCGTTGGATTCAATGGGCAACCTCTTTGACGTCTCCGGATGTCACTTTTATTTTTGATTCTTCTCTTCAGACTCAGGAGTTTATACAGTATGAATTAGTTCATCCTCCTCCTCTGTCATTGCTACCGCTTGAGGATTACGAATGTGTTATCTATACCAATGGTTTGGCACAACTGGCCACCGGTTCCAAGCATGCCTATTCAGCCGCATGTGCTATTGTTGCAGGTACCTTTGTGAACGGTAAGTTCAAGTCTACTGTAGTGCACACTCAGGCAATTGGGGACAGTACTGCACAATTGGCCGAGCTGCGCGCATTGGTGCTTGCGCTTGAATTCACTACTCCGGATGTGACCACTCTAATTGTATGCAATTCTTACTACTGTGTTCAGTCTTATAATGGCAATCTGTTCTTTTGGTCACAAAGCGACTACAGAGACGCCAAAGGTAGCACAATTAAGCATTGGGTTCGACTGGCAGATTTGAAACAACGTCTGCCTCTCACACAGGTGGTTCACACTCTTGGCCATCAGCTGGTGGGCGCACACGCTGTCGGTAACGGTTTGGCAGACGAAGCTGCCAAATCAGCAGTAATCATGTGCTCAGTCGCAGCAGTTACCAGATCAATGTCTAAAATTGATATTGATATTTTAGCAGCTATTGCTGCGACGAAGGAAGGTGCTAATTACCCTAGGGGCTTTCCTTCCAAATACTCTTATCAGTTAGGTCCCGAACAGGCTCCTTATGTAAAAATACCCGACGTTGGTGATCGGCTGATTCCCAACGCAGACCGCAGGATTTCCTTGATAACGGCCGCACACGAAGGCATGGCTTCGGCTCATGCTGGCGTGTCTGCGAATGTTTCCATCTTGCAGCAGCGTTACTGGTGGCATGGGTTATACAAACAAACCCGTACTTATGTGCTTTCTTGTGACGTTTGTCAGCAGATTAAGCCTTCCACGGTTACACGACCACCACAGACCCCGCTCTGCATTTCCAACAGACCTTTTGGGTGTGTTTACCCGGATCACCGCGGTCCATTTTCATCAGACACTGCCTATAAGTATATTTTAGTGGCAGTGGATTCGTGCACACGTTTCATCTGGGTCTGGCCACAACGGAGTGCTGACGCTCGAAATGTCATCAGGGATTTGCGTGTCTTTGTGGGAATTTTCGCCTGTGGCACCTTCCATTCTGACCAAGGTCCAGCGTTTGCCTCTAAGGCTTACAAGGATGCAATGGGTTCACTGGGGGTGCGGGTGAAATTTTCGTCTCCGTATCGGCCTGAGGGCAACTCGATTGTTGAACGAATGAACCGTGACTTAAAGCAATCCTTGACAGCTAGAGTCTTAGGTACTGGCAGGAACTGGCTGGCTCACTTGTATACCGTACAACGTGCACTTAATAATCTCCCTAGAAGACCTCTGGGTGGGCAAACCCCATACGAAATGCTCTTTAGCATAAGAATGTTTGTGCCTGACCTTGATGGTCTAGACATGGCGGCGCAATCCGCCATCTTTGATGTAGATAACCATTCTACTATGTTACAGGACTTACAAGAAGCCCGAGACAAACTTGCGAGTGCACATTTACCTTCAGCCACAGATGCTGCGCTGCAGGTTCCGGTTGCCAGCTGACTTCCGAAGATTGGAGATCTGGTTCGAGAGAAGGTGGAGAACAAAAAAGAATTTGGCCCCTCTTATCGTGCACCAGTTCCAGTCCTGGGCTTGAAGGGAACACGTACTGTCATCTTACCACCGCTTCCTGGTCACAAGGAGAACAGATACATCTCAATGGAAAATGTCAAGCTACAACATCTGGCCAATCCTGAATAGTGTTACACCGGCGGTCTCTTGTCCTGTTACTTCCGGGACAAATGTTCGTGGCCCTCCTGCCCGAACGGTCACTGATGTTGCAATTGAGATGGTTGATTTGCCTGATCGCTTACTCGATGACCCGGTCTCCCCCTGCAACGACGAGACTGAGTATACCTATCCCGATAGCGAGTCGGTGGCACACTTACCAACAACACCACTGAGCCCAACACGTTATTCCTTTGACTCAGATTCCAACCTCCTCACTTGTCCCATCCAAATTCAGCATTCCTGTATCCTGGTTCAGAGACAATTTTTTAATTCCCCCCTGGACTTAAATCTGGTTGGTGCTATTCCTGATATTTTTGTTCATGTCCATTGGCTTTGTCACGGTGTTTTTTCTACTTATCAATGGTCACTATTTACCAGAACGCTCTGCAGTGAACTGTGTCGCTGGGACTTTGGCTCCACATTCCTCATCTCACATCATGAAGTGTGAACACACATTCGTGAACATTTCAGCTTTTCCAGTGGCTGATGGCATCGTATGGGATGCAGTAAATTTCTAAATTCATGGACCAACCGAAATTATTAATGTACCAAATGTCCTTCGTGTTTCAATGGGTGATGTCGTAAAAAGTAATATTCATTCTGACGATTGGGATGTGCATGCAGTTGAAGCATTATTTACTGATTTGAAATATTATGCTGCCTTTAATGCTGAAGATTTGTACATGAATTCCGCGAATTATGCTGATTTGTATTGTTACCAGCATTGGGGCAACCACTTTGTCCATAAACCAAGTGCACTGCGTGGTCCTTTTAACTACACCCAACGGGAGCATTGTCCAACACCTTTACCTGGTAGCTCCCAGACTCTTAGAAATAAATTCAGTTATTTTACAGACTTTGATAGATCGAACCCTGGGTCCTATTATTTTAAATTAAAAGCACCATCCTCTCAGAAAATCATGTTGACCCACATCAAATTGCTATATTCGGGTTCCTTTTTGAGCGCCTTAGCTGTGGGTGGTTATGAGTACTGGAAGGACACTGTTGACTTGAAATCAATCTGGGGCTCAAAACCATGGCAGGTGCAAGGCACCGAAGCCTTGCACCGTGCTTGCCTTATCCCGGCCCAAATTTTATTTCTGAATAATACCATCTATCAAACTACGTGTTGGGGTTTGGCTACTTCCAAACAATTGAATGCACCTTCCATTCCTGCATTAGCTTCCCCTCCCAATGGGAGCTTGCCTTTCAATATGTCTCTTCAAGATTTGCAAGCTCTGTTTCGAAACAATTCGTTTAATATCTCTACATTGGTTCAGTCCCCTTGGTTGGCTTGGCCGATAGCATCTAATGCCTGCCAACTGCGTTTTCATGACTCAGTTCCTGGTTACAGACAGGATAGGCCAGATCCAAGGTTTTCTGACTCTCGTACTGTAACAACATATTCTGTTGGTAAATTATGTAAACAGTGGTTGCAGCACTCTTCCCTAGATTCTGTTAAACAACATTTATCCCTCCTATCAGGCAACATTGATCTGTCTGACTTTATTCTGGGGCCTCGTGGTCCGCGACCTAAGAGATTCATTTATGAAACTTATAATGAACTCTGGAAGCTTTCGCAAATTGAAGCTGCTTCCCATCTACGGGAAATAGATCAAGCAAATTTAGAAAAAGTGCTTGCTGTTGTTGACAATAGTATTAATACCCTGTCTTCCCGCATTTACACATTAGAGAATATTGTGTCCTCTGTTGATATTGTACAAGATGATGTTTTTGTGTTGTATCATGGTCAGAATCAATTGCGTTCAGTTGGCTCACCACTCAAGAAGTTTTTATGGGATTCTTCCTTTGTTGTACACTCTGATCACAAACCCCTTAAGGATTTGTTTTGCAAAAAAGATCTTAATGCAGTTTCCTCTAGGATTTGCAAGTGGATTATTGCTCTCCAAGACTTTGATTTTCTTGTCAAATATATCCCAGGAGTTGACAACAAAGTTGCTGATTGTCTTTCACGTCTAATACCTGAAGGTACTGCTGATCTTGACTCTGATGACTCATGGGAAATTGATAATTTCAAGGTGTGTGAGATTGTTGAAGTGGTTGTATCTGAAACGGAATGGCGAGATTCTTAAAAAAATGACAAAGTTTTGATTGAAGTTTGCAAGTGTGTGTCTGATGGGTGGACAGGTATTAAATCTCTCTCTGATGATGCAAAAACATTTTGGAATGTAAGACATGAACTTTCACTGTACAATGATCTCTTGTGGAGAGGAACACGCCTTGTTCCACCACTTTCCCTTCGTAAGAAAATTGTTCATTTAGCACATGATGGTCATCAGGGTATATCCAAGACCAAGGCGAGGGTTCGTATACACTTCTGGTGGCCGGGTGTTGACATTTTGGTTGAACGATTGGTCAGGGACTGTTCTGAGTGCAGGGTGTCTGACAAAGTGTGTAAGACTAGAACTCAACCGATGGTCATTCGTGATCCTCCTACTAGGTGTTGGCAAAATGTTGCCCTTGATCTATTAGGTCCTGTTTCTTCTAAGTCTGGTCAGCTTTATGTCTTAGTCCTTATCGACATGTACTCTAGATGGCCAGAAGTGAAGGTTACTCAGAGTATTGAAACTAGAGATGTAGTAAGGTTTTTAGAAAACATTTTTTTTAGAGAGGGTCTTCCTGAGACTCTTTTGACTGACAATGGTGTGCAACTAGTCTCAAGAGAGATGGAAGAATTTCTAGTTAAAAGAGAATTGTTCATAAACGATGTTCTCTTTATCACCCAGAATGTAATGGAATGGTTGAGAGATTCAATCGTGTACTAAAAGAATCTGTTCAATCTGCTAAAGAGCAGGGTCGTGACTGGGGAAAATGCAATCCTTGAGAAAGTTATGGCCTATTGTTTGACCCTCATTCTACAACTGAGAAAGTTCCCTTTGAGTTGTTTAGGGGACAAACACCTAATACTCAGTTATTTCAATCCTGGATGAGAGGTTATGGGGCTGACACTAGTGTTCCTGAGGATCCTCAGTGGAGGTCTCTTCAGGATATCAAGTCTAAAAAAATGAAAGCAAACTTTGATGTCAGACATGCTGTTGGTCATACTCTAGTTAATGTAGGTGATTGTGTGAGAGTTCGATCTCCACAAAAAACTGGAGGAAATAAGTTTTCTATTCCACGTAAGGTGGTTAAGTTGTTTCAAAATGCTGTGAAACTTGATGATGGTCGCATTTGGAACCTTAATAGAATTGCTCCTGTATGCAGCTTCACACCGTCTGTTATTCATACACGACAATCTTCTTCTTCTTCAAAATGTATACCTCCTCTGCGTAGGAGTTCTCGTGCTTGTTCTATTCCTGTAAAATTTCATGATTACGTATGTAACTAGTTTTCAGATATTGTTCACATGTTTGTGTTTGGGGGAAGGTGTGTGGTATTCACTTACACTATTCAATGTGTTTGTTATGCTATTTTATTAACCTTAAGTCTTATTGGTAGCTCTAGTCTGATGAGCAGCTCTAGAATATAGAATGTGTTGGGTGCCTAGCTATGAGGTTCTTCAATGGTCAGTTGCTGTTGGATTCTCTGTGGTTAGGATGTTTATACATTTACTCCTAAGAATAAAGCAAGGATATTGTTTTCATCATTTGTCTCCTGGTACATCATTACACATGCCCTCTCGGACTCAGAGGAGGAGCCCCCGAAGAAGGGCGCAACGATGCTGGAGGTAATGCTCCTGGCAATGCAGACCAGTCTGCAATCTATACACCGTAAGATATATGTGCTCAACCTATGGATGGATCATATGGCGGCTAAATTAGACAAGCAGGGTGCCAAGCTGGGGGAGGCAGAGCAGCACATATCCACTGCGGAGAATGGCCTACAAAACATCACTTCTAAATGTCTAAATATGAAGAAGGTGATGCCGGTGATCCAAGCAAAAAATGAGGATTTGGAGGCGTGGTCTTGTCACAATAACCTTCAGATTTGGAGGCGTGGTATCGCCGCCATAACCTTCAGATTACGGGACTGCCAGAGTCTATGAATACAGGACGACTGGAGCTGTATATCAAGACAATGCTAAAGGCAATCTTCGGGCCTGAAAACCTATCTGCTGTCCTGATAGTGGAAAGAGTGTATATATGTTTGGCAGTACGGCCTGTCCCAGGTGCTCCGCCACGACTGATTATTGCAAAGTTACTAAACTGTTAGGATCGTGATGCTGTGCTAAGTCTCACTAGGGAGAAACAGACCATCAGCTATAAAGGGGATGGCATTGCTTTCTATCTTGATTTTACTGCCTCTATTCAGGCGGCGCGAAAAGAATTTCTGTCAGTCAAGAAAAAACTGCAGGCCCAACATATACAAAATGCCATGTTATACTCAGACGGCTGTGTATAGAGATTGGGAGCAAGAACAAGATTTGCAACTCGCCAAAAGAGGCTATGGATTACATCAAGACAATACCGAGTAGCCGGAAAGATCAAGCTGAAAGGCCAGTAGAAGGTGTATCTGGCAGGGACTAGGTTAGTTTCAATGGAGCGGAGGAGATAGCTGGTGTATGAAGCCATCTGATAGTGCTAAGACTATGGAATGAGGGTCGCCCCAACCATGTGGGACATTGATTGACTGCTTCCCGAATTGGTTGGGTACACGAGGAGGGCTGAGCTGTAGGCAGCCACCCAACAAGGGGGGCCCCAGCGGTGGTACCTCAAGTTAACTATATAGATCCCTAGGTACGGGGTCCCTGATACCAAGGATATTTGACCCCACATGAATTGTTTTTTGTCACTGATGTCTCAAAGATGACACTCAGCCACCCGAAGGGTATACCCCTACGACAGATGTTTGTAACTGTTTTCTTTTTGTATGGGTTTTGTTATATCGGGATGGCTTTAGCAAATTTGGAATGCTGAAGTGGGGGGGTAATGTTTATTTCCAGATGCAGATGCAGTGCATGTCATGTACAATATTAAGTATATTGCTACTGTTAGAAATGGGATCTCTGGTTGGCTAAGGCTTGCGCCAAAGCCAGGCAGAGACCACCACTCTAGTCAGGGCAAGGGAGTTACACATCCCAGATAACCCCTGCTCACCCCTTGGTAGCTTGGCACGAGCAGTCAGGCTTATCCCGGAGGCAATGTGTAAAGCGTTTGCGCAACACACCCACAGCAACAACATACTAGGCACACCACAAAAAGGAACTCCACACAAGGTTATATCAAAAATAGCCTTTGTATTATCATAAAACACATTAGAATAGTACTCACATAATATACATCGTGCCACCTGGCACGGGGTCATATTTACAAGGGAATTATTTACACCTGACAGGGCCAACTGGACCACTGTCAGGACCAGCACAAAGCGAACTTAGTATAGGTAGTACTTATAATAAATGTAGAACACATCATGAACGTACAACCAGTAATCACTGGTAACCACTGTACTTAGCATCAGCCTGTAACATAAACTACATTATGCACAGTATCACATCAGGCGCGAATTACATTCTGCGCCAACCTCACCAGCATAACCCCAGTATGCAAATAACCTCATAATCACAATTACATTAGAGGTATAAAACAGGGTGCGTAAATCATACTACATGAATTACATTTCCTAGCACCCAAAATCACATTAGCACATGAATCAGATTAGGGCCTGGCGCCCTATAAACCTAACTGTCCCCCTGGCCAACTGGCCATCTCTAAAGGGGCTCAAATGCCCTATGTCCACAGAGTCAGGGCGCGCTGCCAACGCAGCGAAAGTCAAGGGTGCGCAACTGCGCAAACCTAAACGTAGCAGCTGCCCACTACTTGCTGGGCAGCTGTGAAAGTCAGGGGCCACGGAGTGCATCTCACTCCTAAATTTAAAACATGTGTCCCCCTAAGAAAGAATAACCTACACGGTGCAGCTGCCCACTACTTGCTGGGCAGCTGTAAGTACCCATTGAGGCCTGGACACTCAATGTGCCCTCTGAATCAATGGGCCACCAAGGTTGCAGCTGCCCGCTCACTCTCGGGGCAGCTGTGAAAATGGTCAACCTAGAGAACAACGTTGCAGCTGCCTGCTCACCCTCTGGGCAGCTGTGGAAGGAACTGCGACCAACGCGGGGAAAAGCACGGGCCCCTCTGGGCCCTCAAACAATACATCTGCCCCTCGTGGGAGCCACCCGGGGCTCTAAAACAAATAGGCGCTATGTCGGAGCCATCTGGGCTCTGGAACAATTATGCCCAAGCGTTGGAGCGGCCCGCAACGGCGGGTCCGCTCAGGAGGAGGGATCCGGCACTACGACTGTGCCAAGGGAGGCCCCCAAGTCCCCCCCAAGCACCGGCAACGTGCCTCGAAAGGCACCAACACACAGCAGGCGGCGGCCACTCACCGGGTCCTCTGCCACGACGCAGGACTCCTCTCCTTTTCTCGCCGGCTCCGGGGCTCCCAACAGCGCACGGGAGCCCCGCTGGACATTTCCTGTCTTCCTCGCTTCACCCGGGCACCCTCCTGGGACCCGGGATTTGGATGTGGAGCCCGCCAGGCTCCAGCCGCACTGTTCTTCTGCCTGGGCCCTCTCCTAGGGCTCAGGACTTCTCCGGTGCTTCGCCGGGAGGCGGGTGGGCTCCCGTTCTCCCTTCCTCTGCACACCGGGGCTCCCTCGGCTCATGGGAGCCCCGCACCGGTACCGCCATCACTTCCGGTCCTGCCGCCGGCCCCGCCCACGTCGCAGGCAAGGTTGCCTGACTTCCGGGTCGCGCTGGCAGCGGCCCGGCAACGTTTCTTCTCGGCTGCGGCCATGAGGGGTAGGCTCCCTCGGAAATTAAAATATAGAGATAAGCGGGGTGGGCACCCGCCGACCACAGCACCACAAAGCGGAGTAGGTTCCCGCTATTTTAAGTAATCGGGAAGCGGGGGAATCCCCTCGCTGGGATTCCCTCGATCAGCAGCTCTGCGCTGCGAAGCCCACGCTCTCCCTCTCCTTGGAGGGAAGATAACAATAAAGCGCTCACAAGGCGCTAGATGCAGCCACAAGTCCTGGAATAAAAGTAAGGCAAAAGGGTCCTTTAGGCATCAAGGGGCAATGCAGGGCCCAGGGAGGCAAGCCCTCATGGCAGCCCCCCCTGGGCCCCAGCAGCAGCACGCCCCAGCAGGAACAGCAACCAAGCACTGAACAGGAACACTGAACAAATTCATGGGGTCACAGCCCCTCCTTTTATACACATATCCCTTTGTGTCACAGCACAGGGCTGGGGAAAAAACCAGACGCAACTGGTTTGGGGGAGCTTTGGAGCACTTTGTTTTGCTCAGCTCCTCTCTCCTTTCACAGGACAGGCTAGGGACATCAGACGCACCACAGGGGGTGGAGCCAGCACCGTGGAGGGAAGGCACAGCCCCATTCAGGTCCCAGATGCAACTCCTCCCTCCCATCTAGATGCAGATCTCCTATTCACCACTGCGCTGACTCACCCTGCCCCTGTCACTCACAAGCTAGACATGCAATTCACATCAGGCAGGCAGACACAGAGCACACATAAATGCCAACTTCTAGAAGTGGCATTTCTACACCAGTTATAATAAATCTGCGCACACCATTGCGCAGCATTTATTCTCACGAGTTCGCACATACTAAACTCGCCCCTGCACTCCTCTCACACCAGGAATTACCATGGACACACATATCCCCCATGCATTCCTATGGGAGGGCAGGACAATCTCACCACACGCACTCAGCGCACACGCACTTTACACTGGACCCCAGTGCTAAAGTGCCCAGACACTTAAAACTACTGACATACAAGGCAAAAAGTTTAGGGGTGAACCGGCCAAAAAGGGCCAAGTCCAACACAACCCCCTTCCAGCCAAAACGCAGGGCAGACCAATCACCACCGTGATGGGCTTCCCTGCTTGGGGCGATAGAACACGGACGCGGGCCCGCACTGCAGGGACACCCTCCGGTTCTACGCCACTGGGAACCCATGGGATCCATCTAAGAGAAAAAAAACTCAGGACCAACTAGGCTACCCCACCGGTACTCCTTAGTTGTCCACGGCCAGGACCAGGCCCTAGGCCACCCAGATGCCACTGGTCCTTGCCAATCCAGAGTGGGGGCAGTAACCCCTGGCATACAATAGCCATTCTCCACTCTCCCTCTCAGTGTAGTTCCAAACTACCACTGATCCTTCAACCTAGGGTCCGCACCCTCAGGCTGACCAGAGGTCACGGGCGAAGCATCTCCTCACCCTACCTCTACTTCTGACGTTTCGCGCTCTCCCAGGAGAAGCACCTACCAGAACACAACTCTCCCACCAGTTCAGGACCTCTCTCCATCACTGGTCTACCACCTGGGAAATAAATTCACCGGCTGCACCGGGGTCAGAGGCGAGGACTCCCTCCTCTGCACCCCCTTCCAGAGTCCGATACCCTCCCAACTGGAGTGGTACCCCCTAGAAGGCAAAACCGGCCAGGACACTGATTACAGTCGCCCTGCCGTCCAGATCCGGAAACACCGGCTACTGGCTCCCCAACCCAGGGACGTACCCTTTGGTCAGATGCCCGGCGAACCAGGACTTCACGAGGATGACACATAACTAATGGGTCGTGTGACAGTCTGCCCGGCGCAAACCCAGGGCAGAAGTGGCATCACCATGGTCACTTATTGGCGCCTCAGCCCTGCTGGCTGGCCCCTGACCCACTGGCTCTTCCACTGGGTACTTTTTCCCCCTCTCACCCCTCACTCTGGACTTCTGCACCCTCCCAAGGGGAGTGGTACTGCCAGACACTAGGACTGCTGGAGCTCTGATTACAGACGCTCCACGTCCTCTAGACACTGGGAGATCCTCCTCAAATGGCCTACAAGTACAGCCTAGGCCCCCAACCTGATGTTCCCTTTAAGAAACAATCCAGGTCCTGAGACTGGGTTTCGGGCACCTTGGGACAGAACCACTCACTCTTTCTCCTCTTGAGACAAGATGTGAGCCCCTACACCGGGACCTAGCTGGGCTACACTGAACCTCCTCCACCACGGAAGACACCTGAGCCACTCTTATTGGAATCACTTCCAGCTCACCTACCACGGGGAGGTCCCCCATACAGAACAGTCCAACAGGACAGACTAGGTTCCTTTCCTGGTGTTCCTTCTAAGAACCATCCAGTACCGGAGACTTGAGATTGAGGCTCGGAATACGGCCCAGTCTCACACCTTCCTCGCAGGACATGATGTGAGGCCTTGCAACCTCCTCACTATAACGGTTCCTAGTTGGGTTCCTCTGAACCATCTCCGCCACACGGGTTGGGAGACACCTGCACCATCCCTCAAGGTTACTCCCCAATGCAAGTTCCTTATTTCAGAGAACTCACACCCAAGTATTCAGCAAGCTCCTTATTTCAGAGAACTCACACTCACTCGTCCAGTGCAACACACCATTTATCCACACACACCCCCCCCCCAGACCGGGAGACAGTATCTACTGCCCCTGAATCTCAACCTGCACCCCTCTTACTGAGCACCAGGTACCATACTCTGGGGACGGGACGGGGAATTCATGCACTGGACACACTTCTGCTGCCACCACTGGATCCCACCCTTACTGGGGAATCCAGAAAACTCACACTGCACTTAGGAGATAATCTACCCTCCCGAGCTAGTGACTCCATACCAATTAAGTCCCCACTGTAGGCCAACCCAAGAACCAGCGCAATGGTTCAAGGGCAGTCTCTCCTCCAGATTCTCTGGTTTCTGTCCTTGGCAGGACACCCAACTCATAGTGCACAAGAAACACATTTCAAAAAGAAATGACACTTAAAACAAACTCAGAAACAATAATCCCTTTCCATGTGACTATCTAAAATGCAGAGTTTTGTAATGCAGCCAGTTGTCGCTGTGGTATTGTGCAAACGCAAGTCCAAATCCCCACCGCTGACAACCAATGTTAGAAATGGGATCTCTGGTTGGCTAAGGCTTGCGCCAAAGCCAGGCAGAGACCACCACTCTAGTCAGGGCAAGGGAGTTACACATCCCAGATAACCCCTGCTCACCCCCTTGGTAGCTTGGCACGAGCAGTCAGGCTTATCCCGGAGGCAATGTGTAAAGCGTTTGCGCAACACACCCACAGCAACAACATACTAGGCACACCACAAAAAGGAACTCCACACAAGGTTATATCAAAAATAGCCTTTGTATTATCATAAAACACATTAGAATAGTACTCACATAATATACATCGTGCCACCTGGCACGGGGTCATATTTACAAGGGAATTATTTACACCTGACAGGGCCAACTGGACCACTGTCAGGACCAGCACAAAGCGAACTTAGTATAGGTAGTACTTATAATAAATGTAGAACACATCATGAACGTACAACCAGTAATCACTGGTAACCACTGTACTTAGCATCAGCCTGTAACATAAACTACATTATGCACAGTATCACATCAGGCGCGAATTACATTCTGCGCCAACCTCACCAGCATAACCCCAGTATGCAAATAACCTCATAATCACAATTACATTAGAGGTATAAAACAGGGTGCGTAAATCATACTACATGAATTACATTTCCTAGCACCCAAAATCACATTAGCACATGAATCAGATTAGGGCCTGGCGCCCTATAAACCTAACTGTCCCCCTGGCCAACTGGCCATCTCTAAAGGGGCTCAAATGCCCTATGTCCACAGAGTCAGGGCGCGCTGCCAACGCAGCGAAAGTCAAGGGTGCGCAACTGCGCAAACCTAAACGTAGCAGCTGCCCACTACTTGCTGGGCAGCTGTGAAAGTCAGGGGCCACGGAGTGCATCTCACTCCTAAATTTAAAACATGTGTCCCCCTAAGAAAGAATAACCTACACGGTGCAGCTGCCCACTACTTGCTGGGCAGCTGTAAGTACCCATTGAGGCCTGGACACTCAATGTGCCCTCTGAATCAATGGGCCACCAAGGTTGCAGCTGCCCGCTCACTCTCGGGGCAGCTGTGAAAATGGTCAACCTAGAGAACAACGTTGCAGCTGCCTGCTCACCCTCTGGGCAGCTGTGGAAGGAACTGCGACCAACGCGGGGAAAAGCACGGGCCCCTCTGGGCCCTCAAACAATACATCTGCCCCTCGTGGGAGCCACCCGGGGCTCTAAAACAAATAGGCGCTATGTCGGAGCCATCTGGGCTCTGGAACAATTATGCCCAAGCGTTGGAGCGGCCCGCAACGGCGGGTCCGCTCAGGAGGAGGGATCCGGCACTACGACTGTGCCAAGGGAGGCCCCCAAGTCCCCCCAAGCACCGGCAACGTGCCTCGAAAGGCACCAACACACAGCAGGCGGCGGCCACTCACCGGGTCCTCTGCCACGACGCAGGACTCCTCTCCTTTTCTCGCCGGCTCCGGGGCTCCCAACAGCGCACGGGAGCCCCGCTGGACATTTCCTGTCTACCTCGCTTCACCCGGGCACCCTCCTGGGACCCGGGATTTGGATGTGGAGCCCGCGAGGCTCCAGCCGCACTGTTCTTCTGCCTGGGCCCTCTCCTAGGGCTCAGGACTTCTCCGGTGGCTTCGCCGGGAGGCGGGGTGGGCTCCCGTTCTCCCTTCCTCTGCACACCGGGCTCCCCTCGGCTCATGGGAGCCCCGCACCGGTACCGCCATCACTTCCGGTCCTGCCGCCGGCCCCGCCCACGTCGCAGGCAAGGTTGCCTGACTTCCGGGTCGCGCTGGCAGCGGCCCGGCAACGTTTCTTCTCGGCTGCGGCCATGAGGGGTAGGCTCCCTCGGAAATTAAAATATAGAGATAAGCGGGGTGGGCACCCGCCGACCACAGCACCACAAAGCGGAGTAGGTTCCCGCTATTTTAAGTAATCGGGAAGCGGGGAATCCCCTCGCTGGGATTCCCTCGATCAGCAGCTCTGCGCTGCGAAGCCCACGCTCTCCCTCTCCTTGGAGGGAAGATAACAATAAAGCGCTCACAAGGCGCTAGATGCAGCCACAAGTCCTGGAATAAAAGTAAGGCAAAAGGGTCCTTTAGGCATCAAGGGGCAATGCAGGGCCCAGGGAGGCAAGCCCTCATGGCAGCCCCCCTGGGCCCCAGCAGCAGCACGCCCCAGCAGGAACAGCAACCAAGCACTGAACAGGAACACTGAACAAATTCATGGGGTCACAGCCCCTCCTTTTATACACATATCCCTTTGTGTCACAGCACAGGGCTGGGGAAAAACCAGACGCAACTGGTTTGGGGGAGCTTTGGAGCACTTTGTTTTGCTCAGCTCCTCTCTCCTTTCACAGGACAGGCTAGGGACATCAGACGCACCACAGGGGGTGGAGCCAGCACCGTGGAGGGAAGGCACAGCCCCATTCAGGTCCCAGATGCAACTCCTCCCTCCCATCTAGATGCAGATCTCCTATTCACCACTGCGCTGACTCACCCTGCCCCTGTCACTCACAAGCCAGACATGCAATTCACATCAGGCAGGCAGACACAGAGCACACATAAATGCCAACTTCTAGAAGTGGCATTTCTACACCAGTTATAATAAATCTGCGCACACCATTGCGCAGCATTTATTCTCACGAGTTCGCACATACTAAACTCGCCCCTGCACTCCTCTCACACCAGGAATTACCATGGACACACATATCCCCCATGCATTCCTATGGGAGGGCAGGACAATCTCACCACACGCACTCAGCGCACACGCACTTTACACTGGACCCCAGTGCTAAAGTGCCCAGACACTTAAAACTACTGACATACAAGGCAAAAAGTTTAGGGGTGAACCGGCCAAAAAGGGCCAAGTCCAACAGCTACCCACCCAGAGGAGGGACTCACCCCATTGGATATATAAAGATACACATGGGAAATGTCGAGACATGGGAGCCTAATTAAATTGCTAACATGGAATGTGCGGGGTCTAAATAACCGCCAAAGAATTGGGCATTTGCATATCTGGATAGGCATGGGGTTCAAGTGGCGCTGCTGCAAGAAACACACCACACGAAAGTCACAGGGCATAATGTCAGGATTAGATGGGTGGCGGTGAGGGTGGCCTCGTCCTACTCCTCTTATTCCAGAGGTGTGCTTCTACTTGTGAAGAAAGGGACCCCATTCACTCTCCTCCACACAGAGACTGATGAACACTGTAGATATCTGATGTTACATGGATGTTTGGGAGGCACAAGGGTGATGCTAGTTACTACATATGGACCTAATGTGGATGATCCTGCATTTTATAATGTGATATGTAGACACCTGGAGTTCCTGCCCTCTTCAGTAGTTATATGGGGGGGCCTAAATGTATACTTTGATCCTTTATTAGACCGCTCGGCCACTACGGAATGCATGGGAAGCAAGCGGTTAAGACAGTTAAGGAAATTATGGCGGCCGAAGGGCTGGTAGATTATGGAGATTTAGGAACCCTAATTCCAAGGAGGGGACTTATGTCTCATCAGTTCACAGCTCATGGTCCCGACTGGATTATTGGCTGGTATCTAGAGAGGTCTATAATTGGGCAGTGGGACTGTCACATTCGGCCAGGACATTATCCGAACATGCCCCTGTTTTGCTGGAACTTAAGATACCTACATATGCTAGACCCCTGTTTCAATGGAGACTGCAGCCCACGTCATTGTTAGATCCAGTGTTTAATGGGAGTATAGGTATGGCCATTACATGTTTTTTTGGGGAAAATGAGGGATCAGTGGAAGGGGCCAGGACATTGTGGGAAGCCTTTAAGGTAACTATCCGGAGTGAGTGCATGGGTGTTCAAGCGGGGATGTTGAAGGCGCTTCGTAATAAACTGCAGGACATTGAGAATGCGTTACACACCCTTGAAAGAGAAGCTATGAACAGTGCCCTACCCAGGATATATTAGCTTAGATAAGGGAACTGATTACAGAACACACAGACATTGCCGAGCAAGAGCTGTGACATAGATACAGAAGGTGGAAGGCGAGGGCATATGGGGAGGGTGGCAGACTGGGACGCTCGCTGGCCTCCAAATTGGCGGAACCGAAGACGCAGGAACACATAGTAGAGATTGTAGATCAAAACTCTGTCATATGCGACACTACACCAGATATCCTCAGTATTTTCAGACATCTATCCTGGGCTATACGGGTCGCGGTAGTCTGCCTTTGAAACTGAATTGGCTGGCGCCCTGGACAATGTGGCCTTGGGCTGGCTGTCCACGGGCCAGAGAGAATACCTGATGCAGCCAGTGACAGTGGAAGACGTGAAAGAGGCCATTCTGTCTTTGCCGAGCGGGAAAGCAGCGTGGGCGGATGGGTTACCTAGTGAATTCTACAAATCCTACGAAGACAGCCTGGCCCTGCACCTGCTTGCGGTGTATGCAGAAGCATATGAATGCGGCAAGCTACCTCCCACCCTACAGGAAGCCCTCATAGTTATGCTATTAAAGCCTAGATAATGACCCAAGTAGATGCGAATCATACAGGCCATTGTCACTTATCAACATAGACACCAAAATCCTGACAAAGATAATTGCCACTAGACTGCAACCTCTAGTGCCCAATCTGGTCCTATTGGACCAACCAGGATTCATGACTGAGCGATCTACAGTGCATAATCTAAGAACCCTGTTGCAATATTGCACCAACTAAACCCAGAGATAAAGGCTGCAGCAGTGTTGTTAGACACCATCAAAGCTTTTGACACCATACAATGGGGGTATATGTTCACGGTATTACACCGTATGGGGATGCCGATAGCATTCCTGAGGTGGATATGCCCGCTGTATTTCAACCCAGTAGCTAGGATACAAATCAATAAGTTCATATCTGGTCCGATGAGATCTGCAGGGGCACTAGTCAGGGCTGCCTGCTATCCCCGATGTTGTTCTCCCTTGTTCTGGAGCTTTTAGTGTGCATAATAAGGCAGAGGTATGCACAGGCTGTGCTAAAATTTCGGCAGTACCCCCTCGCCATATCCCTTCATGCAGATGACATGCTATAGTATGTGAGGGACGCTGAGATACATTTGGCACCACTGATATGGGAGTATGTGAGGTTTGAAAGATATTCGTCCCTAAGTATAAATTGGGATAAATCCAGTGTTCCCCCTCATACAATATAATACCCCACATTACCTGGAGTTCCCACTGACTTGGGTTACGGAACCTGTCAAGTATTTGGGCATATGGATAAATAGAGATCCGGATGTTGTGGTCTGCATGAATTATGGACGGGCAATTCTGCAGCGCGTGCTTACTGGCTTGGGTTGTTTTTTTCAGATTATAATGTAGTGCTATGTCTATTGGAGTTTGCGATTGACCTATGCTTAGTATCCCGTTCTGCAGCTGTAACTCCCTAAAGACCAAAACATTCCAGGATTCCTTGCCCGACATGTTGGTAATATTGGTCAGATAATGAGGCAGTAACTCACTATATTGAGATTCCTCAAATACGTTTTGGGGCTTCTGTTGCTATCCACCCTCTATGGAACCCCCAGCCAAACACCACTATTCATGTACATCATGTCATGAACAGCATAAGTCACACCCAAATGCCAATATTCATGTACATCATATCATGAAGAGGATGAGTCAACATCTCACCTACATTCATGCCTCTTAAAGCCCTCTGTCTTGGGGGTGTGGGGGGGAAACTCCAAGTCGTTTCCTCTGCCATTCAAATGCTGAATTACTTCTTTGCTTGCTAAGATGACGTCCCTCTTCATTTCATTGAGCTTCTACGACCTCTCACATTTTTCCATTTGGGGTGCGGGGAGTAGGCTAGGTATCTCACAGCATCTGGGCCCTCCCCCTTACTTTGCTCCCAAACAGCCCCAACATGTTCTGTGTTGCCTCCAAGGATGCTATGGTGTGTTGTGTTCCTTCTAAAGTAAAGAGCAGCCTAAAAGGTTTGCCTCACCTGTATTTGGCATTCTTGCTACATAGATGCTGTGTGACTAGGTGAAAAGCTCTATGCTTAGCCATGGTCAATGCAAAGAGATCTTGGAAAGTTTGCAATGTCATTCCATTGTATGAAAATGATCCAGCACACCATGCATTTTTCAGGAACTATTCATTGTCTCTGTAATAGTGCACCCTCACAACCACATTCGGTGGTCTGCTCCTTCCAGGATTCACAGGGGCCACCCTGGATGCTCTATCAATGTCCAGACGTGGGTCATCTGGTTCCACAAATATTACTAGGAACAGCATATCTGGTGATATCACTGTTTTGGCTTGTGCAAGGGTTCCCCTGAATGCGACTGATGTTCTGCCTCAAGTACTTTTCTAGGTCTTTACATTTATCGTGAAGTATTATGTATTGTTCTTCAAGGACCAACGAGCATGGCCTGAGCATTTTACCTTCCTTGGTTCGGTAAGCCACATTCTTCTCTAAGATGTTCAATCTTCCTCCAACTTCAGATATTTCTCGGCGTACTTCCTGTAGATCTTTTTGCAGCTCTATTTAAATCCCTGGAATCTCCTCCTTTGAATGCTTGGAGAAAATGAGGACATCATTTTTTTTTATATATGAACAGCTGCATGTAAAGACATATGTGGATTTCTTTTTGTACCTGCTTAAAGCAGTCAATGAACTGCTTTCCTCCCTGTGCAGCTCTGCCTAGTAGCTGCTGTCCCTTGCAGGTCCACTGACCCTTTCTGGTTGGTGTTCGAGGCCCTCCTCCACCCACAGGCTCCTGCCTGCACCTCATCCCTGGTGCGCTAGTGGGGAGCATCTTTGCTCTGCTGCTCGTCTGCCTTCTGCCCTTGTGCTTTCTGCCTTTGCATCTTTTTCCCCTCTGCTCTGCACTTTTTAACTTTTTCTTGCTTTCCCCCTTTTTTGATTACTTTTTTCACTTTCTCACTCTCTTCTGTTGTGCTGTGACCCTGCCGCTGCTTGACCCCCGCTGCCCCATCTCCTTCCAGTGCTGCGTTTCCTGCCTCCCGCTTTCTGCCTCCAAAACATAACTTAATGGTGGCCGATGGCATGCCAAAGGCAAGCCCGTTTGCACCCCTCCATGCCTGAACCGCGCCAAGGACCCTGGTTCTCGGACCTTCCACCAATATGACGCCAGTTCCCTCCTCGCCCTCAGCACCAGATGCCACGGTAACTGCCACATCGCGTTGCCAAAGTCCTTACCCTGAGGTCCAACACCTCTGCCTGGGAAGACTCATGGTGGCCCGCCGCATTAGGAACCTCCCCACACCCACGGAGCACGCACAAAACCTCGGCATCATACTGGACTCCACGCTCACGATGAACCGCCAGATCAACGCCATCTCCTCATCATGCTTCCAAACTCTGCACCTGCTCCGAAAGACCTTCAGATGGATCCCCACTGAGGCCAGAAAGAGAGTCGCCCATGCTCTCATCAGCAGCAGACTATAGCAATGCACTATATACAGGCATCACCCAGAAACTCCTCAGGAAAATACAGAACATTCAAAATGCCGCAGCCAGACTGGTCCTTAACATCCCATGTCGCAGCCACATCTCCGAACACCTGCAAGAACTCCCCTGGCTCCCATACAACAAAAAATCACGTTCAAGATCCTCACACATGCCTACGGAGCCCTCCACAACGCTGGACCAGCAAACCTGAACCACCGCCTCTCATTCCACGCACCCACCAGACACCTCCGCTCTGCCAAACGGCCCTCACCACCGTCCCTCGGATATGCAAGACCAGGGCTGGAGGAAGATCCTTCTTCTACTTCACCGCCAAGACTTGGAACACCCTGCTATTCCACCTCAGGCTATCCCCATCGCTAACCCAGTTCAGGAAGGATCTCAAGACCTGGCTCTTAGACTGAACCTCAGCACACAGTAGGACCTGCAGCCCCCCAGCATATTGAGACCCTAGCGAGTGAGTAGTTGCGCCTAACAAATACTGATTGATTGATTTATTGATTGATTGAAAGCACTACTAAAGACTTTGCATGATTGCACATTGACATCCATTTTCAATATACTGCCATATTACAATTCAGTGCTGTACATTGCACATTTAGCCTGACTGTTTAAATAAGTGTGTCCTTGTGAGAACTGCAGATTTAGTCAAGTCAGCTTTTCTATTGCACGTATTGCAACTTTTCCTCAAGGCCTTTTTGGATTCTTCTCACAAGAAGAGCTAGGCTCTTGCTTGTTATGTCTATCTTGAGTTTCAATCTAACTTTGTGTTCTTTCCTCCGCTTACTGCATTGAGAAAAATTATATAAAAGTAGCGTGAAAATGTGTGGAATTTAGCATTATGTGCTCCAACTGATCAGATGGCAAAGCACTGATCCGTTGGCATTGCAAATTACACATTTTGATGCTCGCTAACCATTATTGTATTAAACATGTGTTAAACCTCTATGAGCTTTCCCTAGTGTCTGTTTTCTTTCACAAAAACCTTTGATGATGTTTTCCCCCTGCATTCGTGAGGGAGCCCCTACCTCATCCACTTGATCTGTGTCCAACAATTTATCCTCAGGCTGCCTCCTCCTTGGAGCTTGCTGGAGCATGTCTTTGATGCTTCTTTTTTACTCTTACTTCCTTTCAATCTTAGGGGGCTGCTTGTGGGTCGATCTCCATTTAATGCCTCTCAGTGAATGCTCCAGCTAGGCCTCTTCCTGTCTAAGGATAGGAGAGGATTCCAGAACCTGTGGTGCTGTATGACTAGCCTTGCAGAATCCTCACTCTGCTTCCACTCCTCATACTTCCGGGCGAGGGGCTCCCAGTCAACAATGGAGGCTAGAGCTCTCTGTGAATCTTGTGCCCTCCCCCAAGAGCAGAAGGATCACCTCTTTTCCTTACTCAGTCTTTTGGGCAGTTTGAAGGCTCAAGTTGTCTAGCCTGAAGCTCAGCGAGTCATTGCTTTAGTTTAATTTGATGCAAGCCAAGTATTAACCGTGGTACCGGACTGACCGTAGCAGGCACCAGGCATTTTCCCAGTGAGCCGGAAGGGTGGGGGGCGGTTTTTGAGTGGTGGGGGCCGTTTTTGTTACTGGGGGTTGTTTTTGCAGCATTGCTGCAATATCGGTCCCCTGTAACAAAAGCAGCAACAGTGCTTCTTACTAGCATCTTCCCCACAGGGCCAGTCCAATTAAATTGCCAGGGCTGGCATGTGTTCCCAGTCCGGACCTGATTATCTGTCCTGCTTATCATGCTGGGATGGTGGTATGGCATCCCAGGCGTGTTGCTAGATGCCCAGAATTCACTGTCCTAGGCTTAACTTTTGTTGTTGGTCGTCCAAGTAAGGACCCAGTTAACTGATAACCATCGAGTGAACGTTCATATTTTATTGCCAGTTCAATGTTTTACATATTTATGTGCATCACTTATTTGCTATGCTTCTGTTCAAGAGCCTTTCTTGTTAAGTCAGCAGACTTCCGTGTCAGGCAACAAATGCCACCCTACAGTCGCTGCTTTGCTGATTATATGTTGAATGCCTCATTGTTTCACACATTCATTGTTTGCACGCTGGTACTCTTGCTCTGTCATCAGCAGTTAGCCGCACACCGATCCCAAACCGGAATGTGCATTAAAGTCCCCCAATGCTTCAGCTTATAGATGGGCCCCCAATACTAGCATCGGAATCATAATGTCTTTTGAATCAAACCCACCACCTCCACTCCCATGTACCACAGTGCGCTCTGCAGGCCTATCTGGGGCCTATTATACATAAGGCGCACTTTCACTGTTTGAACTATGGCGTACCTTAAAACAGGTGCACCGGGCACAAACAGGAAAAGGGCACCCTATTACATTGAATGTGCTGTCCCCAGGGCAGCCACAAAGTCATGCTGCCCTGGGGGCAGTGCATTCATGTGAAAAACGTAGCAGCTTTGAGGCAGCTGCTCCATGTTTCACTGTGCAGGCGCTAACCCACCTGCACTTTTAAGAGGGGAAGAGATCCCCTTGCATGCAGGTACAGTCACAGGGAATGTCTGGGGGGGGTCATAGGACCCCCTTCATCCCATTCAGAGGGCTGCCATCAGGGCACGCTCCAACAGTGCGCCACCTTTAAGTGGCACACTTTCAGTGCCCCTCCTGCCAGCTTTTTTGCCTCTGCGCCGGCATCTATAATACAGCGTGGCCACAAAAGGATTCCCTCATTTGCCCTGGGGCAATTTTTCAGAATACACAATGCTCTCTTTGTTTGCACCGGGCGCACCATTCAAAAGGTGAGCCCTGCACAAACAAGGAGAGTGTGCCGTATTATATTGAATGAGCTGACCCCAAGGCAGCCGTGAAGTCGTGCTGCCCTGGGGGTCGCCCATTTAAGTGAAATACGGAGTGGCTTTGAAGCAGCCGTTCCGTGTTTCACTGTGCAGGCAGCAACCCTCCTGCACTTTTATGGGGGATTAGAGATCCCCTTGCAGGCGGATGCAGTGAGTGGCTGCACCTGCCTGTAAGGGGATGTTTGGGGGTGTCCATGGGACCCCCTTTCCCCCCCAGAGGGCTGCTATCAGGGGGCACACTGACAGCTTCTTTGCCCTTGTCTATAATAGAGCGCGGGTGCAGAGGCAAAGGGATTGCCTCATTTGCATGGCTATATGTGCGCCAGCGCTATCTGTATTACAAAATGGGCCGCACAAGTGTCTGTGGCCCTTTCCGTAATACCAAAGTGCCCCTGGGGTTGCGCAAACAGGTGCACATTCCTGTTGTGCCCCCTGGGCACTTCCCATAATACAGCCCTAGGACAGGCCACAGCTGGCGCACTGCTGTTTCCTGAGCTCCCGTGCCGCTCCCAGGGGTCCGACCTGAGCACACTGTCTCAGCCCTCTTTTCCTTCTCTAGAGGTTGTTGGTGCTTGCCTAGACACTCAGGATTATCAGTGGTGCACACCCGCCACCTTTGAGGGCCAAGCCACGCCCCAGTCCTGACTTTTGTAGGCACAGGGAACTAATGATAGTGCTAAAGCCTGTGTGTGCACTGCAGTTGAGTGAAGAAGAGTCAGTTCAGAGACCATGTAGGGCCAGCGAATATTAAGAAAGCTGGAAACGGATGCATTTGATGGCCACAGACAGAGGCAGCGATAAAACTGGAAAAAGCCAAGGGTAAAGATGCATGCCACATATGGACTGCAAGGAAAGAATGGGCTGTCAATGCTCTTCCAGTGCCATACAATAAGATATCTCAATCAGTTTGACCTATTGCCCTGTGTTGATACCCTCTGTATCCAAGACTATCTTGTCATTAGTTGTGATCTGATCTACGTCACATCATATGATGTCATTTCTTATGATGTCCATTATGTCATCATTATGCCAATTGCCATGTTTCAAACCTGGGAAATCCTAATACACATTGCTTGCTGGGAGGTATAGTATACCAATATGTTATAGGAATACCTAGATATCAATAGACTTGAAAGAGAACATCACACAGTAATGAAGAGGGAACCAGTGAGGAAGGAACCATATTGCTTCTGTATGACACAAGTTTGCAGGTCAGTGGTGGTGCCTTCTGAAATGAATACATCAATGGGAGAGGCCACGAGGTAGGAAAGCAATGAATGAGTGGATAAATGAGTGAGCCAGTGCAACAAAGAGTGACTGCACTGCAACGAGTGAGTAAGTGTACTTTCATAGTGCTGCTTGTTAAAGGAATCACAACCAAAACATGGACATGCACTGATCGCCAACATGCATGAACATATACTAATGACACCAATGTACATAGATATTTTGATTGCCAAAAATGCTAAATATATACTGCATCCCTAGTTTCTCCTCTTGACACAGTAAAAGTGGTAATTATTTGTGAAAAGACTATTGGCCTGATTTAAAATCTGGCATACGAGTACATCTGTCACAAGCGTGGCGGATACCCTATTTGCCTTATTATAAGTGCATTACATCCTGAGGTAAGCAGGATATCCTTCATGCTTGTGGAAGAATACCCATTCTCCAGATTCTAAGGCCCTGATGTACTAACATTTGGCACAATGCAGGACAACTGCTGTGCTTTGTCAAATAGAGAGACCAGGAATGCACTATATTTACTAAGATATGGTGCATTCCTGCTCTCTCTCTGCGCTGGCTCACTGAGTGCTGCCTTGCGCCCTGGTGTAAGGGTGCCTGTGTTACAGGCAGGATTGTTTTTGTGCAGGAAGGGACATCTTCCTGCACAAAAACAATCAGAGGCATTTACCTCTTTCTACGTGTGCTGCAAAATGCAGCACACTTAGGAAGAGGAACTAACTAGGAGCAATAAACATATTTCTCCGTGTTACACCTCGTTGGGATGGATGGCATACCATTTTGATGCATTCCCAGGTTTACTATTTTTAGCAAATCTGGCAATTTGCCAAAATACATGGGTGGATGCCTGCCAGTGCCCACTCTACACAGATGGTACACCTTCCCAACGCAGAGTAAAGCAAGGCTGCAACTTGCACTGCCTTACGTTACTCTCGATTTACCAAGCCACATAGAACCATGCAAGGTAGCTTTGCGTCACTTGGAAAATCTGACTTAAGGGCTTGCATCGCCTTACGCGATGCAAGGGCAACACATGCACTTAGTAAATCGAGGCCTAAATCAGGCCCTAGGACGAGGGAGTGTGGTAGAGGGTTAACTACATCACAAACTATTACAAGTGCATTATATACTAGACACTTGTTTTCTGGCAGACAGGATATCCATCACATGTGTGACAGAGTATCCAATCCACTAAATGTTAGGGGCTGATTTAGAGTTTGTAGATGGGATACTCCATCGAAAACGTTGTTGGTAAATTTAAATTTCATTATAGCCTATGGCACTTTTAATACAGTATAAATGATATCCAAGACATTTTGACGGAGTATCCAGTCTGCCAAAATCTAAATAACACCCACACCTAGCACCTCTGATGTGCCAAGCAGCAAAGGACAGATTCCTCCCACACAGAGACAGCAAGACATATCTCTCAATTGCTTTTCAAGGCCTGGATCTGTAAATCTGCAGCCCTGCACCACAGCATGTACTCTGCAAGGCCCTACCATGCAGCACATGCTATAGCAATTCATACCCTGCATTGCAACACAGCCTGGAGTCATTGTCATGTAACGCAGACTGTCCCATCTCTGCAGCACATCCTGCTCTGTAGCACAGTCTGGATCAGCCTGCTTAGCAGCACTGTCTATGACTCTCTTATCTCAACCTTACAGTACTGCCTTCAACAATCCATCCACTGCAACACAGCCTGGAGCCCTCCTACCCCTGCCATACAACACAGCATGGGGCTCTCCTGTCTAATCTTTGCAGCACAGCCTGCCCTGTAGCACAGCCTGGAATGCCCTGGTTAGCAGCACTGTCTACTGTCTCTTATCCCAGCCTTACTGTACTGCCTTCAACAATCCATCCCCTGCAGCACAGACTGGAGTCCTCTTACCTCTGCCATGCAGCATAGCGTGAAGCTCTACTGACCCAGCACAGCCTGACCTGCAGCACAGACTGGAGTTTCTGCTTTGCAACACAGTCTCTGGACCTCACAAACCAGCCCTGCAGCATAGCCTAAATCCTTCATCCCCTACTACAATCATGAAGCCTTTTTGAACTGGCCAGCAGTGCAACATAGAACCCTCCTTGGCCTTGCGGCACCTCTGGAGACCCAATTTATGCATCCCTGCAAAGAGTCCTTGCTCAGCAGCACAGCCTGGAGTCATAACCATGAGATACAGACCAGAACCCTTGCCCTGCTGCCAGCATGAGCCATGGTCATGAGGCAAAGCCCGGAACTCCTGCAGCACAGTCTGGAATCCTGGGTATGCAGCATAACCTCGACCCACAGTCTAGAGGCCTCCTATACCAGCCCTGAAGCACAGCCTAGATCATTGTTTCCCTACCTGTGGTTCGCGACCTAATGGTGGATTGCAAGCTGATTTTTGGTGGGTCATGAAAGTCCAAGCAATAAATAAAGATGCCTTTAAATTCAGTATTTATCTTGTCGCATTTGCTGCGCCTCAATGAAAGAGATCAAATGTTAGGCTATGTCGTCTGACAAATTGCTTGTTATGTGTTTTTTAACATGTTTACAAACTCCTCTCACTTTGCAGTCAGAGAAAGTAAAGTGAATTATATGACACTCTTGCTCTGGTACAGAGAGTGTGAAAGGAAAGGCTGTAGGATCTCCTTTTTTATAGCACACAACAAAAAGTTAATACCTGTAAATGAACTGTACACATTCAGCTTTCGAAAAGCAAAAGTGAAGCACATATTTTTGTAATTTGTAATTTTGTAGTTTTTGTAATTCTGAAGTGTAATGGAAGCAAAGATTTTAATAGGATCAAAACAAATCAAGACAATTTTTCTTGGTGATGCACAAATGATAAATATCCACTGAAACCCAATTTCCACACATTATGATGTGTGTGCAATATAGTTTTATTAGTAAAACTGTATGCCTGTATACATTTTGTGGCCATTTCAATGGGCAATGGGCTGTCTGGAAATAACAGTGTGCTACCACAGAATGCTATAGTTGTATTAAAGAATTGCCTGTCTCGTGCCCATTAAAGCTAGGTGGGTCGCATAAATTTGTCATGCTAAAAACTAGTTTGGGGTTCTAAAAATATTTGGGAATCACTGGCCTAGATCCTTCCTACCCTAGTACTTTCATGAAACCTTCCTGCTCTGCCCCAGCAGCACAACATACAATCCACCTTCCTGACTTTGCAGCACATCCAGGGACGGAGATCCTACAACCCTACAAGGAGCCCTTGCACTCCAACACAGCCTGACGTCATAGCCAGGCAATGCAGACTAAGCCCTTGCTCTGCAGCACAGCATAAGTCCTGGTCCAGGCGAGCCGGATCTGCAGAAATCTGGAACCTTGCCCTACACCCTAATTAGAAACAAACACATTAGTATGAGTGGCACATGTTTACAGATCTTATTGTTTGTTGTTTTTAGCCTTTCATTTGATGGAGAAATCAGTTCATTACGAAAGAGTAGATTGGGACATAATTGGTATTAATCAGTGGATGCCAAGTGAGAACTCTGCCCAGGGAGATTTTTTTATTACATAACTGCATGAGTTAAGCAAATGTATGTTCGTCGTTGGGAAAGTGGAAAGTGCATGCAATTTACATATGCAATAGCTGGAAGGAGCTGAGAATAAATGGTGATAAATATGTAGCAAAAGAAGTACTTAAACTCACAATCTAGCTTTAAAGTCATATTTCAGCAGAAAACATTTCTGAGTGGTGTTAAGGTAGTGATTGGTGCAAACATCTTTTATCACTGTATTATGAAAGCAGGTTTGTGGGGTTGGTAACGTGTGACACCGTGTATGCATATTTGTTGTGTTGCGTTTTGTTATGGTGATAATGTGTTCTCTTTAGCGTATATTTACAAATATATTGTGCATGTAGCACAGCAATTCTGGTTTCTGTGATGTGTTGCGTGAGAGGAAGATATCAGGAGAGCACCAAATTTACTAAGATATGTTGCTCCTGCTTTCTTCCCTAGCGCTGACGCACAATCAGGCTACCACAATACAAAGGTAGCTGCATACGTCTAGCATAGATTTCTTGCTGGAAGTGTACACAGTACTCCTCAAGGAGATATTATTTTCTAGCTCAAACCCTGTCTACTATTGTCAGGGTCACTGGAATTATGTGGCAGGAGCGGTCCAACATAGGCTGTAGGGTTGAGTAAATTATGCGGCAAGAAAAGCCAAATTTTGAGGCATAATGCGGCACATTTTTTAATATATTACATTATTTTGTACTTTTTTCACATGTTAATGCTGTCTGGGCATTGGGTGCACATCATTAGTACCGGTTTAGTACCAAAATATAACAATAATCAACAGAAAGGTGGCCAGTCAACCTTTACAAAAGACCCTCCACTGCTCTGTAACACTTACCACTGCTTTTTTAGTAACTTTTGAACCCTTTGAGCTAGAAACATTTTTTTTGTTAAAATCTGCAAATTATGCATGCAGCAGATAATGAATTATGTGGCAAATGTGACAAATCTATAATTACATTCACATAATTCCAGTGGCCCAGATGATTGCAAGCAAACACCCATGTACCACCTGTGGAACTTCCCCTTGATGCAAAGTAATGCAAAGCAGTGCACATCGTTGCTTTGTGTTACTTTCGTGCAACTTTTCAACACAAAACTTTCCAAACAGACATTTTGCAGTTCTTTCCGTCTCTTGTGTGACGCAAAACTATAAAATGCTATTGGAGATATCAGCGAAATCAGACAATTCAGGAGTGTTTTAGACTTGATGGGTTTCAGTTATGCATTTCTCCATTGCAAACTGTCATGACATGTCTGTGCAACCCACTTACCAGCATTTCCATGTAACTCATCAATGATAAGGGGGTTTCCCATGCTTTTCACCATAGTGCGTGGTTTCAGTTTACTCTTGTCTACAAATAAGTGATTAATCCATAGAACACAGTGGGGTCGATTCACAGAACTAATCTGAGACAAAATCCTAACTTTATGACTTTCGTTATTCACAAAAGGCATTTAGTAGTAGTAAAGTTAGGAGTCCTAACTTTACTACTACTAAATGCCTTCTGTGAATACCAAAAGTAGTAAGTTTAGGATTTTATCTCAGTTTAGTAGTAGTAAAGTTAGGAGTCCTAACTTTACTACTACTAAATGCCTTCTGTGAATACCAAAAGTAGTAAGTTTAGGATTTTATCTCAGTTTAGTAGTAGTAAAGTTAGGAGTCCTAACTTTACTACTACTAAATGCCTTCTGTGAATACCAAAAGTAGTAAGTTTAGGATTTTATCTCAGATTAGTTCTGTGAATCGGCCCCCTAGAGTTTACAAAAAAAGTCAAGGAATCGCGTCTGACGCTAGGGTTTATAGTAATCCAATTGAAACCTAATCTGATACATCGAAATACATTTGACTGTTCACACAGGATAAATGTTAGATTACCAAGTAGGGAATTAACAGAATGATTGTTGGTTGACTGTCAAAAATGTCCCAAAGGTTGAGTAGTGTAATGTAGAGTCAAAGATGCTGCAATGAAATTTTGAATCTGGCTTAATGGTCTCGATGACCTGTTCATTTGCGTCATTCGCAAAAACCGTACCATGTATTTATTATTTTCTGATTAATACATTTGATGAATCTTTTGTGCATAAAATCGAATTTTATGATGCGACCCCTCCCTCCCACTTTTTTCAACAGCTACCCCTTCACCATCTGCCCTTTACTACCGTCATCCACTCTCACACTTCCATAGCATCTTTTAAATGCCTTGTGGGAAAACGAAGGAACTGTCCTCGTCTTTATTTTTCAAATCCTCTACCAAGTGCTTTATGGTTATACTCCCCCCCAATCCAGAGGGTCCCTGAAGTCATGTCTGACCAAAGCACTGTACTAACCTGGCCCTGCTGCACTGCAGAACATTGATTGTGCTCAGTTCCATCTCTTTCTTTGTGTTCATGGACAACTGAAGCCCTGCAGACAGTCCCATGCACAATCGAAACATGCTGATGGCCTCACGTGCTGGAAGACATGTAAATTGTGTAAATGTAAAAGTTAGCCCCTTACCCTGCCCAACTGTGCTACCAACTGCTGCTGTCCTTCTCGGAGCTGTTAAAGAAGTTTTCTTGTGTCTGGAACCGGTAAGCATTCAGTCAGGGTGTAAATTGGTGTGTTTAATTTACACCTGCAGTGCCCTTCACTGCTTCCCTGCCTGGTCTCAACTCTTAGAGGACCTGGAAGCTTGCGAGGACCTAGTTGTGCCTGAGAAATGTGAGGTTGCCAGGCAGGGGCTGGAGTGGTTCCTGCTTCAAAAGCAGGAAACCCTACCTTAGCTTTGTGGGGTATAGAGGAACTAAGTGTAGCTCCTTGCTTTCCTAGCGCCGATCCTGCAAGCACCACTAAGGGCATGATTACGAGTCTGGCGGTGCATCAACCGCCACACTCGTGGGGGCGCCGCCGCAGCAGCAGTCTCCTGACTACCATGTTACGAATAGGGCAGTCGGATCACCATTGCCCTGCGGCAGCCACCAGGGAACCGCCATTCCCTGGTGGTGTTGCCGCGGTCAGGAGGCCTCAATATGCTTGGAGGGACTGCGGCGGTCCCACCAAGCATAATAGGCATATCCTCTCCACCGTGGTTTTCATGGGAGTTCCTCCTCAATGAAAAGCATGGTGGAGAGGAAACAAAGGTGCCTCTGCACCCTGTGGTGCATGCAGGGGGCACAACATGTGCGGCCCTGTGTGCATGCACCCCAGTTCATGCACGGCATGGACTTTTCAGTCCATGCCATGCAGGAACTGTTTTTGGCATTCCCATTGCAGTGCCCATTTTTTGAAGCACTGGCGTGGAAACGCAAATAAAAAAGTCTGCCAGACAGGAGGAAACTCCTAATCTGGCGGGCAGCCCGACCACGGGTTTAGCGGTACGGCGGCGGGATGGACCCAGCGCCGCACCGCCAAACTCGTAATCAGGCCCTCAAGCTGTTTCACAGCTATTACCAACAACAGAATGGAAGGCAGCTTTACCAGTGTCCTTCTGTGGTACATTTTATTATGGTTACTAGGGAACGGCTTCAGCACTGGTCATGCTTCTGGAAGCTTGAAGCCCTGCCACTTTCCAAAGGATATAACTCTGACAGGATTTCACTGCTGCTGCTCCCTCCTCCATTCATGTCACTTTACAGAGGGGGGTTGGCATACTGTGGGCAGTGGGAGCTTCTAATGTGAATGGACGCTTCACAATTCACACACTGCAATGGAAACAATCATTTGGCATGGATAAAAAAATAGGATGCTGCTCTATGAGAAATACACCTATGAGCTATGAAATGCCCTTTGTTACAGGGATACCAACAAGTCATGACAGACCTTTTCAACCTTGAGTGCCTGAAGCGTGGATTGCTCCAAAATGTGAATAATATTTCCAACAAGCAATGGGTGAAGGGTTCTCATCCTCCGACCCACTGCCCCTCCCGCTCCCCGTATGTTTTTATGATTTTTTTTTTAATTCTTTTTTATTAAGTAACGCATACCAGGAATTATACATTACATCAGTATTCCCACACATCATGAGTGTCAAGGCCAGCAGCCCACAGACCCACAGACCCACTTTAATATTAACACTTCTTCACAACATCTGACACATCCTCTCGATGTAGGATTTTGTTTAGTCCGCTTCATCCTCCGATTGAGAGTACTGATATTGTTGGTCCTCCGGGGCGGTGCATGGGAAACCTCTATATTCATTCTACTTATTCCAGACTTTCCCCCATTTTAGTGGACAGCCTCTATTTACATAAATGGTCTTTTCGGCCACCATGCACCAGTCCATGTCCCTCTCCCAGTCCTTTAGGGTTGGTGCAGTTTCCGCCCCCCAATTGCGTGCAATATTCCTTTTGGCTATCATCCATCCCAAAGTTACTACAGTTCGCTCACCTCTCCTCAAGTCAGTTGCCTCCCATATGTTAAGTAGGCACCATTTGGCCATGTGTCGCATCCCTGCCTCATACACTGTTCCCAAGATCTGAGTTATCGCCTTCCAATAAGCTTGTACTCTAGGGCAGGACCATGTAATGTGGAAGAAGGTTCCTGCCTGCCCGCAACCTCTGCGACATAAAAGGTCTGTTCCCCTCCCCATCTTTACAAGTGTGGTGCAGGAAATGTAAGCTCTGTGTAATATTTTGAGCTGAATTAGTCAAAACCGGGACCTAATGGCTACCTATCTAGGAGAGGACAGGGCATCAGGCTATTCCTCCTCCTGTTTGTCGGCCACATCTCTCTCCCAGTTTTCTCGTAGTCGCTCCAAGGTTCTGGGGCATTATTGATTATTTTCTTATACGTCAGCGAGATGGCCTTTTGGAGGATGTACTCCTCCAGTAATCTATTTTCAAGGGGTGTCGAGTCTGACAATGTTTCTTCTCTGGGTAATTTTGCCCTCAGGGCATGCCTAAGTTGTATATATCTAAATGCCTCTGTCGGGTCCAACTCGTACAATTTTTGTAGGTCAGTGAAGGGGATAAAGCCCTTATGTGTATATACGTCTCCCACCCGCGATATGCCCAGCAAGTCCCATTTATCGAATCCTTTCCTCTTGCCCAAGTTCCCCAGGAGGTCCAAATCTCATAAGGGCATTGCAAGTGTGATTTTATTCTTCCAGCCCAGTTTACTGAGTGTTGAGTGCCAAAGTTGAATCGTCAGGGCTGTTGGTCCCTCTAGGGGACAGTTTCTTGGCTTTGTGTACAAAGCACGTAGGTGTCCCCCTGGGTGCAAGACCAAGTGGTTGATACTAAGGGTCAGCTCAGTCCTAGGTTGGTGACCCCATTGATTGACTACCGTCAGTTGGGCCACCTTGTAATACGTTTGAATGTCCGGTAGTGCTATCCCTCCATCAAACCATCTGAGGGACAGTTTGTTGAGACCAATTCAAGGTGTGCCCATTTCCCACAGTAGGGTCCTGACCTCCCCCTGAATTGTTCTAAAATATGTGTCCGGAACTGGAAAGGGTGTATTCTGTAAAATACATATAAAACGTGTTAAAGCCATCATTTTAAAGAGGGCTGCCCTGCCCAGTAATGAAAGGGGGAGGGAGCACCAGTGTTGTACATCACCTTTCAATTTTGTAAGTGGAGAGAGGAGATTCCTAGCGATTAATAGGTCCCGATGGGGTGTGACAAATATTCCTAAGTATCGGAAACCCTCCGACACCACTTGGGCCTCACAATTCTTCTGAAGACGTGGTGCCAGACCATGTAAGACAAAGATCACTGATTTAGACCAGTTTATCGTGTAGCCGAGTATCTGCGGAATGAGGTGAAGATATTTAAGATCCTGGAGATAGAGGAGTATGGTGATGCAACGTAGAGGACAACATCATCAGCATATAATGATATTTTGTCCTCCCATTCTTCCGTCCATCTAAGTCCACGGATCAGAGGGTCTCCTTGGATCCATGTCGCCAATGGCTCAAGCACTAGCGCAAAGAGCAGGGGGGACATGGGGCAACCCTGTCTAGTTCCTCGCTGTAATGGAAAAGTCTATGACACTCTACCGTTCATCACAACCTGCGCCAATGGTTCTGAATATAAAAGTCGTATCCAGGCCAGGAATCGGGGTCCTGTTCCCAGATGCTCGAGGACTGCAAAGAGGTATGGCCATTCGATCGTATCGAAGGCCATGTGAGCATCGAGCGACAGCACCACTGCATCTTCTTGGATTCTATTTACGCTCCCCAGGATCCCATTGAGATGCCTCAGGTTAAGAGCAGTGTTGCGACCAGGCATAAATCCGGACTGGTCCGTATGTACCAATCTAGCTACTACCTGAACAAGTCAGAGGGCCAACAATTTGGCTAGGATCTTTGTCTCGGCGTTGATCAGGGATATTGGCCTATACGATCCACACTGGTCGGGGGGTTTCCCTTCCTTGTAGATTACTACAATCGAGGTCAATGGTTGGTCCCTAGGCAAGACTCCCCTCTCTTCACTTTCCTTATACATCACTAGCAGGTGGGGCACAGTATATTTGGTCGTAGTTTTGTATAGTTCTATTGGTATCCCATTAGGGCCTAACGCTTTTCCGGATTGAAGCGTTAAAATTGCCTGTGTTACTTCCTCTGGGGTCAACTCAGCATCCAGAAGCTGCACATCAGTAGTGGTAAGAGATGGAAGGGGTCTATCTTTGAGGAGCTCGAGGGAGTCCTGGATCGTGGATGTCGTTTCGGAGGAATAAATGCAATTGTAATGGCCCGCAAAAGCTTCTGTTATCGACTGAGGCTCAGTAAGTATCCCTCCCTCTGTGGATTAAATAGTTGCTACCCAGCGACTGGCTCTTTCTCGTTCATCAAGCCAGGCTAGGAGCTTACTCGCTTTGTCTCCGAGCTCATATACTCGTGCTGTACCATTTGGGCAGCGGCCTTGGAGGTTACTGTTGTTAGGTCTTTGTATTCTTGTCTTTTAGGGCTCAGCCAGTGTCTCGTGCCTTCCTCCTCAGCTCTTATTAATTGTGATTATAGGTCTAGGATATTGTGTTCTAAACCTTCTATCTGTTTCGTGTTGTCTTTCCTAATCCCCACCATCAGGGAAAGTGCTTGACCTCTTCTTACAGTTTTATATGCCTCCCATAGTGTCACTGCTGTTTCAACCGACTTTTCGATCACTTTGAAATATTGGTCTGTCGCTTTCATGATTTCTTTCCTAAACTTTGGTATTTTAAAGTATGAGGAATTAATAGTGATTGTGCGAATAGATCTATCTCTTCCTGCCCTGTAGCTCGCCCATAGCAGGTAGTGGTCCAATATGCCCCGAGCCAGATGTCTTACCTCCCCGAAGCCAGGAATTTGAGATGTCAACGAAACTAAGAGGTCAATTTGTGAGAGAGTATTGTGGGCACCTGAGTGAAAAGGGAATTCCTGAATAGAGGGGTTACATGCTCTCCAAACATCTGCCATACTCAGGGTGCCAAGAAACTCAGCCAATCGTGTATGTGTATGTGTTACGTGAGTCTCGTTGGATGCGGTCCCAAGCATCATTCGGAGTCATATTAAAATCGCCTCCCAGGAGGAGGTTCCCTGGCTGCAGCCCCAGCACAAGGCTCCCGAGTTCTGGAAACGTCACTCCGTGTAGCCCTGGAGGTACATACAGTGAGAGGATGTTAATAGTTTCCCCTTCCCATTTCCCGGTATATGGCGCATATTTCCACTCCTATCTATCCATACTTTATCCACTATGGGTGGGAAACTCTTTTGAGGAGAATACCCACCCCCCTGGACCCAGCTGTGAATCCCGCATGGACCACCACTTTGAAACCCCAACGGTCTATTGCTTTACACGCATTCCCAAGGAGATGGGTCTCCTGGAGAAGGACCACATCTGGTGAATGCCTCTTCAGATATTGGAGGACTATGCCCGTTTGATTTTATCTCCCAGACCATTTACATTCCACGACATTAAACAGAGCTCCGGGATCCTTGCATTATTCGCCATTTCGATAGTAACTTGTGGACAAACATCTTGGAGTTTGTCCCTCACTCCCTTGTCTATGTGGAGGAGGCTTTCTCCTTGATTTGAGTATCTGCTTTACTTGCTGTGCCTTGATTACACCATGCAATGATTTTGTTCCTTGGTATCTCTTAAACCTAACAAAATGAAACATTGTAAACAAACTCCCCCCTCAGTAACCCCTTACCCTTAGAACAAACCCCCTCCCCGCTACCCTGCCTGACGGTGCTAGTTTTGTCCACCTCCCCCAACTTAGCAGAGTGCCTGTCGACCCACCCAACATGCAAGAACTTTTAAGGTTTTGTGGACTTCCGCTGTCACCACCCCTCCCCCCCTGAAAGTGATGTTGACCTGTCCCCGACTCATAATTCTACTGCTGGAGAGTCCTCGGGGGGTGAATCCCGACCCCAGCCGGTGTCCCCAGTCTTTGGTCTTCTGCTTTGTTTTTTACCCTCAATTCAGGGCAATTTACTCACAGATTGTACTTTACCCCATTGGTCATTGTCCAAGTTTCATAGTCCCAAGGCAATTTCAGAACTCAGACCCCTTGCTCATTTGTGGAGGGAGCCTCTCCACCTGTTCTATCTCTCTCTCTGCTTGCAGATGTGGATGGTGGCTTTCCTCTCTTCCTCCCCGCCTGTGACCTGGCAGAGGAGCCACCCACGGTGAGCCATCCCTCGATCAATTCCCACGCTGTCTCCGAAATGTCAATGAACCAGGTTTTGCTCTCAGCCTCCACCCGCAGCCTCGCTGGGAAGAGCATTGAATATTTCAACCCTTTGTCTCTGAGAGCTTGTTTAAAAGCTAGGAAGCTTCGTCTCTGTCTCTGCACCTTCAGGGTAAAATCCGGAAAGAAGGTGATTTGAGCATTGTCATAGCGTATCGATGGGGTCACGTGGGCTGCCTGCAACACCACATCTCTGTCCCTGAACTTAAAGAGATGTGCCAATATTGGTTGAGGCTGTTCTCCCGGGCAGGGTCTTCCGCCAGGCACTCGATGGGCTTGTTCTACGGAAAAGAATTTGGACAGGCCACAAGGTTGTAGATGTTTAAGGATCAATTCCTCAACAAAGAATTCAGTGGCGGGTCCCTCTGCTTGTTCTGGGACCCCAAGGATCCAATGTTATTTCTCCGCGATCTGCCGTCGTAGTCTTTGAGTCTAGCCTCCAGATGCGCTGTGGTAGTCTCCAACTCCCTCACCTGTTCCTTGAGGGTCATAGTGTCCTGTAGAAGGTCTGCTGTCGTGTCTTCAACTTCCTGGATTCTGGTTCCCATATTTCGGAAATCGGAACGGATCAGGGATATTTCAGTTGTGACGGTGTCTATACAGCCCTCCAGGGTGGTCTGCACACCCCGTATTGCGTCCATTATGTCTATAAGCGAAAGGTAGGCTTCTTCAGCTGCAGCCTGGGCACCTTCTGTCACCTGATCTTTAGTGGATTCAACACCCTGTGTCTCCTTTGGGAGAGGGAACCTGTCCAGTTTAGTCTGATGGGTCCCTTTGATGCCTTTGCCCCCGTCATATTTCCAAGCTCCGGCGAGGTAAGCTGAAGAATGGGAGAGGGGGGGGGCAAGTGGGCGATCTCCCTGGTACTCTCTGGTGCCTGCCACGGGGAACTCTTGTGCGGCCTTACAGGTATTCCCAGGTGATACCGCCCTCCAAGATTTCCAAGATATAGGAGGCGTCCGCTCTTGTATGGTACAGCTGCACGAAAGATCACTGCTTTGGGGCGAAGTGGATTATCTCTCCCCTCACCCGATCCCGGTCGAGGGCATTCCCTGCACCAATTATTCCCCTTGTGCAGTCCTCCTTGATATCCTCTGTTGTGCACCCCACCCCCCATGACTCATTAACATAGGCCCCCAGTGCAAAGTATGTCTGTCTCTCACGTGGGGGTGGGGGGGGAGGAGGACAGCCACTTTCCTCCGACCAGGTGGCCGGAGACCTTGCCAAGAGGAATCCGCTGATATTGCGCCCCTGCTCTGGAGCGAGCCGAAGAGTCAGGTCGTGTCTCCCTCCTCCATGCGCCCGCCTCCTCCCCGTTGATCACCAAATCTTTCTTTTCGCACACGCCGGTGGTCCCATTTCCAGACCTGCTTCACCACCGTGCAGCCGTAATTTAGCCCAGGTCTCCTCTGCCGATCGCAGGCCTCACCCCGGACTTCGCTGGCAATGCCGTCTCGCGTTGTGCCCACATCTCTCCCGAGACCCAGTACTACCTGTATCGGCAGCGGGATCGGAATATTAATCGGATTTAATTTGGGGAAAGGAGCTGGTTTGCGGAGCCACTTTATTTAGCGGCCATCTTCAACGCTGGTCAGCCACACCCCCCTATTTTTATGATTTTTGTGTTGATGACATTAGCACTGTCAACATCTAAAGCTGCCTCTAGCCACTCTTATTAAATGGAGCATTCAGCAGCATGAGGTTTAGCAGTGTGACTCACTCTTTGGCACATTTAAATGGTAGTTTCCCCAAATCCACACATTCGAGACATGCAGAAAACAAAGGCATAGATAAAATGACCACCAAAGAAACAGTGAATGTCTTTTATGCATGTAGAAGCTCACCTTATGTGCAAAGTAGAAGATGTTTACCGAAATTGTGCAGAAGGTAACTTGATTAAAAAGTATTTCATCTTTTCGAATGCAAACGATCCTTGTGAAATAATCAGATACCAGTTTTTAAATCATCAAGAGCAAACTCATCTTGTGAATTCATCAGACACTCATTTTCAAGTCATCATGAAATCATCAGGGACAACCTCATCTAGAGGAGTCAACAGATACTCTTTTTAAGTCATCCTCAAATCATCAGGCACAAGTTTCTGAGCTTTGCTGATGGCTTCAAGAGCTTGATGAAATCTAATGATGTGAAAATGACTTCTAATGTAGTTAGATGATCATCCAATGACTCTGGGATGACTTCTAAAGTAATCCTGTTTGACATGGGATAATGAAACACTATTTTTCTTCATACAGTTGACTGCCGATGTGTCAAGGTAAATTAGATAAATGGAGCAACCTAGTGTGTATTGCATATGCTTTGGAAAGCAGGTGCTTAGAAGGAGTGGGCAGGGCTTTGCAGGGCAGGGAGTGGAGTGGGAGGGGGTAGCAGGGAAGACCTGGCAGGCATGGGGAAGCACTTTGTGCTCTGCCAAGAGGGGGTATTAAGCAGGGACCTAGCCAGCCTGTGCTTGCATCCTAATCTGCATATTATTTTACCTGCCAGATTTTTTAGCCTGCAAAATTGGACCCAGTGCTGTCGCACCCAGATAATCTGGGGCCAGGAATACCATGCATCTTCTGATTGGGGGGGAATCGGAAGCCCACTTAGGATGTCTCATTAATCACATATTTCTTCTTTCCACAATTCCTCAATGATTTAAACATTTAGGGCCCGATTCACAAAAGTAATCTGAGACAAAAGTCAAAATTTACGACTTTTAGTATTTGCAGAAGGCACTTTTTTGGTATTCACAGAATTCACTTACGACTCCTATCTTAACGTCCGCACTCAGGCCGGGATTTCCGCACCCAGAGTATAATTTACGCCTCCGGATCGGAAATTCTGCACTTGGTCCGGAATTTCTGCCCCCAGGCCAGAATCTCAGTTTCCGGGATGGAATACCTGCATTCTGGACGGATGATCATTTTCCTCAATGTTAAACACCTGTCCAAGTGCTTACCATAACCCCCACCTGCATTACAGGAAGTCAATTAACACCAACAGCAAGACCAGCACCACAAACCACATAAAAGCAGCACACATTCAAGGAACAGGTTTGGCCTCAGAGAGTTCCTGTTTTACTTCTCTGTGCATCACTACTGGAAAATGTACCAACTGAGGAGGAAGAAAATTTCACAGAGGAGGAGACCACCAAGATTGTGGAGTTCATTGTGAGGCACCACAAACAGCTACATGGTCTCCCCCCTTACTGCACCAGTGGCACACAGAAGGCAGCTCTATGGCAGCATTTAGCCACTGCTGTCACAGCATTGGGGGAGGATGTGCGCACAGTCTGTGACATCAAGAGGAAGTGGCAGGATGAAAAGAGGCGGGTGAAGGAGAAGTACGCCAGGATTCAGTTGGCCAGAGTTCTCCCTGGCCCACAATTCGGAACCCGCATCTGTCCCACCCCCACATGTTCCATGGGCTTCCTGTGAGTGATGTCCGCAACATGGTACCAGGTAAATGTGATGACAAGAACAAGTACATAAAATGACTATGTTGCACCCCCATTGTGATTAAGGAAGTTGTCCAAAGTTTACATAAAAATATAGTCAGTCCGAGGCTGATGTGTTTCCCTCCGTATGTTGCACCACAGTCCCAGAATCCTTTGGATTAGAAATGGCAAATCCCATTCCCACTATTAAAACATGGGCCCAGTACTGCTGCCGTATATTCCTAACACTGTTAAGTAGCAATAGACAAAGTGCCCCTTCCACTTATCCAGATGCACCCGGATCAGTCAAAAATGTCAGGGAGGGGTGGTGCGGTGCCGAGGAAAATCTACAGACAACGGAATAGGGAAAATAAAACAAAATCATCCAAAAAATAACTCACATTGTGCTTGCTGCATCACCAAGGACAAGGTGAGAGAATCCTTATGTGAAGACATTTCTATCCACTATTCCGTTGTCTATTTCCCACCCTGCCCCGCCATTACACCCCCAATGCCCCACTGCTCCTACCTGCACCGGCTGCGGAAGTACTTCACAATACTGTTAAAATGCAGAAGATATGAGGAAATGTCAGACAAGTTACACATGTACATTTTCAATTTGGTCACTTTTCTCTCTTCTCACCTATTGACACATTCAGCCAGAGTACAGACAACCACAGTAGCAGAGGTCCCAGCATCTTCTGGGAGGAAACAACATCATCCAGAGCAAGGCATACCAACCTCACTAACTGGTAAGTCAAACTGATCAGGAGATGGTCAAAATGCATACATTGTCAGCAGACAACAGAGGGACATATAGGGCCCGAATCTAAAAGGTAACTGGAGATGAAAATCTAACTTTACAACTATTGGAATCCTTAAAGGACATTTACCTTTAGCAAATTACATTTGTGAATAGCGAAAAAAACAAAATAGGATATCTAGGCTCTTCATACCTTTGTGATTTGTGAACATTACATGTGTTCCATCAACAGTTCCAGAACTGTGAACTCAATCCTGGAATTGAGTGGCACAACAAGTCAAAAAGGAGTCTCCACTATATTGCAATTGTTTTTGTAGACAAAATCTAGAAATCCAATGGTAACAAATATAACAATGATGAACAAGAAGTGAGATTCAATTGTCAGGAGTATTGAGAATGCGTCCAGTGTCCAAATTATAATGTTTTTTCAATACATGAAATTGTCCAGTCAACCCAGCTTGTCATATTTGTTAACATCAGATTGGCCTGTTTTTTGCCCATAAACAAAACAAATAATGGACCTTACTTTAGGAATTGTTGCGGTGTCAATTTGATAGACATTGCTTCTAGGCAGTGGGGCCATTATAAGTTGAATGTGGGATCAATCATGATATTTAGTGCCACACACTTCTGCAACGGTAATGCCCACACTGCTTGTGCTTATCCTTTGTGCCTGAAATTGAGTGCATCACATGTGGCAGCTGAAATGTAAAGTTGCAAACACACTTATCATTGTAGGTCCAATGATGTCGTCACAGATTCCAGTACACCCATTGACTTCTGCTACAAGGTTGGCTGTGACATCTGGTCAGGGACCACACACTGGGCAGGTGCAGGGCCATGTTAAGTAAACCCAAGAATAATGTACATGAGTTCTCATGCTCATCAAATGTGCCTTTAATCTCCGCTGTATGTTGTATGTGTTCTACATCACTGTTGTCCTTCATCACAACAGACCTACAAATGGCATTTAACCACATACCAGATCACACCATGGTAGCTAGTGAAAGGATGACACAAAATGTATGCCAAGTCAGTGCAGAATGGACATAAAATAGTATAGTGTCATATTAAGTGTACTAGACACAACTGGATTGTAATTCAATGATATGAAAACTCTTGCAAAATATCAATGGACAAATCCTATTGAAATTGGTGTCGATGAGGGTCGCACTGATGCCAGTTGTGTACTTTTGTGATGGATGTATGGGCTGCTAAGGTGAATCTTGAGGAAGTTAAATTTTGAAATCTCTTGGCTGAAAAGCACAATGCAAATCCAATGTAGGCGGCAACCATCAAAGCTTCTCAACTTACCCACAATGTGGGATCCTACTCAAATGTTGCATTCTGCTTGCCTCCTCTTCTACTGTATTCACCTATATAAGTGAGTGTATAACATATGTGGTGAGGATGTCTGCTGTACAAGACATCATCCGTTGTCAGCTGAGTACTACCATGATATTGTAAATGGATTATGGGAACAGAGGACACTCAAAGGATGGACACAACAAATTTGTGATCTCTCAGTCCAAAATGAGCTTTGTGACTTCATGTGTAGGGAAAAACAAATGAGACACAATATGTACCTGACTATTGCACATCTCACATATAAACTCTGCAATGCAATGTTTGATCTGATTTGCAAATGTGAAACTAGTCAGCCTGGTGATGTACACTCCCTTCGACTTGTCAACTGACAACACTATACTCATGAAGCATGATGGTCGTGAAGGTGTAATCAATGTAATGCGGATGTGTCCTGATTATGTATCCCCTTCCTCAAATATCAGTAACCTTCTCATACATGTTTGTGTATTGATGTGTCATCTCATTGATGTCAGTGCTGCGTGGAGGTAACAGCTGACAACTGCTGCATGTGAGCAGGGCCCCACATGTAAAGTCCATGAGGTAATTGTGAAAGACACATACATGTTAGCTCATAGCTACCATCTGGTGTATTAAAATATGGATATGCATGTCTCATCACAGCTGCTGACAGGATGACACCAGTGCAGCGTACAACAGCATCCCGTGGAATGCAAGACATCCTGGCTGCAGCAGTGAAACCCTCTCACACCTGTCCATCAGGTAAGTGTGGCGTGAAGTGTTTCCCTATCATAGATTCCAAAACCATGACAAAAATCCAAATCCCCTTCTGCATAGAATCTGCAATCGGTGTTTACAAAGTTACATACATACCATTTAATTTTTATAAGTGTCACATGTGCCTGTTTGTAAATTAGTAATGCAGATCATTGAGTATGGTGTTACTTCCTTCTTCAGCTGCTGGATCGGGGACCACTTCATCAACTACACCTATGAGGAGCCAGGTTCAGCAGCTGACATCAGGGGAGATCGCAAATGGACACAAAGCTGTGGCTGGAGCTGGTGAGTTTGCGTGTGCATTGTACATCGCCATTGAACACCTCAGTGCTATGGTGTGAGCTGTCACTTGTAGGGGTACCCAAACCAGGTCACATATGCTTCATCTGTTGATGCACATTACAGTAGAACCAACCCTTGTGTTTCACCACATCTTATACTAGGTCAAGTGCTTATCCTGTTCCAACCTCTGTGTTCCAGGTGATGATGACGATGAGGAAGATGGACCTTCTACCAGTGTTGGGCGACAGGCAATCAAAGGGGAAAATCCACTGCTTCTGCAGGCAGTAATGTCTGCTGCAAGTACTGTGCAAGAGGAGGAGGATGAAGTACCTGAGGAGGCTGAAGAATTTGACAATGATGAAGACTATCTGTCCATCCTCTCAAAGGATGACAAATCAGATGGCCATGGCCAGAAAATTTCCCACATCACCCAAATTTGGCTAGGCCTCACACCCTCCGCCCAGCAAAGTGCCTCAGCCTCCAAAAATAAATATTGCCTGTCCTCAGCATAGAGCTAACCAGCCACAGCTCACACACACCCCAACACATACATCACTCCCTCACAGCCCTCACATCCAGTACAGATGTGGTGGTTCCCCGACAAACTCCTCCCTATACGGTGTATAGCAGGCATTCTCTCCACCATCTGAGGGAAGCACCAACCCTGTTGTGGTGCAGGTATTCCCTGGGCACCATCCACCTGCCACTTTCCCTGCTGTTGGACCTGGCGGTATACATAATCTCCGATTGCAGATCATATGGTCCGCATACGAGGCATATGCTCCACAGACGGAGAGCACGCAGGTGTGCCGTACGTTGCGAAAACGTACCGGAACCCATTCTTTCATACAGGAAATGACATACAGGAAGTGGAAGACAGGAAATACATCACAGGAAGTAGTTGACATCCATTTTGTGTTCATTCAGATTCATCCACCATCACAGATAAAATCCTCTGCCATCCTGTTGTTCTGTAGCGGAAAAACCTGATATGACAGTATAATAGTAAATCATAGACAGGAAACAAAAGGTAGAACAGACCATTTAATTTGATTTGTGCTGGGACAAGGGGGGGGGGTGGTGGTCTGGCACCACATCACACCACAGTTTAGTTTTCTCCTTCGTTGCATTATGGTACATGTTGTCCATATTTAGTGCTCAACACAAGAGTTGTCTGTTGTGATACGGTAAATTTGGGAGAAGCATTGCTGTGTATCCCAGGCCCTCTGGGGTCGATTCGGGCCGGAAAAAGCACCGACCGACTTGGATCCGGAATTTATTCCGACCGACACATACCTGTGCAACCCGACCCGCCAAGTACGATGAAAAGCGTGCAAAACCCGACCGACTCGTACGGAACACAAGCTGAACAACCGAGCCGCCCGGAAAAAAGCAATCCGGCCGGAAAAGCACGCGAATCGAACCGACCGACACGGACCCGGAGAAAATCCGACCGAAACGTACCCGCGAACTCCAACCCGCCAAGTACGATGCAAAGCGTTGAAAACACGGCCGAGTCGCACGGAGGACAAGCCGTATGACCGACACGCATACAAAACTGCGAGACGAAGCAACACAAAATACCGCGACCGACGCGTACGCAGCACAGAAAACAGCACAAACACAGCGTGAACGAATCGGAGAAGCCCGTACGAGACAACTGCAGGGTCCGACTCGGTCACAAGAACGTCTCCTACATGCACAAAAAGTACTAAGGGAAAATACACAAAAAAGGCCAAACAAGCAATTTCAAAGCCAATAAATACTGGGGGGGGGGGTGGGGACAGGGAACAAAGACACACCCACAACTCCACCCATATAAAAGGACACAAATCCCTACCATGATCCTTTGCAAATTCAATTTACCTGCCAGCACGCAACAGACAGCAACCACACACCCACAGCTCATCCTTCACACAAGCCACACACCATCTGCACCCCAACAAATAGCAACATCACATACACCCAGCAAAACACACACTCACACACCTTCACCTGCACACCAACACACACATCACTCACCATCACCATGCCCCCAAAGAAGAATCAGAAGTTCCTAGATTGTGAATTGGAAGTCATGGTAGACGAGATCCTCAGGGTAGAGCCATAGCTGTTTGGTTCACTGGTCCAACAGACTCCCATCTCCCAGAAAACAAAGATGTGGGAGAGGATCGTCAACAGGGTGAACGCACAATCACCATGTTTGCGCACAAAGACTGACATCCAGAACAGGTGGTATGACGTGCGCAGGAGGGTACGGGAGCTGCTGAAGAAGGATTACCTCCTGAGCCAACACACCGGCAGTGGCCCTCCTGCCAAGCCAGTATACCTCAGGCCCTGGGAGGAGAAGGTGCGGGCCATCCTACCGCCAGTGAGCGTCTATGGACTAGAAAACATCCCAGAGCCTGGTGAGTACACAACAAATGTACACAATGTTCTGCCACAATACACACACATCACTGTCAAGGGGAGAGTCAAACCATGCACCCTTAGCAAATACACACCAACCACAACAGAATCATCCCAAAATGTCTATGTCAGTCAGATAAACACAACACATGCCATCTCATAGTGACATGTAACTGTATCATCACATGTACAGACACAACTACAGCTAGGCAGTGGCACAAATATAACTAACAAACACATCCAGACATGTAGCCACCACTACAACACCACCACACAGTGAAGCCCACAGAGAGAAAGGAATCCTGGGTATGCTGGGCAAGTCAGTCTAGCCAATAGCACCATGGGAGTGGTAGTCACAGATATTGCTCACCCTCACAATTGGCCCATCAACACCACCATGAACCATGCGCACAGCACAGGCAGTGGAAAACAACTGACAAGATGGCTGATACTGGCTACTGCTGTGGGGAGCACAAGGGCATGCTGGGAACTGCCCACCAACCAACAGCAGGACACCACTGTCAGCCATCTTGCCATTGCTCTCACACTAACACACAGTGAACTCCACCCAAAAGCAAGTAAGTATGGGCATGCTGGGAAGTGGGGAGGAGGCAATAGCATGATGGCAGTCGTAGTCACAGCTCAACATCCCCCACCCACATGGCCCAGCAAGCTCACACTCATGCATGCACACCCCAGAGAGTGGAAAGGCCCATCAAAGATGTCTGACACTGGTGCTCTGTTGTGGGGAGCACAAGGGCATGCTGGGAACTGCACACCAACCAACAGCAGGACACCACTGTCAGCCATCTTGCCATTGCTCTCACACTAACACACAGTGAACTCTACCCAAAAGCAAGTAAGTATGGGCATACTGGGAAGGGGGGTGGAGGCAATAGCATGATGGGAGTGGTAGTCACAGATATTGCTCACCCTCACAATTAGCCCATCAACACCACCATGAACCATGCGCACAGCACAGGGAGTGGAAAACAACTGACAAGATGGCTGACACTGGCTACTGCTGTGGGGAGCACAAGGCCCTGCTGGCAACTGTGCAACAACCAACAGCAGGACACCACTGACTAACATCCTGAAAGACAACTTGCACTCCCTGCAAAGCAAGCACGTTCCATGGTGGGATATCTGGCTGGGTGGGAAGGAGGACTCACAGCCCTGACCATAGTCACAAGCACCTCCCCCCACACACACCCTCAACACAAACTCAACCTAACCCACCAGGGAGAATGCAATGCCTCACATCCTAACTGAAAAATCCACAAAGAACCACCACCCTGGCTCATGCCGTGTGAAGCACAGGGACACTCTTGGGACTTCTAGCCAAACAAACGACAGTACAACACTGTCAGCCATGCTGCCGGCACAGGCACACAACCCCACAGGGAAGCAGAGTCAAAGGGAAGGAAGCATGGGCATGCTGGGAATTGGGTTGGAAGCAATAGCATGATGGCAGTCGTAGTCACAGCTCAACATCCCCCACCCACATGGCCCAGCAAGCTCACACTCACGCATGCACACCCCACAGAGAGTGGAAAGGCCCATCAAAGATGTCTGACACTGGTGCTCTGTTGTGGGGAGCACAAGGGCATGCTGGGAACTGCACACCAACCAACAGCAGGACACCACTGTCAGCCATCTTGCCATTGCTCTCACACTAACACACAGTGAACTCCACCCAAAAGCAAGTAAGTATGGGCATGCTGGGAAGTGGGGTGGAGGCAATAGCATGATGGTAGTCGTAGTCACAGCTCAACATCCCCCACCCACATGGCCCAGCAAGCTCACACTCACGCATGCACACCCCACAGAGAGTGGAAAGGCCCATCAAAGATGTCTGACACTGGTGCTCTGTTGTGGGGAGCACAAGGGCATGCTGGGAACTGCACACCAACCAACAGCAGGACACCACTGTCAGCCATCTTGCCATTGCTCTCACACTAACACACAGTGAACTCCACCCAAAAGCAAGTAAGTATGGGCATGCTGGGAAGTGGGGTGGAGGCAATAGCATGATGGCAGTCGTAGTCACAGCTCAACATCCCCCACCCACATGGCCCAGCAAGCTCACACTCACGCATGCATGTGAGAAGTTGGCCTGGTATATGCTGTCCACTAATTATAGTGGGCACCTTGCACCAGTCCAAACAACCCCTTATTGGAGATAGGTTAAAGACAACCTTTTGTGAAAGCTATCCTAGTGGTAGCTATGGAGAGCAGCCTTCAGGCCAAGTCTTGAAGGAATGTAAAGCAGATTGTTTTACCAGTCTATAATCTCTTGAGTGACCAAATGAAAGAGGACCACACCAGGTATATATTCAAAATATATGTATTTATTACTAAACACACCCCTCTAGTCTCTTTATGTGACTAGAGTTCAAGTACATTAATTATAAGCAAGTTATTCACAGTAATAGCACAAATACACGTTTGAGCCCTAGGGCGTACCAAACCATATACCAATAAAGTGGTATAAGAACCACGACTGAGCTAGACACAAGGCCTAGAGCCTGTAGAAGTGCTTGGACCACAAGGAACCACCCAAGGTAGTGACACAGGGGACCCACGGGGGATGCGTGCAGTGTGAGAACACAGCCGCGAATCACCGTTAACTTCTATGGGGAAAGTCGCGGTTGGAAATTTAAAGAAAAGGGACACTTAAAGGAGGACTTGGAGCAAACCCTTTGAGAACTAGGTCGTTCTAGAGTCTCTACCCATGGGAGCACCGGAGTATTCGTGTTACCTCACCCAGGGAAGCCGGGTGCATAGGTGCCTTTCGGGGTCGGGTTTCGTCGTCGATTTGAATGGCGATCTGCTGCAAAGGGTTAACATGTCTCTCCCTCTAGAAGGGTGGAATGCTACCCCCGCCGCCAGAATTGGCGGGGGTAGTATTCCAAGATGTTTGACACCAAACACGACATGTTTCTGTGCAGCCATCCCAAAGTTAGCATTTAACGCGAGGTGCTTCAGGTAGGTTGACGGTCGTCTTGACTCTTCAGCCACAAGGTCCAGAAGGAGTTGTCGGTGACCAGGAGCAGGATTTGGGCTGGTACACGATGTCTGTCGAGTGCTGAGGTGTCAGCGACCGGATTGGACCCAACAAGCCTTGGCAACGGCAAGTCTCGATGAAGATGAAGATTGACGATGGTGCAGACCAGCAAGGTCTGAGGAACTCACCCAGCAAGGGTAAGTGAGGGCAAGCCTGGAGCAACCAGGAAGCCAAAGTAGAAAAGGATTGGCCTTCGTGAAGGGCTAATAGCCAACAGACTAGCAACCGCGAAGGAGCCTCGAGACGGTGCACGTGGAGCTGGCTCACAGGACACTCGTGGAGTGGAGGCCAGTGATCTTCGGTGCAGTCGGTGCTGGAGGCGGGGGCTACTCGGAGCCCAAAGCACAACTTCGTGGGAGTCCAAGAAGAGGATGCACTTGCAAATGTGCTCGGTGTCCAGGGGTCACGGTTCCACGTTACCCACAACAGCTACGGGCCTCAGCTTCGCTGGGGAATCAGGGCAGACTCGGGGAAGTCTGGAAATCCACATCTGGTGATGCAAGAACTTCGGCGTCCAGCGGGAGCTTCAGTGATGCAGACCGGACAATTGCTTCATTGGTGCCTGCCTAGCAGGGGAGTCACTCCTTGACTCCAAGGGAGATTCTTCTGTCCTCTAATCTTGAGTAGAGCGTCGAAGGTCCAGGATTCTGTATCTATGTTTCGTCCAAGAGTATCTAAAGTCCTAATGACTGGGATCCCCTACTTATAGTAAGAAAGGGGGTTGGACTTACTCTGTGGTCCCACCTATGGGTGGGTCAGGGAAGAGGGGTGGTTACACCCATTCCCTTTGTCCAGTTTCGTGCCAGAGCAGGGGCAGGCAGCCCCTGCAACCGGTTTGAACTGGCATATGCACAGGGACACCAAGTGTGCCCCCAGTGCAGGACTTCAAAGCACCAGGAGGTGCTCCCGCCCAGCCCCAATACACTTTATCCTGTCTGGGGAGGTGGTTACACCTCCCTGTGACAGGAAACCTATTGTCCAGGCCTCCCCTGCTGGAGTTTCGGTCAGCAGCAGGAGGCCAGACTTGTGTCTGTGGCAGCAGCATCCATTTTGTGATGCCAGGGCTTTGGAAAGAAGTTCCCGGGCAAGCCAGGGTTAACATGTCTCTCCCTCTAGAAGGGTGGAATGCTACCCCCGCCGCCAGAATTGGCGGGGGGGTAGTATGCCAGGATGTTTGACACCAAACACGACATGTTTCTGTGCAGCCATCCCAAAGTTAGCATTTAACGCGAGGTTATAATGCACTTAAGAGTATATGGTCAGGCTGCACTACAAACAGCATCAGAGAAGGGTCTCCGACCGCTGCAGAGGGGCCCTGCTCATGCAGGGGCACCCTCTCACATAAGAACCATGCACTCTGCCTTCAGGATTGATAAGGCCTGCCATAGGAGTGACTTATAGGTTTATATGTGTGTATGTATGTAATGATATAGGTAGCCTATATCATAGTAAGGGGTGCATGCACCACCTTACCCAGGCTGCAGTAACAGACCTGTGGTGTCCTTTTGGGTGGCCTTCCAGGGGTGGCACAATACATGCTGCAGCCCCTGGTAGGCCTCTGAGGTGCCTATGCCCTGGGTACATAGTATACCATATACTAGGGACTTATAAGGACACTCCAGATTCCAATCAGAGATGTGCCTAATGCACATGGAAACCATTTTATAGAGAAAGCAGATAGACTGGGGCCCTGAATAGCAGGATCCCAGTCCAACTAAGTCATAAACCAGCAAAACACCATAAAAAAAAGTGGGGGCAACCATATAGTCAGATTCCACCTTCCTACAATGCACACCCCACAGAGAGTGGAAAGGCCCATCAAAGATGTCTGACACTGGTGCTCTGTTGTGGGGAGCACAATGGCATGCTGGGAACTGCACACCAACCAACAGCAGGACACCACTGTCAGCCATCTTGCCATTGCTCTCACACTAACACACAGTGAACTCCACCCAAAAGCAAGTAAGTATGGGCATGCTGGGAAGGGGGGTGGAGGCAATAGCATGATGGCAGTCGTAGTCACAGCTCAACATCCCCCACCCACATGTCCCAGCAAGCTCACACTCACGCATGCACACCCCACAGAGAGTGGAAAGGCCCATCAAAGATGTCTGACACTGGTGCTCTGTTGTGGGGAGCACAAGGGCATGCTGGGAACTGCACACCAACCAACAGCAGGACACCACTGTCAGCCATCTTGCCATTGCTCTCACACTAACACACAGTGAACTCCACCCAAAAGCAAGTAAGTATGGGCATGCTGGGAAGTGGGGTGGAGGCAATAGCATGATGGCAGTCGTAGTCACAGCTCAACATCCCCCACCCACATGGCCCAGCAAGCTCACACTCACGCATGCACACCCCACAGAGAGTGGAAAGGCCCATCAAAGATGTCTGACACTGGTGCTCTGTTGTGGGGAGCATAAGGGCATGCTGGGAACTGCACACCAACCAACAGCAGGACACCACTGTCAGCCATCTTGCCATTGCTCTCACACTAACACACAGTGAACTCCACCCAAAAGCAAGTAAGTATGGGCATGCTGGGAAGTGGGGTGGAGGCAATAGCATGATGGCAGTCGTAGTCACAGCTCAACATCCCCCACCCACATGTCCCAGCAAGCTCACATTCACGCATGCACACCCCACAGAGAGTGGAAAGGCCCATCAAAGATGTCTGACACTGGTGCTCTGTTGTGGGGAGCACAAGGGCATGCTGGGAACTGCACACCAACCAACAGCAGGACACCACTGTCAGCCATCTTGCCATTGCTCTCACACTAACACACAGTGAACTCCACCCAAAAGCAAGTAAGTATGGGCATGCTGGGAAGGGGGGTGGAGGCAATAGCATGATGGGAGTGGTAGTCACAGATATTGCTCACCCTCACAATTGGCCCATCAACACCACCATGAACCATGCGCACAGCACAGGGAGTGGAAAACAACTGACAAGATGGCTGACACTGGCTACTGCTGTGGGGAGCACAAGGCCCTGCTGGCAACTGTGCAACAACCAACAGCAGGACACCACTGACTGACATCCTGAAAGACAACTTCCACTCCCTGCAATGCAAGCACGTTCCATGGTGGGATATCTGGCTGGGTGGGAAGGAGGGCCAGATGTCAACCAAATACAACCAATGCAGACCATGTTCACACCCCAACATTCACATAGAAATGCCCACATAATGCAGGACAATGTGCTACACCAATATCAACCCCTGACTGTGACAACTTAGGACAATGCAATGTACAGGCCCGCATCCAGAGGCACAGTCACAACTGTCAGGTGTGTCACCCATTGATGCCTGCAGAAACATAACATACATTGTGTGTGTCTCCCAAAAACAGGTGATGATGGGGACACAGCAGCAGACGCTGAGGAGTCCCAGTCCCAGGCTCAAGAGGATACGGAGCTCACTGGTGTCGAACAGCCTCTGCCCTCCTCGGATGAAGATGACCAACCTGGCACCTCCGGTGCAGGTCATCATGCAGCACCAGCAGGACCACCAGCTGCACCCCTGCACCCACCCCTCCAACGACTGTCACCACACATACCATTCCTGCCGACATGGACAGAACAAGGAGCACCACCACCACCAGCACAGGGACCCTGGACCAACGTGGTCCCATGGACACCAACACCACCAACAACCCCCAAGGGGGACCAGGGTCACCTGTGCGTGCCACCGCAGGCACTGCACGTGTCGGCAGGGGTGGTGGGAGGGGTGGGAGACAGAGGTCGCTGCTTGCAGAGGTGTCTGGTGTGCATGATGACCCAAAACTGGCACGCATAGCCGATGCGTACCAGTCCAGCACCGGAGATCTCAGCCAGGTAGTGGGGCTCCTCAGGGACATCAAACAGCAGCAGGCTGCCCATCATGCCCGCTTGGACTTACACATGTCCCGCGTGGAGTCCAAGTGGGACACACTGCAAGAGATGACGGCGGTGCATCGGGACATATTACAATGCCTCCACCAGATGAGCAGCAACCAGTCAACACCTCCCTGTGTGCCAACAACATCTGGTGCTGAAACAACTGTCACTGCCACAGGGAGGGAGGATGACTCTGGCGGAGAGTCCCCTGCACCACAGCAGCCTGCACTTGAGGGGCCCCCCCAAAGAAGAGGGGTCGTCCGAGGAGGGGCAAGTGAGAGGCCGATGGCCATGTGCAACCCCCAGGAAGCCAGAACCTGTTCTGGATTAACAACTTTTTTGCATAAACTGTTCACCCTGTTCACTTCAACACTACTCCCACACATGACATGGGGAGTACAAGTTGGACCAATGTCTCATACAACTGTGGCCCCGATACAGGGGATTTTGGCTACCAGGACTTTCAATTCACCTAGGAACTTCTGATTGCAATCTAAATGTACAGCACTCACCATCCTGTGCACTATTCACACAAATGTATCACAATAAACACACTAATACACCATACTTGCCTCTGTTGTGATTCCAACGTGGTTACTGTCATGGGGATGATGATCTGATAAATTACACTGTGTATGCGAACTGCTACAGCAAGTACAACACAGGCATGTGAGTCATGGCAACGTGAAACATATCAGGGAGACACACCACCAGGGCTACACAACACATACACACCTAGGCCATCTGACTCATTGCCTACACTTATGTTGCCAGGAAAGACGGTGCAATGCACAGACACCACACCTATTCACAGTCTCAGTCAAGTAGCCCACTGGTGCAGTAGGCAAATGTCAATCAAATGTGTGACCACAGACAACGCACATCACAAAGTGAAGCACAGGTTTATTACACATTTGCAACATGTCGTAACCACTACAGATGCAAGGTAATCCCACCTGGCAGCGGGCACACTGTCAACAACTGTAGAAGGAAGGAAGTCCATGGGTGTGGCGCACATCACCTGTAGGGACACGACAGCTACCACCCTGGAAGTCGAATCACGTTGTCGGGGGTCACAGTTGACCAAACGAGTTGGAAAGTACCCTGTGAAGGACAGAAATGACACACAGTCAAAAGCAATGAAGAACAGGACATAACTGCAATACTCATGCCCAACACATGTCACAAGATACCCACCCAGGACCAAGTTAGCATGTCAACACTGTTGGGGAGTACAGACTACCTGTAAGCACACATCGCTACACACATACAGTCATGTAGCCCATGGACACACTCTAACAGCACCAGAGCACCACCAACACATATCATGCAAACTCTCATCATTGACATGACACCTCAGGATACTCACATTCAGCTAAAGAAGTTGGTGATGAGCTGTGTGCGGACATCACCATCATCATCATCATCACTGGCATCGTGGTCCAGGCCAGGATCCTCCACAGGTGGCGGATGTTGGTCATCATCCTGGATGAGAGGCAACTCCTTCCGCACCGCCAGGTTGTGTAGCATGCAGCAGACGATGACAATCTTGCACACCTTTGCTGGGGCATATGGGAGGGACCCTCCTGTCTTGTCCAGGCAGCGGAAGCGGCTCTTCAGGAGGCCAAAAGTCTGCTCAATAACTCTCCTGGTCCGACCATGTGCCTCATTGTAGCGCATCTGGGCTGGTGTCACCGGGTTCCTGAGGGGTGTCAGCAACCACGGCATGTTGGGGTATCCCGAGTCACCTACGGACAGACAAGTGCACATTAGCTGACTTGGACAAGTGGGCGCAATACTACAGATCAGAACACACACAATGGTACAAAGTCAGTACACACCGACAAGCCAGGCACGCTGGTTCTGCATCCGTGCCATCATCCTGGGGATGCGACTACTCCTCATCACAAAGGCATCGTGTGCTGAACCAGGGAAACGGGCACACACGTGTGAGATGCTCATATCTGCAAGACAGACCACCAGTGCATTGACCGAGTGGTAGTGTTTGCGGTTCCTGTATGCCTGTTCATGTGCCTGTGGTGGTACCAAAGCCACATGTGTCCCATCAATGGAGCCAATGACATGCGGCATCCTCCCCAGGGCATAGAAGTCACTCTTCACGTAAGTGAGTCGTTGGAGTCTAGGGAAATAGATGTACTGGTTCAGGTATATCAACATAGCCTCCAAAACATCGCAGAGCACACGGCTGAACATGGTCTGTGACATCCCACCAGCATTCCCCACTGTGTTTTGAAAGGTACCAGTGGCAAAGAAGTGTAGGGCTGCCATCACCTTGGCGGTCAGCGCTGTAGGATACGGCCGGCCAGGCTGCAAATGGGGGTCCAACCGCACGGCCAAATCCTCAATCAGCTGCCTGGTGAAGCGGTACCATCGGATGCTGTCACGTTCCACCATTGTTGCCAGGTCTGGGAATGGTCTATGGACAGCAGGAGCCCTGCAGTGCAGAGGTGAAGAAAGAAATATTGTCAGTCATCCCACATATGTGGCATTGAACACACTCAATATCACATGAGACATCATTATGAGGCACAAGTACATGATGTGTGCAGTTCCGTAAGGACATGTATGGTACATACATAGCCAACATCTGACATCACAGTTCAACAAGTGGCATCAAGAAGTCCCAGGTTATGCCATTGGATATCATGAGGCCGTGTCACAGTTCCCATCTCCTGCTGCCACGTTACAAACACCCCCCACAGTGACATGTGCGGACAGATGTGCCCCAGGCATCACAGCTCAACGACAGGCACATTCCCAGGGACCCTGTATTGCCACATGGACACTGGCATGACATGGTGTATCATGTATACACCACAGCAAAACAACCATGACCCCCACAGGTAGTGGTTCCACTTGCCTCTGCAGGACAGACATGGACTTCTGTGACACACACACGCACAACATCAAAGTCCATGCACAAACAACGTGGATGTTGAGATTGTCTCCCATTGTGCACATGAAATCAGAGACATTGTAAACACTACATGCACACAGACTGTGGAGGACCATCACTATTGTGCCACTGGGTCACCCTGGGTTAAACATACCGTCCCACATGGGACTCAGGGGGTATGTGACATGACATACACATACACCACCGTGAAATGTGACCATGGCACATGCACAGATATGAACAGTTGCACATCACAGTGGTCATGTACACCAAACACCAAGGATTCTGTCCCCATGAACACGTGCACAGCCTGGGGGTGGCTGCCCCCAAGTGACACCCACAGAACAACATGTACACCACCATACATTGAATAGGAAATGCAGCCTTACATGCCTTAGGATACAGTTTGGACAGGCTGTGGTGTTGTAGGTGTGCCCCTCACTCCCTGGGTGGTATATGTGGATGGCATATGTTCATCTGTAACAGGAATGCTGACATATGCCAGTCACTTGTTCAGGGATGCGTTGAACAGCAATGGACCGATCGGTGCGCCCGGCCGGCCCATTGCATTCAATGTGTGCGGGTACGCGTTGTACCAAAGATACGCGTTGAACAGCAATGGACCGATCGGTGCGCCCGGCCGGCCCATTGCATTCAATGTGTGCGGGTACGCGTTGTACCAAAGATACGCGTTGAACAGCAATGGACCGATCGGTGCGCCACGGCCGGCCCATTGCATTCAATGTGTGCGGGTACGCGTTGTACCAATGATACGCGTTGAACAGCAATGGACCGATCGGTGCTCACGGCCGGACCATTGCATTCAATGTGTGCGGGTACGCGTTGTACCAATGATACGCGTTGAACAGCAATGGACCGATCGGTGCGCACCCATTGGCTATGGCCTGGCCTGGCAACGGACGCGTTTTCAGATTTCGAATGAGTCTGATGCTGTAAATTCAGTTGGTCACCCACAACAATGTTGCAAAATCATGTGTGTCATGAAGTTGAAGATTTGAAGGATGCTGTGGGCGTGTGTAAGTGCTGCAATTCCATGGATTGGGCAGATTCAGAAGATGCAAACGACTTGGACCTATCACTTTGGACACATGGGACAGTATCTGCCTCTGCAGCACACATATAATGCTGGCTGTTCCCCTGAGAGCTCACTTGCCTGCACTACATGCTCCAGGACGACATCTGCCACTACACTGCTGCTGTCTCTGCACCCTCTGGACCCTGCAATGGCACGTACTGTGGAGAGAGCCCCAGCCTTCAGCCTTGAGGAGAACCAGGCCCTGCTGGACAGCCTACTTCCACAGTACAGCAAGCTGTATGGGACACCAGGGGAGCAGGTGAGTGTTCTGTGCACTGCCTTTCTAAATGTGCATGTTGTCTGACTAGCAGGGCTAAGAGTCTGCACGCCACTGGCTAGCAGGCTCACTGAGTAGTTGTCACCCACCATAGTGTGTAGTGACAAGCACTGTACAGGTATGGTGCAGTGACAGTGCATTTAAACAAGGTTTTACTTCCCAGGCAATGATACCATGTAGTAACTGCTGGCATACTGTCCATGGCCAGCGTTGCACTGCCTGTGAACATAATGTGCCCCTGTGATTGAGAAATGTATATCCAACTGTGTCATGCACGGATATGTTGCATGTGTAGTAATGGCCTTTTCACTTTGTCATCCTCACAGGTTAATGCCCATCGGAAGCAGGAGATCTGGAAGGACATCGTCCGGGCTGTCCGGTCCGTGGGGGTCTACAAGCGCCGGATCCGCAACTGCCAGAAGAGGTGGCAGGACCTTCGGGGCTGGACCCGGAGGATTGCAAGGGTCCAGCTGAAGCTGTCGCCTCCTCGCAGGAGGGGCGGAACCCGGACCCTGACCCCCCACATGCTCCAGATCCTGGCGGTGGTGTTTCCAGACCTGGATGGGCAGCTGAAGGCCAGACAGCAGCAAGGAGGGGGTGAGTCAAAGACTGCACTGTGAACTCTGTATTACATGCTATGTGCCCTCCTCTGGCCGGGTTAAACTTCCACAGTACAGCAGTCATGTTGTCCAGGAGCCATGTCCCTCTATTGTGCACTGCCCACTCCTCATCTGATACCCAGGTGTGGCCCTTACAGTCAGGGAATTGTGTCACTTGGGTACTGTGTCCTTGCAGTTTGCTTGACTCAAGGTGGGGGACAGCATCTGTTTCCCTAACTCTGTTGTGGGCATCATGGGTGGGTCCAATGTTTACACAATGCCTGTGTTCTGACATGTAATCTGCGTGTTGCTGTGATATGTTGTCCACTTGCTGAGCTGATCCACCACATGTGCCTGGGGTATCTGGCACACACCCATGCTACGGGTGGGAACAATGTTTGGGGCCCAGGAGTGTGCATATTACATGTGTCTCACATACATAGCCAGCTGCCTACTGTCCAGGGATCATCCCTCATTCATGTGGGGCAGGACAGTCAGGCCTACTCCAGCCCATACAATACACTCTGGACTCCCACTCCCGTGTATCAGCTGACACGTTGTTCGCAGTGATTTGTCCCCTCAGGTGTCTGCCTCTGTGTCAGTGTGCTGTGGCTTTGTTGCCAGGTCTGCTGGGGTGTTTCTCGGTTGGGGCTCAGCATGCCACTGGAGATGTGACCATAGGAGACGATACTTGAGTGACACATAGGTGTTTGATCAGCTGACCGTGCAGACTGGGGTATGCAAATGTGAAGTACAGCCAGCTGTTTCCCATTCACAGCAGATTGTGAGGTGCTCAGGTTCAGAGGGTAGTGTTGCAGGTCTCCCCTATGTCCAATCGGTATGACCTGGACAGATGAGGGTTCAGATGATGTGGTGGGTGGGGGATGTACATGTGCACTTGTTCAGCTCCAGGACTTGCATTCCCCATGACCTACTATTGTGACACAGTGCAGAGTGTTGTTGTCTGGCTGCCCTGCCCATGTGACTGGAGACAGTGATGTATGACTTAGCAGGCATGCATGTGCCATGGCATGTGTCTTCTTATTAGTGATCCTGCAGGGGAGTGACATGTGCTACATGCACACCATTCTGGCAATGGCTATCAGGACATGGGTGCATCATGGTGTCTGTCGCTGGTATGCATCACATGCAGTTCCTATTTGACTCTGGGCATCCCTTTACATCCGGAAACCTGTACTGACTCAGTGGCAAGAGTTGTGATGTGTGCATGTCCACATGCTTCACCGTGTCCTCTGCACTGTCCAACTACTGTGTAGGTGGTGCATGTGTCCACACTGGGGTATTGCCATACAACAGATACGAGACAGATGGGTGCAAGGCCAGGTGGGATGTGAGTGCCATGGTTGACCATCAGACTGACAATTGGCTTCTCCTGTTCAGTTAGGGCACTTTTAGCAATGTTCAACTAATGATGCCAGTGCTTGCTATGTAATGTGCTGTACTTACTGTGGTGTGTGCGTTCAGTGCAGGTGACTGATGTCTGTCTGTTTCCCCATTGTTTGCAGATACATCCACGGCCACAGGAGGGGACAGCTCCACGGACCAGGAGGAGCCGGAGAGCCAGACTGGGTCAGCAGCCGAGGAGTGGTCGGAGGGACCCAGTGGCACGGAGGGCGAGGGGAGCCACACCGAGGAGTCCTCAGCAGCATCCACCTCAGCTGAGGACCAGAGCAGCTCGGAGGATGACTCCCTTATGGAGGCGGGTGTCAGCAGCCACCACACCCCAGCTAGTGTTGCTGTCCCCGCCACCACCACCACCACCACCGCCCTCCCATCGGCTCCCATTCCCCAGGTCCGTGGAGGCTCCCATGTTTGGGAGCATGTCTCCTTCGGGCCAGGCACCGCACCCCCTGCCCCTGTGTCCCCAGCTGCCCTGAGTGAGGAGTCTGTGTACCTCCTTCGCCAGCTCCATGTAGGCCAGACAGCCATGCTGAATGTCCTCCATGCACACACCGCTCTGTTGACTCAGCTGGTGTCGTTCATGGAGGGCATCTCATCGGGCATGTCTGACCTACAGAGGGGCAATAGGTCCATGGACTCCTCCCTGACGGCAGCAGTGTCCCTCCTCAGACAGTCCCTCACCCCTCCTGCCTCTGCTCCATCCACACTCCCCAGCACCTTACCCGTCCCAAGTACACACACACCGGCACAGGCACACACCGGCACAGGCACACACCAGCACAGGCACATCCAGCACACAGACACACACGCCACAAAGAAGACGCACACGCACAGTCAGGGGACTGAAACCAGACTCACAGGGGATGGGGCCCTGGAACACACACACGCATCCCCAAGCACTGCGCAGTCCTCAGTTGCCTCTCCCTCCAAAGCCCCCTCCCTTGCCTCACCTGCAACCCCAAAGTCACAGCGGCTCTTCCTCTGTGACCTCGGCCTCTTCCCCTCCGATCAAGCTGATCCAGCATTCAGGGGGAAGAGGAAGCCCACCCACACGGAGCAGAGTGCCCCTCACCCCCGGACACCCTCACCCAGGCGCAGACGTACTGACGCCCCCACCCGCAAGTCCCCCCAGAGTCGTAAGAGCAAGACCCCGCCACCGCCCTGCAGCTCAGGCACCAAGTCTCCTTCCTCCATCCCTCAGGACACCACTACACAGGTGCCCCCACCACACCCTGCCCCAGGTTCCCCCACCCACAGATACACCATCCCCAGGAGGATCAGGCCTTCTCCCCCTGCCACTTGCTCTCCCGGCACCACACCCCCCACTGCGCTTGTCTGTGCCACTGATGTGGTGAGGGTGTCCTCCCCCTCTGTCCTGCCCACCTTGCCTGTTCCTCATTCTCCTCCCCTGGAGGTAGGCACTGCAGTGGAGTCCACTACCACCCTGTCTGACTTGGGCACTGCAGTGGCGGACCTGTCCACTCCATCTGCACGGTCCACTGCAGTCGTGCCAGCACACACACCATCAGAGCCATGCCCCCAGTTGTGCCGGCACACACCATGTCAGACACCTCCACTGCAGTTGTCAGTGGGTCTCCAGCACCCAGCAGCCCTTCCCTGCCTCCTCCTGGCGAGCCGTGATCCTGTCCCTGCGGTGCCTGGCCTGCCCCCCCCGGTTGCCCCTCCTAGTGGATTGTCCCTGGTTTGGATCAGTGCAGGCATGCGTAGGGTGACATTTGCCACTGTCACCCTGTATTGAATTCCTTGATAGACTGGCCATTGGCCTTTGTTGACTCATTACTATTTTTACAGGTTTTGGACACACATATGCTGAATAAAGCAATTTTCTGTTCTCAAATGCTTTTTATTCTGATGTACATGATGTTGATGATGCTGACCATGCCCTTGCAGCAGGGATGGTGATCTTTGGTCTCATGAAAATGAAGTGTCACTGGGCAGGGACCCATGTGGTCCAGGGGGACTGTGTCCTATCCTGTGGTGTATCCATGCCATCCTTAACAGCATCTGAGGTTGTCATGTTATCAATATTTGGCAATGGGATTTCCTAATTACATTAGCTATGTCACATCTGTGGCTTCCACCCCTGCACATCTGTAGTGCTTGGCATTGTTCAATTAGTCTACTTCCCTGACCGTGTGGCCATCTCCACTGTACATGCATGTTTGGGCATCAATGGTGAAGGACTCATCTGTGTTGTCAGTGCAATTTGCTATACATGTGTGTTGGATCTGTGCTGATGATTTCGTTGACACTCCCATGACCAGGCTGATGTGATGGGAGCCTTGATTTGGTGCTAATTGTTGACTGTGTGACCAAGTGTTCTGCTGATATGATGGCACCCTACTGATGCGACATATGGCACAGCTTTCCTCACATAGGAGACGAGTCCCCTCATGGCAGTGTGTACTTCTGTGACATCGCCTGCGCCCAAGGTGTGTTTTGTATGAGCATGTCTGTGTTCACTTCCATTTTGCTGTGCATGCTGGGATCCCTAGTGATGTTCCTGTTTGTGATGCTTGCAGAGTTGACCTATGTTCCCTCAAAGTCTTCTCCCTGGGTTCTCTGTGATGTGGGTGCATGGCACATTACTGGTCATCAGGGTGTCACCCATAGGTGTGTTTGCTGTCAGGGCTGGGTTTGTGGGCAGGCGCTGATGGGTCACAGTTAGGATTCCCCTTGGCACTTGTTGTTTACTCCTGTAATGTGATTTCCGGTTTGTGTTAGCTTTCATTGGTTGTGACACGTTGTGTGTGTGACTGCTGGCACTCCTCAGGGTCAGGGCTGCAATGTTGGCAGTTGTCCATGTGTGTTCTTTGTGGGTGACCTTGGCTTCTTCATTGGTGTGTGACTGTGGCTGGGATCCCATTGGTTGGTGTGGTGTTGCCGTCATGTCCATGTACAGCGTAGTGTGCAGTGTGTCAGACATTTAGGAGTCTTGTTGAGTGGCCATGTGTGCTGTGTTTCTGCACCTTGCTTCCCACCCACCCCCCTGGGATTGTCATGGGTGCATGTGCAATGTCACCAGTGCATGTGAGCTTCACTGCTGCACATTGTTGGAGGTCAAGGTGTGTGTTGTTGAGTGTGTACAAATGAGAGTTGTTGCCCGGCAAGACCCCTGCCTCCATGTTGGGCTTGGCTTACTGGCCATGCTGATTGATTTGTGCTTGTGTAGGTGTGCTGGTAAATCTTTGCTCAGGATACATGACTGTGGTTCCAAGTGTGAACGACATCTGGCTTTGTCATCACAGTGGGATTTTAATGCAGCCCAGGGTCACCACATTGTGTGGGCCCTGGGGGTAGTGCTGTGGTGCCTCGGTGTCTTACTGTGTCGGTTGGTGTTCCTACATGCTTGTGTGACAGGTGTGATTTGTGCTCCCTCTCATCTGACAATGCCTGATTGCCCACATAGGGGAATTGGATCCATGACTTACCTTTGTGTGGCACTGTATGCACATCTGTGTTTTTGGTCTTCAGGCCTCCTCATGTGTTGTGTGGTTGCCTGGGGACACTGGTCCCCCCCCTCACCTGTTGTGTTTGATGTGCAGTGTGTGTCTGCCTGTTTGTGTTTGTGCATCAGCACCACTGCATTGGCATATCTTTAGTGTGACATTGGCTGTATGTTGTTTGGTGTGTTTCCCCTGCTGTCCCTGGTACTCCTAGGTCATCAGTCAGCACAATGATCATTGTTTGTGTGTCCCATTGCTGCCATGGTATGGTATCTATTCACCTGACATCTACAGTCTCCACAGGGTATCTGCATTAGTGTGTCCATTGTTGCAAATATGTGGGTCTGCATTCTGATGGTCACTTCTGTCATTGTGTCATTGATGAATGTTGACAGTGTCAGCCCCCATGTGTGATGTTTGTCTGCAGATGGCCAAAGGTATGTCTCATTTGCACTGCACTGTTTGCATCCCCAAATCTATGTTGCAATGGGACACCTGCACTACTTTGCCACTGATGTGTTTGTTGTTCTGTGACCAGGAATCAACCATGCAGTTTGCCTGTAGCAGCTTTTTCTTTGTTCACACTTACATTGTGCTCACTGTGATGATGGGGGTTTGGACCCCATTGCCACAATGTTCAAAATGTGCTTCAGCTATGGACCCCAAACTTACATTTTGGTCACTGTGATGATGGGGGTTTGGACCCCATTGCCACAATGTTCAAAATGTGCTTCAGCTATGGAGCCCACACTTACATTTTGGTCACTGTGATATTGGGGGTTTGGACCCCATTGCCACAATGGTCATGGCCTGCTTGCATTGTGGGGGCCACACACATTTATGTGTGGCACATGTGATAGGGGGTCACATTGTATGTTCAAAGTCATGTTCTGTGTTGTAGGCATTTGACACAGTCTACACACGCTTGTCTTGGTGTTGGGGGGATGTCTTTATGTTGCATTCTTTATGTTGGTGTGTGCTTGTTGCGACATGTATTAGCCATCCTGTGAGTGGGGGTGTTGTTGGTGGTAGGCATCTGGCACCCCCTGGGTAAGGGTGGTAGTAGTGGTAGGCATCAAGCCTCCTGGGTAAGGGTGGTAGTAGTGGTAGGCATCTGGCATCCCCTGGGTAAGGGTGCTAGTAGTGGTAGGCATCTGGCACCCCCTGGGTAAGGGTGGTAGTAGTGGTAGGCATCAAGCCTCCCCTGGGTAAGGGTGGTAGTAGTGGTAGGCATCAAGCCTCCCCTGGGTAAGGGTGGTAGTAGTGGTAGGCATCTGGCCTCCCCTGGGTAAGGATGGTAGTAGTGACAGGCACCCAGCCCCCCCTGGGTAAGGCTGGTAGTAGTGGTAGGCATCTGGCACCCCCATGGCTAAGGGTGGTAGTAGTGGTAGGCATCTGGCACCCCCTGGGTAAGGGTGGTAGTAGTGGTAGGCATCTGGCACCCCCTGGGTAAGGGTGGTAGTAGTGGTAGGCATCCGGCACCCCCATAGCCGAGGGTGGCAGTAGTGGTAGTCATCTGGCACCCCCTGGGTAAGGGTGGTAGTAGTGGTAGGCATCAAGCCTCCCCTGGGTAAGGGTGGTAGTAGTGGTAGGCATCTGGCACCCCCTGGGTAAGGGTGGTAGTAGTGGTAGGCATCAAGCCTCCCCTGGGTAAGGGTGGTAGTAGTGGTAGGCATCTGGCACCCCCTGGGTAAGGGTGGTAGTAGTGGTAGGCATCTGGCACCCCCTGGGTAAGGGTGGTAGTAGTGGTAGGCATCAAGCCTCCCCTGGGTAAGGGTGGTAGTAGTGGTAGGCATCTGGCACCCCCTGGGTAAAGGTGGTAGTAGTGGTAGGCATCTGGCACCCCCTCGGTAAGGGTGGTAGTAGTGGCAGGCATCAAGCCTCCCTGGGTAAGGGTGGTAGTAGTGGTAGGCATCTGGCACCCCTGGGTGAGGGTGGTAGTAGTGGTAGGCATCAAGCCTCCCCTGGGTAAGGGTGGTAGTAGTGGTAGGCATCAAGCCTCCCCTCGGTAAGGGTGGTAGTAGTGGTAGGCATCAAGCCTCCCCTGGGTAAGGGTGGTAGTAGTGGTAGGCATCAAGCCTCCCCTCGGTAAGGGTGGTAGTAGTGGCAGGCATCAAGCCTCCCCTGGGTAAGGGTGGTAGTAGTGGTAGGCATCTGGCACCCCCTGGGTAAGGGTGGTAGTAGTGGTAGGCATCAAGCCTCCCCTGGGTAAGGGTGGTAGTAGTGGTAGGCATCAAGCCTCCCCTGGGTAAGGGTGGTAGTAGTGGTAGGCATCTGGCACCCCCTGGGTAAGGGTGGTAGTAGTGGTAGGCATCAAGCCTCCCCTGGGTAAGGGTGGTAGTAGTGGTAGGCATCAAGCCTCCCCTGGGTAAGGGTGGTAGTAGTGGTAGGCATCCGGGCCCCTATGTGTATATGTGGCATTGGTGATGGCCATCCCGCCCCTATGGTGCTGCTGTTGCTGGTGTAAGTAATTTCTGCATCCCTCTGTGAGTGTGTGATATGTCGTGTACGTGTTGTTTGTTTTTGTGGTTGGTGTCTGACTTACCTTCTGCGCCGTACGCGTCCGTGCCTGTTCCGGTAGTAGATGTAGAATATTGGTAGGATCGGAACGAAGGAATTCATGGTTAGTTCGTCGCGTTCGTCTTTCTCGTTGCTTCGCCTCGTCCTCGTCGCTGGCGTGTTCGTCTCGTAGCCGTGGATCGTGTTGTGGCGCGAATCGGAGCTTATGTGCTTGTCTCCCGGAAGCTTTGACGTGCCGGACGTAGCGACGGGTTCGGCGCGTACGGGGAAGGGCATCGTACTTGTCCGGCCGGACGGGCCTGCATTTTCCCTTCCGTGCGACTGGATTCGGCGTTTCCGGATTCGCCTCGGTCGGAGATCAGGACCTGTATTGGGTGAGTCCGACTGGGTCGGAATCTATGCTGTTGTGCGCATCGTACTTGCTCGTTCGGAATGATTAGCGGATCGGTCGGGAAACAGGCATTCGCATGGCTTTTTCCCGACCGAATGGTATTAGGTGCGCCTCCGACCAAGATCGGAATCGGCCCCTTTGTGCCAGATTCATCCAGAACATCATCACTCACCATCATTTGTGGGGAGTCAAATCAGTTGGGGGCAAAAACGCAACAATACAATAATTAGGCCCTTTTGTGATTCAGACACCCATTCTCAAAAGGTCCGGGAAGGTCTCTCAGAACATATACAACTTATCGTCTGAGTCAATAGATTCCTTAGGGACATCCACTACACTGATTGCTGACATCAGCACATGACTTGATGCACGGTCAATCTTTTGACTCCTGTCAACAGCTGCGGTTTATATGCAGTTAGTGTGGCTTGCAAAGTAGTCTCAGGATGGAATTTTTAGACAGAGTAGTAATTATTCAACTTTCATCATTGACAACAGACTGCAAACCACATTTTGTCCATGACACAACTGGTTGCTCATGTGAAAAAAGTGGCAACCAGCTGACCGCGGACTTGCATACCCTGACCTCTGTTATGTGCAATGACCTGGTTGCCCGGATTCTGAGCTAGCCGAGGTACAAGAGGTATGTATAAGCCATGCGTTAAAGCTATATTGTGCAAAACACAACAGGCTAATATGATCTGGGACACAACTTCAGGGGAGTATATCAGCACACCCCCTGTACGGTCAAGACATCTGAATTACAACTTCAACAGACCAAAAGCGCACTCTATGATGGCTCGAGTTCGTATGTGTGTCCTATTGTACCTATGCTGAGGTACAGTGGTTGGATGTCTGTAAGGTGTGAGGAGTTGAGGGGAGAGTGCATATCCAGCAGTGCCTGAGGAGGGAAGATAGGGCAATAGGTTACATTTCCCTCTTAAATTTAGAAAGAACATGATCTATACTTTGGTACATGCAGTGTCTGTTGAGACTGTGTATGTGGCTTGAAGATTCTTATTGTACAATGGTTGTTAATGGAAGGTGGCATTCATACATTTCATTTACACATATCCCTCATTTTTTGTGCTTGGTACTTACCCAGTAGCCACATGTTGCCAAATTCTCCCGCAGCCATCCGCTGGGCAAGGGGTGACATACGGAATACAAAGCTGTCATGGGTACTGCCTGGAAACTCTGCATGTACATCAATGAATCTCCCACTGGCATCACAGACAGCATGCACATCGATGGAATGCCATTGGTGTCTGTTGCAGAATATGTGTGCAATGCGGCGGGGTGGCTGAAGGGCCACATGGGTACAGTCAATTGCACCCAGCACACGTGGGAAGCGGGAGATCAGATAGAAATCCCTAGCTTCCCTTTGTCTCCTGTCCAGTGTATGGGGCATTCGTATGTGGAGGTGGGCTCTTGAATTGATGTAGCTCAGTACCTGATGCAAGCACCGTGACTGGCTTGCCTGAGGGATGCCCACAAGGTCATTGGAGATCCTTTGGAACGACCCCGTTGTAAAGAAATGGAGAGCAGAAAGTATCTTGAGATATGCTGGAATGGCATGGGAGCAGCAGGTCACAGAGTCAAGTTCCTGCTCCCAGTCACATACCATCTCCAAGATGACTTCTAGAGGGAAACGTTATCTGGCCCTGACATCTTGGCTGGACATCCCTAATAGGCTTAACCTTTGTCTGAATATTCTCTCTACTCTCCTCCTTCTCCTCTTCCTCCTCAAGTCTTCTTGCCGCATGGCAAGGGGCAGAGCAACAAACACATTCAGTGACATGTTGGAAGATTTGTGTGCGTCTGCACTGCTTTCATATGTGCTGCAGGGCTGGGATTGGCTGTTGGGCTGCAGTGTGTCAACTGGAGCATGGTGGGGGATGGTAGGCACTTGGACAGGTTCTTAGCATTGAGGAAAATGATCAACCTGCCAGAATGCGGGTATTCCACCCCGGAAGAGGAAATTCGTGCCCAGGTGTGGAAAATACTGGCCCAAGTGCAGGATTTCCGATCCAGAGGTGGAAATTCCGCTCCGGGTTCGGAAATTCTGGCCAGAGTGCGGACGTAAAGATAGGAGTCGTAAGTAATTCTGTGAATACCAAAAATCGTAAGTGCCTTCTATGAATACCAAAAGTCGTAAATTTAGACTTTTGTCTCAGATTACTTTTGTGAATCGGGCTCATAGAGCTCCTGCTTTGGTACTTTTCTGAAGTCTGTAATTGCATGTTTTCGTTTTATTCATTTCAATCCTGAAGGCAAGGTGCTGGGTTAGAAGTGTGAGGGTGCCCCTGCATGAGGAGCAAAACACCCCTTCAAACCCCGGAGTTGATTCACCAGGCTTTGTAAGTGCGGTCAGTCATTTTGATACGTACAGTGGCCATCCGTCATTACGCGATGGCTAACTGTATAGTGGCTGTGCCGAACCTGGGCATGTTTGGTTTCAGATAAAGTCAAGAACAAAGATAAATAGGAGAACACGCACAACCTATAATCCGTGGTAATCAAAGTACTCCGTTTGTAGCGTGCTCACGGGGTATCACTCTCTGACCAACGAGTGTAATGTCCAATGTAAATGTAGTGTACCCTGATAGGGCCCGTCCCCCTAGGAACTGCCAGACCCCCAATATCCGTGGTTGATTATATTACAATGTTGCACATAAATGAAACACCAACGGTTTTTCAGTAAGGAGACAATGTTTTAATCGTTATCTGTTATTAATATTCACTTAAAGTCATTGCTTAGTTTCAGCAATTTTATGTAAATCCATTGAATTAACAGATACTAAGGACAGAGGATATTAACCCCAGATATTGGAGGTCTGGCAGTGCCTAGGGGGATAGACCCTATCAGGGTATGCAACATTTACATGTTTGGTATCAAACATGTTGGAATCATACCCCAACACCATCATTACCGGTGTTGGAGGTATGATTCAATGTACTGGGGGCTCCTCCGGAAAGCCCCCAGTATGCCTTCCAGCAGGCTAGTGCTGCTGCTGACCCCACACACGCTTCTGCCCTGCTGCTGCTGAGCTGAGCTCAAGCAGGGCAAGGTAGAGCAGTAGGTTTTCTGTCACAGGGAGGTGTGACCACCTCCAAGATAGGACTTAGTGCACTGGGCTGGGGGCGCTTGCCAGCACCACCAGACTGCTTTGAAGGGCACATTTGGTGCCCTCATGCATAGTCCAGTTGGAACCAGTTTTGGGAACCCTTGGCTCCCGCTCTGGCATGAAACTGGACAAATGACATGGGAGTATCCTCCTCTCTGTACAGCCCCTCCTCTGGGAGGGACCCCTGAGTTGTCCTAACCCCTTTCTTAGAGAATAAAAGTGCTTAGTGGGTCCTCAATTCATTGTGGGACAAGACTCAATCCTGAACCACGTCACTCTTCGACCGTCTGGACAATGAGGGATTGTACAATTTATTGATGATGGAGCACATCCTTAATAACTGTCCAAATCAGCAGCTGCACCAGTACCTGTTGGACTCTGATCTGACCTCTCCCCAAGAATTGGGAAAGAAGGCAGACAAATAGGTCCGCACCAAGGTTAAGCAGAAAAACAATGGTGGTGGAGGTGAACAGAAGAAGCAAGATTCTTCTAAGGCCCAAGAGAAGGGTGGGGAGAAAGGTAAAGACAAAAAGGAGTCTTCACAAGGTCCCCAAAAAGTTTCCTTTTGGCAGATGTGAATCTCAGCTGGGGAGGGGTAACTGGCCCTAAAAGAGTTGTGGTTTCCCCAGACCTTCCTGTGGACTGTCTGTTGGACAATGACTTAGAAACTTCAGCCTGGTCTGAAGTGGAGCTCAGGACACATGCAGAGATGATGGGAATCTTTGCAAGTGCATTTGCTGTTACTAGGGCTGAGGCCAAATAGTTAACGCACTGAGGAAGCTCTGGATCCTGGAAAAAAATGGACCAGCAAGCTCCCAAGAGAAGGAGCAGTAAGGGTAAGGAATTATCTTCCTCCCAGACTCCTAGTGAGGATCAGTCTCCTGAGGGAGATGATCCTAGTCCCTGTGAAGGAACTGTCCTAGAGGAACTTGGGCCTGACGTGGCAGAGTTCTTGGTGGCAGGGGGCCCTTCCAAGGCAGGCTTGAGTCTGGAGCAGAACTCCTACACCTCTCTTGTACAGCTCAGACAGCAAGCTGCTGCTGAGGAGGCAGGTAGTGTCAGTGGGTCCCATAGGATCTATAGGTAAGATGGGCTTCTGTTCTCTGAGTGTAGAGACCCCTAGCCCGGTGCTACCTGGAGGTTGGTTATACCTCAGAAATTCTGGGGTTTTCTTCTTTCCCTGTCACATTCCCTTTGCAGGACATCTTGGGCAAAGCAAGACTTGGGACAGGCGTGTCCCTCATTTTCACTGGCCCCACATGTCTGAAGACACCAAGGAGTTTTGTCGCTCCTGTGTCACTTGCCAAGCCAGTGGTAAGTCAGGTAGCACTACAAAGGCCTGCTTAATTCTACTCTCAGTAGTTGGGGTTCCCTTTGAGAAGATAGGGATAGACATTGTTGGTCCCTTAAGCCCTCCAACAGCTTCTGGACCCAGTTACATCCTAGTGGTGGTGAACCATGCTCCTAGGTATCCAGAGGTTATTCAACTTAGGACCACTACAGCTCCTGTGGTGGCTAGGGCCCTTCTGGGAGTCTTTTACAGAGTGGGCTTTCGTAAGGAGATCTTGTCAGACAGTGGCACAAACTTCATGTCTGGCTACATAACTGCAACTCCCCCGTCCTGAGGAAGACCCGCCTGCAGAGGATATAATTTACCCTCTTTGCACCAGGGTCGAAACGTCAACACTCTCCCCCAGTGGGCCTGTACCTGACGTCATCCCAGCCCTGCCTTTTCACAGATGAATGTTCTCTGTGCGCCATCAGAAAATCATGAAATGAATATGTGTAAATCCATAAGTGACAGGCCTGTCAAAACTGATGCCACTATGAACCACGACCAGTTTTACCAAGGATACCTGAATGTATAATTGATTAGTTATGTAATTTACCTGTTGGATTCCCCTCCTTTATATCTATCTTACCACACAAGCACTTTTCTTTTTCACACTCCCCTTGGAGCAACCTCTTTCTCTATTTCGAGCATTGAATATGGTGATCTGTTATAAAAGTAACTAAATAATAAACGGTCACCTTTGGAGCGATATTTTGTGCCTTTGTGTTTTTCGAGGATATACTTATTTGCATTATAAAGAAAATGGTGGTACATTAATGATACAAATGCCAACTCTATATGTACCTGATGCCCTTTGACTAATGAAATGTCTTTCATAACTGAATTGTAACTTCAAAGAAGTCTAGGACCATTGTTTCCTATACCAGCTGCCACATGGTGACGCTTTTTCTGTGATTTAGAGATAAGCAGAACAACAGTTGTTTTATTACTTCAATATACATTAAAACAACTAAGACTTGCTGCCTAAGCCATTCTTACAGCTTTGAGGGCCTTGAACAGTCTGAACTATCACACTTGTAGCAGTGTGATGATTAGTAGTTGTGCAAGTACTGTGATGGCAGCGCTGACAGGGGCAATGGCTGATGCAGACTGCGGTGGCCTCCTGACGAGGTCCCTAGCTCTTATTTTTATTTACAAATTAAGCACTGCTGCAAGGTTATTCAGGGGAGCCGCATTAACCCCCCAACCCCCTCCCCCATGCACACCTAGTTCCGGTGACCTTGCTCATCCCGGTCTGTGTTTGACTCACCCAGGAAATTCACAGGAGAGGGAATTCCGCATTTACGTTACATTTGATGCCAGGTGATTTGCAGATGCCGAGCCCAGTACCAAGCGTAGACACTGGAGTCATCTTTATTGAAGGGTTCAGCTTACATTTTTGAAAAATGTTTTGTATTACTGCTTGCTGCTCATTTTCCAAATGTTTCATATTATTTCACTGAAAATGTAAGCTTCATTTTAAATCCTTTTGCCTTCTTGATATCTTTTCATTCGCTAGTCTCCTAAATTGAAGGCAAGGATTCGATTTAAGATCGTCACTTATCACATGCTATTTTAAGGGATATAAGGTGTTTAGGGTGTGGGTGAAAGGTAACTGGCCGTGGACAGATGAAAAATTACATTGAACTATGTAGGATGAAATGCAAAGTAAAACCAACATGGATATATGTTTTTTAGAAACTGTGTAACGAGCCACAAGAAAATCAGGACAAAAGGCAACCCTGAGTGTACCAGACACATATTCCTGCTCCACATTCAATTGGTTGGTTTGATATGAGCTGAGGAACCAGCAATTGAATGTTAACAACAATAATATTTATACTGAGATTAATTCCTAGAATATCTGTCTCAAAGGTACCTCTGGGTGGGAGAGAGTACTAGACCTGCAGTGCGACCTGACAAAATAACCCTTTTTTGACAGCTAAAGACCTCCCTTTTAAATATTAGTTAGTCACCCGTATGTAGGTATTATAGCCCACAAGGAAGGGTGCATGTTATTGAAAAGTGGAACATGTAGACATCTTTAATGTTACATTGTCCCAACAGTGACACATACCCAAAAGCTATTTTCACTGTGGCAGACTTGGCTGCTCTTATGTAGAAAACTAGTATGCAGATTAAAATAGTAATACTGCTACCTCAGAATCGGACCAGACAGAAAAATAATGAAACCACTATTGTTAATAGCTATTAAAATTCCAATTCAACAGTGATGCTCTATTTTTAATAAATATAGGGGCACATGCATCAAGCTAATTACCGGTCGCAAAGGGGCTGATTCGCAGAATCGGCCCCTTTGCGACCGGTAATTAGCATTTTGGGATGCATCAAGCCCAAAACCATTTGCAAAACAGGTAATCACAATTTTTGTGATTACCTATTTTGCGAATGCAGTTAGGGAATCACAATTTGCGATTCCCTAAATACAATGACAAGAAGCATTCTGAGAATGCGACTTTGCATTAAGGAATCACAAATTACCATCAACTTCAAGTTGTTGGTAATTTGCAATTCCTAGAAAAATGCATAAAATTGCATTTTTCTAAGTGCCATGTGGCGCACACACATGCCCTTGGGGCATGTGTGTGCAACACATGTGCACACATGCCAATTTTGGGGATGCATCACGGTGGCCTTTTGGCCCCGTAGCACCCTTGAAATTGCACGCGCAATTTGCGATTACCTATTTGGTAATCGCAAATTGCGAAATGGTTTCCATTCATTCCTATGGGCCTATAGTACCCATAGGAATGAATGGAAAGGCATTCTCAACAGCGAATCACAATTTGTGACTCGCTAATAGGGAATGTGTAGGAATCGCAATTTATGTAGCGATTCCTTCATGCATAAGGAATTGTAATTCCTTACTTTGATGCATGTGCCCCATAGTTACCTTTTTCCTGCCTGAGCCTTCAAGAGGCTAATTAATATTAGCCTCTGATAGCTAGTCAGCCTGTACTTGGCCACAATGAGGAGTGACTGTGGTGTGAACATCCTCCCAGGAGTTACACTACAGGTTAATTTGATGGATAGGTCGAACAGAATGGGCAGAGATGCCTCCTTGGGGCTCAGCAGAATAGTTATCATGGGGGCCGTGGGCATCCTGTTGGTACAACAGTGTCAAATCCTAACTGGCAGGTCTCTCTGAGGCACATGTAACACTTTGTGCTCTTGAAAGAGATCAAACAAGACCAGTTAACAATTAGGCTTATCCCCTCTTTGTTCACTGAGGGACCCTGCTTTGTTTTACTAGACTTCTGTCTCCTGTTTTGCTGTGGGTCCAGGGCCTCCTTTAAACTGAATTTGATGTTAGATGTGGGAGGACATTGGTGATTTCCCTATGACACTCCCATAATCCACACACACTCCTTGCCCTCAAAGTCCAACTTTAGTGTGGTTGAAGATTTCGGTCATCTTGGCATTGCCCAGACGCATGGCATTTTGGGCCTGTTTGCCTTACTGTACTCCTAACAAAGTAGGAAAGGAGTGGCCTGGGAACACTGACTCTGTAGGCCAAAGAGGGACTAGGAGTGCCTTAATGTGTCTCTCACACACATGCTGGTGATCCCTAAGAAGCTAGGCCCTCACCTATAGACGTCATTTGAGGCTAGTTAGGGGGTCACAGCTGCGACCGCTATCTTGTTCCCTGCTACTCCTGGCACTTCCTTTGCGACCCTTGGCCTCAGAGGGGGCAAAACCTTTACCTCTTCTGAGGCCAGGGGTCACAAAGGAAGTGCCAAGAGCAGCGGGGAGCAAGTTAGAGGTCGCAGCTGTGACCCCTAACTAGCCTCAAATGACATCCATGTCCTCACCCAACCTTTCTCAGAACACTCTCTGGACCTGTGGAGGATTGGAAGAGGACTGGGCCTGCTGTCTGTGAACAGAAATGAGCCCTGTAGGATAGGGCCTGCTGACTCTTGTGCCAAGGAAAAGAAGTGGACTCTCAGGGTTGGTTGAATGTCCTCCTGTGTGGCTACAGGGACAGAACAAATTGGAAAAGGCCTTTTCCTGGAAATGCACACCTTACAAGTAACAACTGGACGTGGACATGACCTTTCCTCTGGCCTCTGCCGGATACCCTTAGAGTCCTTAAGTGCCCTCCCCTGAGGTCCGGGGGCTTAGAAGTATACTCCTGTGATTGTTAAAGCATCAGAATAAAGTATGGAAACCTTTAAAGACCATTCCTCCAGAGCTCCAATATCTCAGCGCAATCTGCCAGAAAAACTATCCAAGTGGCAGTTCCGCAGTGTCAGATTGAATTTCATCTTCGTCAAGGATCTCCGCACCTGTAAAAAAAAAAACAACTACATCCCATTCTGCACTGGTACTTGGAAAATCTTCAGCAAGATAGCTCCAGTGCTCTAGCAGGACCAACCTGCTTCAGGTATCCGGCGTTCGATTCCACTGTAGGGTCGACAGTTTCTTCAGCGACCCACTTGGGGAGAATTTTTCTTCTCAAAAAGTTACAAAGTCAATTTCTTCATTGGTACTTACAGGTCATTTCAAAAGCTTTTCTTCAAAAAAGTGATAAAGTTCATTTATAAAGTAGGAGTTTTTTTAACTCTTTTACTTTCAGACTTTCAGTAGGATCAGTCGACTTGGTGTATCCTACACGGCTCCATCGTGGTCAGCCTGAAAGTGCACCTTGGTCCTGGTCTACTGCGACATTTGACTTACATTGGGCACTTCATTTTTCCTGGCTTTTTTTTTACCTCAAATCTTTAAAAGTTCATGTCTTTGGTTCCCTTTATTGGATTTTGCTGTTATAGTCTTAGTTTACAGATACACAGTCTCTTTATTTTTAAATTGGTTGTGGAGTTTTATTGTGTTTTGTGTGACATTTTCTACTATGTATGCACTGCTTACAACTTTACATATTGCCTTTGATTTAAGCTTGACTTCTTTGTGTCACATAACCAGGGATTGAGCACAGGCTTATTTTGTTTAATTTATATGACATCTAGCAGTCGGTGGATTTATCCTTTGTGGTGGACACTTGTCCGCTTCCAATAATAATAATAATACGCTTTCCTACAATGCTGAAATAAAATTAAAATACACTCTGCAAAACAGTAAGATAAAAGGAGAATATTTTGTAAAATGTAAGTAATATCAGAATCAAAGAGGGCTATCTCATAATACTCCTAAAAAAAATGTCTAATGGAATACCCACACATGAAATTCTCAATAACGTGAGAAAAGAGTAGGGACCAGAAGCTGGAAGACTAGCAGACAAGTATTGGATGGCCATGATTATCAAATTTTGAAAAGGATTGGTTAAGATACAACTATTGCAGGCTGTGACCTGTGTACAAAAGGCAAATCCAATTGACTTACAGAAACACCCATAGAACATGAAAAATGGCAGCACTGTGTAGGATAGACATGAAGACAAAAGAAATACAGAAAACGACTATTGGCAAAGCCAAGACAAAGGGCTATTTGCTTCCTTCATCAAAGTTTGTATTTATGTTTGAGTGGATAAATGGGCGAATGTGAAAATGTGTAAAGACTTAGGCTCAAATGTATCACCAAATAGTGTGCGCAAATCACAGCACTGAACAACTTTCCAGCATGAGAATGTTTTTAGTGCAGAAAGTTCACCCTTTGTGCTGCATCAAAACCACTTTGCGTCGAAAAAGGTCAACTCCCTGGCAAATAATGCAAAGGGATGTGTTTGGGGCAGAATAGGACAAACAATCCAGAGACTTGACATAAAAACTGATTTTCTAAGATAGGGTAGCCAACTGTTGCATCAAAATGTAATGGAAAATGCAAACAGACTCACGTGTTCACATAGAACACCTGTGTGTTACATATGTGGTTTGCACAAACACACACATCTAAATCAGCTTGCCCCTAGTGTGGGTGTTTTTATGAAAGAAGTTGTAACGGAATGGTGTCCCATGAGTACAAACCTTTGACAACACCACTGGCTTGCTTTTGCGCATTGGCACAAGGTTGCATGTGGCGCTAAACAACCTTTTGCATATGTGCTTCCCCTTACATTATTGGCTAGCAGCTCTTTATAAATCTGGTGCTGCACAGTTCACTTTGTTCGTAAAATGCAGCACAACGTTTTCACACAGAACTCCACCACATGAATGATAGCAAATTTGGAACTTTGTTGGATGAGTGAGTGCACGGAAAGCATGACTGATTGATAGCATGGATACTTAACGGGTAAGTGAGTGCATGGACGAATGGTTGAGTGAGTGCATGGGTGGCAAGATGAATCAGTGTCATAAAAAAAAATTGGTGGTCCCCCAAGCCCAGGGGACCACCACCCCTGGGGCTTTAAAAAAACAATGGTGCGGGAGGGCTCTCTGCCCTCCCGCAGCTCCGGGACCGCCACCCCCGGGGCTTCTTTTTAAGCTTCAAATTACCTGTGTGGGGGGGCTCCAGCCCCCACATGCCCGGGACCGCCACCTCCCGGGGCACTAACAATTTTAAAGTGGGGGTCCGTTTCGGACCCCGAAGCCCGGGGACCACCACCTCCCTGGGGCTTTCAACAAGTTGGGAGGGGGCTGCGCGGCCCCCTCCTGGAGCCTGTGATGGCCCTGGGGACCACCACCCCCAGGGCCGGCTCCTGCAGTGTCCCGGGGTGCCTACCCCGGGACACTGTAGTTTGCTATGGCAGGGCGGGAGCCGCCACAGCAAACTTGCTTTGAATTTTGGAAGAGAGAGCAGAAACCTGCTCTCTCTTCCAAAATCAAAGCAAATTGCTTTCCCCACGGGGAGCTTCATTTTAGCAGCCCCCATGTGGAAAAGCAATGCCGGCTCCCGAGGGACGCGGGGAGCCGGCGGGACCATGGGGGGATTGGGAACCCCCCACGGTCCCCAACGGACAGGACCAGCCCCGGGGGATGGGCTCCCCGGGGCAAGTAGTGGCCCGGGAGGGGGGCCATGCGGCCCCCCTCCCCAAAAAAAATAATAAAAAAATATATAAATAAATAAAGGCCTGCCCCGGGGGATGGGGTTCCCGGGTCAAAAGGAGGCCTGAGGAGGGGGGCCACGCAGCCCCCCTCCTTAAAAAAAATAATAAAAAGTGTGGCCATGCCAAGGGGGATGGGGTCCCTGGGGCCAGAATTGGCTATGGGAGGGGGGCCACGCAGCCCCCATCCCGTTTTGTTTGAAAAAAAAAGAAAAAAAAAAAAGGGGTAAGGCCCTGGGGGATGGGGTCCCCAGGGCCCAAAAAAAAGGAAAAAAGGAAGGGGGGCCACACAGTACCCCTTTGGAAAAAAAATAATAATAATAAAAAAACGATCATGCCGCAGACCCCGCCCCTTCCTTTACCACTCTGCAAACGCGCCCCGTGGCGCGTTTGCAGATGGAGAACAAATTCCCCTTGAATACTGGGGGTCCCTGGGGGCCAACTAGCCCACCAGGAACCTGCAGTATGCGCCAGGGAGCTGCATTGCAGAGAGGTGTTCTGAGGCCACGCCCCTTTTACACCTCTCTGCAACGCAGCTCTGTGGCGCTTAATGGAGGTACATGGTGGGCTAGTTGCACCCCAGGGACCCTCAGGATTCAAGGGGAGTTAATCCCCCAACTTAAAATGCACCACGGGGCGTGTTTGCACAGTGGTGAAGGGAGGGGGCGGGGCCTGAGGTGACATGCGTGCAAACACGCCCTGTGGCGCGTTTTAAGATGGGGAATTAAATCCCCTTTAATCCTGAAGGTCCCTGGGGGCCAATTAGCCCACCAGGTACATCCAGAAAGCGCCACAGAGCGGTGTTGCAGAGAGGTGTAAAAAGGGGCGTGGCCTCTGAACACCTCTCTGCAATGCAGCTCCCTGGCGCATACTGGACATACACGGTGGGCTAGTTGGACCCCAGGGACCCTCATGATTCAAGGGGACTTAATCCCCCAACTTAAAACGCGCCACGGGGCGTGTATGCACAGTGGTGAAGGGAGGGGGCGGGGCTTGAGGTGACGTGTGCAAACAGGCCCTGTGGCGCATTTTAAGTTGGGGGATTAAGTCCCCTTCAATCCTGAGGGTCCCTGGAGTCGAACTAACCCACCAGGTACCTTCAGTCCATCATCCCCTTTGGTATCGCTTTGCTCGCCCTAAGTTGGCAGGGTAAGCCCAGACGTGGGTCCCTTGCTCACTTTGCCACTGGATTCAAGATAGCCTGGCTGATGAGGGTTTTGAACCCGAAACCGGTCCCAGGATGCTTGTTTCCGGTCCAGGGAAGACATGGCTTGGCAGTTCGGGCTGAACTGTTCCCATGAGGCACAGGGTCAGACTGATTTGCATATGGCCATGTCTGAACTGGGGTGGTGGAGTGAGCTAAAGAATGATGATGGATTAAACCCAGATCATTTGACTGGGGTGAGTGTTTGATTTGCTCTAACGCTCCGTCCATCATCCCCTTTGGTATCGCTTTGCTCGCCCTAAGTTGGCAGGGTATGCCCAGACGTGGGTCCCTTTCTCACTTTGCCACTGGATTCAAGATAGCCTGGCTGATGAGGGTTTTGAACCCAAAACCGGTCCCAGGATGATTGTTTCCGGTCCAGGGAAGACATGGCTTGGCAGTTCGGGCTGGACTGTTCCCATGAGGCACAGGGTCAGACTGATTTGCATATGGCCATGTCTGAACTGGGGTGGTGGAGTGAGCTAAAGAATGATGATGGATTAAACCCAGATCATTTGACTGGGGGTGAGTGTTTGATTTGCTCTAACGCTCCGTCCATCATCCCCTTTGGTACCCCTTCAGTAAGCACAACAGACTTGCATTGCAGAGGGGTGAAAAAAGGTGCGTGGCCTCGGAACGCCTCTCTGCAACTCAGCTCTGTGGTCCTAACTGTAGGTACCTGGGGGGCTAGTTGGGCCCCAGGGACACTCAGGATTCAAGGGGACTTAATCCTCAACTTAAAACGCGCCACAGGGGGCGTTTGCACACATGTCACCTCAGGCTCCCCCTCCCTTCACCACTGTGCAAATGCGCCCTGTAGCGCGTTTTAAGAGGTAGTTTTAATCCCCCTGCCCTATTGTACTAGGGACTTACAGAGGAGGTCATGCTAATCACAGGGGTACCCCAACGCATAGTGTACCCTAGTGTATGTAGGTGTTTTCACTGTATTCTAAGTGTATTTTAGCATAGCACTGGCTCTGGTTAGTCAGAGTCTGTTACCACCAGTACACGTCGGAAAAAGTTGTGGGCACAGGATGATTTTGGAACAAGGCCTCTTTCTGCTCCTCTGTTGGTTCTTTCTGCACATCTTTTGCTTCTTCCTGCACTTTTCTTCGTCTTTGTGGACTTCTGTTGCTTCTTTCTGCATTTCTTTTGCTTCTTTCTGTGCGTTTTTTCTTCTTTCTTCACATGTACTACCTCTGTAGGCATAGTTAGAAACTAGCATTTAAAAAACCTTTGAAATTCACTGAAAAAACCATAGGTTTTAGGGACAGTTAAAGTTAGTTGGACATTTCACTCGTACAAAACCTGTGAAATTCCCCCGTTATAGTTAGTTCAGCTAACTATAACTCACGCCCACAATGCACTGCTGATGACGTCACATATTACATCACTCATGACATGGTCAGTGACATCACTGATGACATCTCAAATGACATCACTGATGACATCACATCAATTGTGGTGCAGAAGATAGCTGCACCACAATTGAGGCACCACACACGTGTGTGTTCAAACCCTTTATTTGGCAAGTTGCAGGGGAACCAGGCTCACCTCCACATCGAGGTAACAACCAAACATCTTTCAGGCTTCCTAGCCCTTGTTCACTGGTGTCATGAGGGAGGCACAGCAGAAAAGTCTCGCGCCGCAACTGCAGCGATTAAGTTGTAGTCCTGCCCAGTGGGCGTGCATCGCAACTGCATTCTGGTCCAAGTAGTTTGCCGCTTCGTATAATCCTTAATGGAATGCCACAATGTCTCCCAATGTTCTTAAAAACCTTTAGTAGGTTGCTGTGATAAGCAAGGCTGGGTCCCTGCTCGTGATCTCACCAAACTGGTCACGCCATTCCATTGACGCTGACAACTTCACAGCGCTCTGGAGCTGCTCGTCCGCAGCGGGGTGCCTCGCGACCTGGGCAAGGCCGCTATATATCCAGAAGAAAGCTGCACCACAATTGAGACACCACACACGTGCGTGTTCAAACCCTTTATTTGGCAAGTTGCAGGGGAACCAGACTCACCTCCACAACGAGGTAACGACCAAACATGTTTCGGGCTTCCTAGCCCTTGTTCACTGGTGTCATGAGGGAGGCACAGCAGCAAAGTCTTGCGCCGCACTTGCAGCGATTAAGTTGTAGTCCCGCCCAGTGTGCCTGCATCGCAACTGCATTCTGGTCTAAGTAGTTTGCTGCTTCGTATAATCCATAATGGAATGCCACAATGTCTCCCAATATTCTTAAAAACCTTTAGTAGGTTGCTGTGATAAGCAAGGCTGGGTCCCTGCTCGTGATTTCACCAAACTGGTCACGTCGTTCCATTGACGCTGACAACTTCATAACGCTCTGGAGCTGCTCATCTGCAGCGGGGTGCCTCACGACCCGGGCAAGGCCTCTATATATCCAGAAGAAAGCTGTACCACAATAAAGGCACGGAAATGGAGCAACGTACCTGTTTGGTGCGGCATCACTGAGCAGCAGGCTGGACGTGACCGAAACAGCAACCCGATGGGAATTGCTATGTGGAGGGAAACATGAACCGGCATCCACTAAGGAACTACATTTACCAGGATTCACAGCAAACACATGCTCAGTAGAGCGGGACTGAGACACTTTAACATCACCTGTTGACAATCATGCATGTTTCTTCATTCCCCCAGAAATGCCAAGCCGGTGAACAAGGAATAGCCTTTTGAAACGCGTATGGCATTAACGGCGCAACACTACGCTGTGAGGAGTCGTGCCAAACTGCTGCTGCCTCCCAAATAAATAAGGTGAAAACATAGCGTTGCGTGAGGTGTCTTCAATCGTGAGCGATTTCATATGGAATGTGTTGTGGCCTGCTCTGGTCACGAAGACAACCCCACTGCATGCTAAGCAGTTCCATGTGCCTTCATCCCAGGCACGGAAATGGAGCAACGTACCTGTTTTGTGAGGCGTCACTGAGTAGCAGGCTGGACGTGACCGAAACAGCGACCCGATGTGAATTGCTATGTGGAGGAAACATGAAACGACATCCAAGGAACTACATTTACCAGGATTCACAGCAAACACATGCCCTTGACTGGTAGGTCGCTCCCCCACCACACAGCTCCGTCTGTGTGTCCTGCTGCTGCCCCTGATTGTGCTCGTTTTTCCTTTCTGTGCCCCCTTGCTGCCCCTGATTGTGCTCGTTTTCCTTTCTGTGCCCCCTTGCTGCCCCTGATTGTGCTCGTTTTTCCTTTCTGTGCCCCCCTTGCTGCCCCTGATTGTGCTCGTTTTTCCTTTCTGTGCCCCCTTGCTGCCCCTGATTGTGCTCGTTTTTCCTTTCTGTGCCCCCTTGCTGCCCCTGATTGTGCTCGTTTTCCTTTCTGTGCCCCCTTGCTGCCCCTGATTGTGCTCGTTTTCCTTTCTGTGCCCCCTTGCTGCCCCTGATTGTGCTCGTTTTTCCTTTCTGTGCCCCCTTGCTGCCCCTGATTGTGCTCGTTTTTCCTTTCTGTGCCCCCTTGCTGCCCCTGATTGTGCTCGTTTTCCTTTCTGTGCCCCCTTGCTGCCCCTGATTGTGCTCGTTTTTCCTTTCTGTGCCCCCTTGCTGCCCCTGATTGTGCTCGTTTTTCCTTTCTGTGCCCCCTTGCTGCCCCTGATTGTGCTCGTTTTTCCTTTCTGTGCCCCCTTGCTGCCCCTGATTGTGCTCGTTTTTCCTTTCTGTGCCCCCTTGCTGCCCCTGATTGTGCTCGTTTTTCCTTTCTGTGCCCCCTTGCTGCCCCCGATTGTGCTCGTTTTTCCTTTCTGTGCCCCCTTGCTGCCCCTGATTGTGCTCGTTTTTCCTTTCTGTGCCCCTTGCTGCCCGATTGTGCTCGTTTTTCCTTTCTGTGCCCCCTTGCTGCCCCTGATTGTGCTCGTTTTCCTTTCTGTGCCACCTTGCTGCCCCTGATTGTGCTCGCTTTTTCCTTTCTGTGCCCCCTTGCTGCTCCTGATTGTGCTAGTTTTTCCTTTCTGTGCCCCCTTGCTGCCCCTGATTGTGCTCGTTTTTCCTTTCTGTGCCCCCTTGCTGCCCCTGATTGTGCTCGTTTTTCCTTTCTGTGCCCCCTTGCTGCCCCTGATTGTGCTCGTTTTTCCTTTCTGTGCCCCCTTGATGCCCTGATTGTGCTTGTTTTCCCTTCTGTGCCCGTTTCCCGCCGCTGCGCCCCCGCCCCCTCACTGCCCATTCGCTGCCCCATTCCCTGCTCCTCCTTCCCACCTCCCCATTTATGGCGGCCGCGCAGCGCGACGTGCGCAGCGGGCGCGCAGCTGGCGCGCCGAAGGCGCGCCTAAGGCAAGCCCGTCTGCGCCCGTCCGCGCCGTGACCGCGCCCGGCGCCAGACCCCCTGGTCCGGGCATCCCCGCGCCCGCCACATCAACAGACGCCGATACGACGCCAGCACCCTCCACGCACTCAACCCCGGAAAAGATCACGCCTGCTACCTGGCCACCCCGAAGCGCACCCAAGGGCCCTTCACCTGCCGGAACTGCAGCTTCGCCAGCACCCGCCCCGCCAAACCACCGCCCAGGAAAGAACCCAACTACCTCAGATGCATCCTCCTCAACACCCGCTCCGCCCGCAAACACGCCATCGAACTCTGGGACCTTCTCGACTCAACCTCCCCAGACGTCGCATTCCTGACGGAGACCTGGCTGAATCCCGCTTCAGCCCCCGACATCGCCATTGCCATCCCGAACGGATACAAGATCACCCGCAGGGACCGCACCAACGGAGTCGGAGGAGGCATCGCCATCGTCCACAGGAACACCCTCAGAGTCTCAACCAACACCGACGACACCCTCAGCACCGCCGAACACATGCACTTCCAGATCCACACCGATCCCAACACCACCCTCAGAGGAACCCTCATCTACAGACCCCCCGGACCCCGACCACAGTTCAGCGATTCCATCGCTGACTTCGTCAGCACACACGCCATCGCCTCCACGGACTACATCCTCCTCGGGGACCTGAACTTCCACCTCGAGAACAACAAGGACACCAACTCCACCACCCTGATCGACAACCTCGCCACCCTCGGACTCAGACAGCTCGTGACTACACCCACCCACGCCGCCGGCCACACGCTAGACTCCATCTTTTCCACAAGCCCACACGTCTCCTTCAACCACACCTCCGAACCCCACTGGACTGACCACCACTGCATCCACTTCACCTACAGGAAGCCCACCACGCACCACCGCACCGAACAAATGCCTCGCCGCTGCTGGAGCAGAGTCACGGAAGACCAGCTAACCACAACCCTCGCCCTGAGCCCACCCGCCGAACCCTCCGACACCGCCGCCCGCAACCTCAGACAGTGGATCGACGACTGCGCCAACACCCTCGCCCCGCTCAAGAATCCGCCCAACAGCCACACCAGCAAGAAAGCCACCTGGTTCACCGAAGACCTCCAGGCCTCCAAACGAACATGCCGAAAACTGGAGAAGATCTGGCTCCACGAACGGACAGCGGACAGCTACGCCGCCCACAAGAGCGCCACCCGCAGTCACCATCACCTCATCAGATCCGCCAAAAGGGCCTCACTCAAAGACCGCCTAGACAACAATGCACACAACAGCAAAGAGCTCTTCAACATCGTGAAGGAACTCTCCAACCCCAGCTCCAACACCAACGACATCCAGCCGTCGCAAGACCTGTGCGACTCACTGGCCACCTTCTTCCACCGCAAAATCGCCGACATCCACGACAGCTTCTACACCACGACCGCCCCGGCAACCACCGAGACCACTGCCCCCACAACCACCAACCGCCTGCTCTCCTGGACCAACATCAACGACGAGGACACCAGCGAGATCATGAACACCATCCACTCCGGTTCACCGCTAGATCCGTGCCCTCACCACATCTTCAAGAAAGCCAGTACAGCCATTGCGCCCCATCTCCGGAAAATAATCAACATCTCCTTCGAGACAGCAACCTTCCCGGAAAGCTGGAAGCACGCCGAGATCACCGCCTTACTCAAGAAACCCAAGGCAGACCCCAAGAACTTCCGACCCATCTCTCTGCTCCCGTTCCCCGCGAAGGTCACCGAGAAAATCGTCAACAACTGACCCGCTACCTCGAGGAGAACAACATCCTGGACCCTTCCCAGTCCGGCTTCCGCAGCAACCACAGCACCGAAACCGCCCTCATCGCCGCCACCGATGACATCAGGACCCTGCTAGACAACGGAGAAACAGCAGCCCTCATCCTCCTGGACCTATCAGCCGCCTTCGACACGGTCTGCCACCACACACTACGAACACGCCTTCACGACGCCGGGATCCAAGAGAAGGCCCTGGACTGGACCACATCCTTCCTTTCCGACAGAACACAAAGCGTCCGCCTCGCCCTCTTCCGATCCAAGGCCACCAAGATCATCTGCGGCGTACCCCAAGGCTCCTCCCTCAGCCCAACGCTGTTCAACATCTACATGGCACCCCTCGCCCACGTCGCCCGACAGCACAACCTCAACATCATCTCCTACGCCGACGACACCCAGCTGATCCTCTCCCTCACCAAAGACCCTCACACCGCCAAAGCCCACCTCCACGAAGGAATGAAGGCCGTCGCCGAATGGATGAGGACCAGCCGCCTGAAGCTGAACTCGGACAAGACGGAGGTCCTCATCCTTGGTTCCAACCCTTCAGCCTGGGACGACTCCTGGTGGCCAACATCACTGGGAACAGCCCCGCCACCCACCGACCACGTACGCAACCTAGGGGTCATCCTTGACCCCACCCTCTCCATGACTAAGCAGGTCAACGCCGTTTCCTCATCCTGCTTCAACATCCTCCGAATGCTCCGCAGGGATCTTCAAGTGGATCCCCACCGAAACAAGAAAAACAGTCACCCAGGCCCTCGTCACCAGCAGGCTGGACTACGGAAACGCCCTCTACGCAGGAACGACGGCTAAGCTCCTGAGACGGCTGCAACGCATCCAGAACGCCTCTGCACGTCTTATCCTCGACATCCCCCGACGCAGCCACATCACACCCCACCTGAGAGACCTGCACTGGCTCCCTGTCAACAAGAGGATAACCTTCAAGCTCCTCACCCACGCACACAAAGCACTCCACAACTCCGGACCAGCCTACCTCAACAGACGACTCAGCTTCTACACCCCCACCCGCCAGCTCCGCTCGACCAGCCTCGCCCTCGCCACAGTCTCCCGCATCCGGAAAACGACTGCCGGCGGCAGATCCTTCTCCCACCTCGCCGCCAAGACCTGGAACACCCTCCCCACCAACCTCCGACAGACCCAAGACCTACTGGCCTTCAGAAGACTCCTCAAGACCTGGCTCTTCGATCAGTAGCAGCACCACCCCCCTCTTCCCCCAGCGCCTTGAGACCCTCGCGGGTATGTAGTGCGCTTTATAAGTGACATGATTGATTGATTGATGCCCAGTGGGGCAGGACTGAGACCCTTCAACATCACCTTCATTCCCCCAGAAGCGCCAAGCCGGTGAACAAGGAATAGTCTTTTAAAACGCGTATGGAATTAACGGCGCAAGACTAAGCTGTGAGGACTCGTGCCAAACTGCTGCTGCCTCCCAAATAAATAAGGTGAAAACATAGCGTTGCGTGAGGTGTCTTCAATCGTGAGCAATTTCATATGGAATATATATATATATATATATATATATATATATATATATATATATATATAGGTTTTAGGGAAAGTTATAGTTAGTTGGACATTTCACTCGTACAAAACCAGAGAAATTCCCCCGTTATAGTTAGTTCAGCTAACTATAACTCGCGCTCCCGCAATGCACTGCTGATGACGTCACATATCACATCACTCATGACATGGTCAGTGACATCACTGATGACATCACTGATGACATCATCCAGTGACTGTGTGTTTCTATAAAGTTTAAATATGTTTAATATATATGCCAAGGTGTATTGAAGAATGAGTGGGGTATAAGTGTCTGGATGGATGATTTAGTAGGTGTGTGACTGACTCTATAAGTGAGTGATTAAACATATCTTACTGAATGCATGGGTTAGTGACTAAACTGTGTGAATGTCTGTATCCGTCTGTCTGTTGGTGTGTAAGCGGCTGCATGGGTTTGCGAATAGCTACATGCGTGTCTACGTGGGTTATAGTTTGGTTGTCTGAGTATCTGTATGGGTGTCTGAGTGTTTGTGTGGGTGGGGTGTGTGTGAGTGTGCATAGATGTGTGAGTGGGTGATTCACTGGGTGCATGGTTTCAAGAGTGCATCTGTGATGGACTGTATGAGTGGGTGGGTGAGTGTGTGTGTGTGTGTATGGGTGTGTTAGTGAGTGAATGTATATCTTAGTGGTACATGTGTGATAACTAATATGTCAAAGGCAGTATATATGTGTGTTGGAGTATATAAATGGAATCACAGAACACACACACAAATTTAATCACTCATGAGTAACAGCAATAGCATGTACTAGCTATAATACTAACAGGCACTACAATTCACTCGTGGTATTTTTTTAATCTATCTCTTTGCTGATCTTGCGCCCTTCAGCCCCGCATTTTAATACTTAATACGGGCTGGCCGATTTGATGGTCAATCAAATTTAGTTATGCGACTTGCGCGACTCATTAAACACTTTATCCTTCGTTTTAGGATACATTTTATACTCACAAGCTCGCAGCTACTTTGGATTTTCCAACGCTGTAATATTTGCAATGGCGAGCGCGAGTTACCACACCAGCGCTAGCCTTTAGGAGAATGACATTACAGATGCCTTCAACCTCCATATCATTATAGCACCATGTATGCAGTCATTGGTCAGCACTTAGATTACAGTAATATGACACTGCAGTAAAGCAATGACACTGCAGTAAAAGTGCCACATCATGTTGTAAAGTGCTTATCTGAACGAATACCACTGTAGAAAGACTACTGCTTACTCACCATGTATATATAGATCACCTTCACTTGCAGTGCACTATGTGAACAAGGCCGCATGTCTGGCGGCCGAAACGCGTCTTTGGACAATGATGGTTAATTAATAAACACCTTGCCACTTCAATTGCTGTGGAGTCTGTGTCCTTGTGTAGTGCCGGTGTGACTGGACACTCTTGGATTTTCATGTGGATATATATATATATAATGTATATACACTGACAAAAATAAATGTTAAAGTAGCGTTGTACTGAGGTGTTAAAAATTAGTAAAAATCAAAGGGCCCGATTCACGAAGGAAACTTACGGAATCTCCGACCTTGGGGTGGAATCTCCACACTGCGCACTGCAGAGAGTTTGCAGTGCGGAGATTCTGTATCGAGTGTGGCGACTCCACCTGAGTGCCAAGATTCTGCTCTGAGTGCAGAGACTCCGTACTCGTAACTTTACTACACGTAAGTTACCTTAGTGACTCGGGCCCTGACATTTAAAAACAAAAAAAGGGACCTAAAAACCCCTCAGAAATTCACTCAAAAAACAAAGGTTAAAGTGACGTTATAGTTAGGTTTGGTAATAAGATCTTAGCTTTTGTTTAAAGAACCATAGAAATTCATTGGCAAAAACAAAAGGTTAACGTGAAATGATAGTTAGGTTTTGAAATAAAGCAAAAGCTATTGTTTAAAAAACAAAAAATGTCTGAAATTTGCCAGTTATAGTTCAGAGAGCTAACTATAACTTAGGCCCCGCTATTCACTGCTTATGGCCTCAGAGTCACTTATAACATCGCTCACAGCCTGTTAAATTACATCACTGATGACATCATGCCGTGAATGTCACCATTTTCTACATGCTTTTCTTACTGTAAGTTATTCATCGAAACCCAATTTTCTATCACCTGTGTAGTACTAATGGGCGTGATTTTCCGCAACATTCAGGACATAAAGTATATCTGTGACCCACATTTAGTAGATATTCGGCTGTTTTTACTGATATTCAGTAGTGTAAGGAATGTAATGTCTCTGTAGACATTAATCTGAATCTCGAAGACCATTCAAAAGAGAGTTTGGTCATTATTTACCATAATGAGATCTATCTGTTAACCCCTTCTGTGCGCACGATGGCCGGGAGCCGTCGTGCGCCACAGTGCTTGTGTGCGCAGGACGGCTCCCGGCTGTCCTGGCACATGGCACCGGAAATCCCTCTGTTGGAGGTACCAGAGGGATTTCTTTTTCTCCCCTAAAGCCTCGGGAGCTGGGGAAGAGCTTCCCCAGCTCCTGAGGCCCCCCTGGTTTCTGTGAAATGACGATCAGCGGGGACGTCGCGCTAACGTAATTTCATAGAAACTGAAACTGAAATGAGCCTTTAGGTATCATTGGAAAGGGGAGAATCTCCCCTTTCCAATGGTATCCCCCCAGTGGATCCCTGCTTGGGTATCGCCCCAGGAGGGCGATCCCCAAGCAGGGATCCACCCACTAGACACCAGTGAGGGGGGAGTGGCCCCTTGGGCAAGGGCCTTTGCTCCCCCCAAAAAAATTGGCTAAGTTTAGTCTTTCTGCCCTCCCTGGGGGGCAGATGAGGGCAGTAGGCCCCAATCTGCCCCACCCAGGGGCATAAAGCCCACTAGATGCCAGGGATTTTTTTGGGGCAATTTTAATTAGGGTGGGGGCTGCCCAAAACGGGCATGCCAATGTCCCCGCCTCACCAAAATTACAGCCTTTATGCCCCCCTGGGGGCATTTGGGGCATTAGCCCCCAATCTGCCCCCAGGGGGGCAAAAGCCCACTAGACGCCAGGGATTTTTTTGGGCAATTTGAATTAGGGTGGGGGCTGCCCATAACGGGCATGCCAATGCCCCCAACCCCGTAACAATTACAATCTTTATGCCCCCCTGCGGGGCAGATGGGGGCAGTAGCCCTCATCTGCCCCCGGGGGGCAGAAAGCCCACTCGAAACCAGGGATTTTTTTGGGGAAGTACAATTAGGGGTGGGGGCTGACCAAAACGGGCATGCCAATGCCCCCACCCCCCTGCAAAAATCCCAGAGATTTTTTTTGTATTCATGTAGGGGTGGGAGCTGCCCAAAATGGATATGACAATACCACCACACCCCCAGAGAAATTCCAGTCTTTCTGTCCCCCTGGGGGCAGAAGGCCCACTAGGCGCTAGCGATTACGCTGGCTTTTTTATGCGTGGGGGCTGCCCAGAATGGGCATACCACCCCGCAAAAAAATATCCAGAGTCTTTCTGACCCCCTTGGGGCATATCGGGGCAAAGCCCCCCTACCCGATTCCCCCCCCCAGGGCGGCAGAAAGCCCACTAGGCACAGACTTGTTTTTAGCAATTTGCCTACCTGTGGATTGTGGGCCCTAGCGCAGCCGGCACATAGGGAAACCTAGCACACCTGTACATTTTTTAAAACTAGACACCAAGGGGAATCCAGGATGGGGGGGACTTGTGTGCCTCTCACCAGGTTCTGATACCCAGAATCCTTTGCAAACCTCAACTAAGTTTAAAAAAACACATTTTCCTCACATTTCTGTGATGGAAAGTTCTGGGATCTGCGTGGATCCACAAAATTCCACATACCCCGCATTCCCCAAAGTCTTCCGAGAAAAATGGTACCTCACTTGTGTGGGTAGTCCTAGTGCCTATGACAGGAAACGGCCCAAAACGCAACGTGGACACACCACATTTTCACAGTGAAAACTGACCCTTTTTTTGCTAAGTGCCTAGCTGTAGATTTTGAACCCTAGCTCTGCCGACACCAAGGGAAACCTAGCAAACCTATACATTTTTTAACGCCAGGTGCTGGACATTCCAATCGCGGGCGGGGTCATGACGAGCTCAGCTCGTCATCCGCACAGCCCGACCGTGAGGCATGACGAGCTGAGCTCGTCATGAGCAGGGAAGGGGTTAAAACAAGACACCCAGGGGAATCCAGGATGGGGTGACTTGTCTGGCTCTCACCAGGTTCTGTTACACAGAATCCCTTGCAAACCTCAAACTTTGTAAAAAAAACACATTTTCCTCACATTTCTGAGGTGGAAAGTTCTGGAATCTGCCTGGATCCACAAAATTCCAACTATATTCAATAGTGGAGCACTCCGTATTTTATTTACCTAATGCTTGTCTTCTATATGCTTATTTTTGATCCTCTTATTTAGCGTGATGCAGTGGAGACACGCTGTCTCAACATGTCTGTTTATGAAAACCAACTAGATACAAGACGACAGACTCCACTGCACACTGTAGCTGGATGCGAATGCAATTAATAACCATACAATCTGGTTACACTCTATTATTCAATACATTTTCTATTTAAACATGAATTACAACATTAAAATTATACCGTAAACATAGACAATAATCATATAGATTTCTTATGATTCAAAATGGCTTCTTTAATTCTATTAATTTCACAGAAGATTCTTGACAGTCATTTGCTGTTTAACATATTCCGATTATTTAATCATGCCCAATGCATTTCGGGCCACATGGCCCTTCTTCAGAGGATTATATCTGCTAATGATGAAAACATTCAAATGAGTAAGGAAGGTTATAGGTTCCATGTTAATAGACCCCAGTGCTGTCCAAAGAATACCGTCCAAGAAATGAGTAACGTGTATGAGAAAAAAGATAAGAAAAGCTGAACTCCTTCACCAAACACGGGATAAGAAAAAGAAAGTTATATCTCCTAGACCCCAAAAGTACACTTTATAAAAGTGAAAATGTCCATGGTGGTGTCGCATGCATCTAGTTAGAAATGCAAGAATTAATCATGCCCCTTTTATCAAAATGACTACTTACTAAATGTACTTTCCTCTGTGAATAAACTGTAAAGTAAGGAATGAAAAATGTAAGGCGGACTGCAATCAAAAATATGTGCAAAAACAAGAGGACCACCTATTGGTGACTGACCTTATGTGCGTCACAAATCTCTTCACGAACCAAACCGTGCTGATAACACTCATAACGAAAAAACGCTCCGAGTTTATCATAGGTCTCTACAAAACAAAGTATAGATCCACTGTAACCACTATTCACTCCTTAACAAATAACCTCATTCATAGTATTACTTCTTACTGTGTCTTCTCACCTTATGAAAACCAAAACTACACTCGACCGGCTGAAACCTTCTCTGTGCTCAAAGTGCAGTGCTGAACGCTGATCGCATGCTGGCAAATGAAGCCTCCAAGGAAATAGAAAACGGGCTACTCTGCGTAACAAGTGAAAAAGAACATCCATCTTAGTAGCCATGTTGGTAAGGTGTACATCCTTACTCCGCAAAGGAAAGAAGTGTATGCTTATCCACAAACAACTCGGAAAAAAGGTCGGCAAAAACTTAAAATGTACAGACCTTGATGTACCGGAAAGCTGACTAGGGAGATAGCATCCACTAGTGCATAAATAGTGTAATATTCAGTGATCTACTGCAACTGTGATGTCAATTCAGCCATGGAAAGTAAAATAACAGAAAAACATAAAGGCAAGGAGTAAACAGAGAGAATCTGTCATGTTCAAGGATGAGAGTCAACTCGTTTTGAATATCTGGCTTTGTCATATACATAACAACACACAATCTAGTAATATTATGCAGATATAAGATTATAGAAAACACCCCAAATCAATTTTTTCATTAAGACCTTTCGTGTCTTGTGTCCCCAATTTTTTAATCCAAAATATCTCTCTTTGTAATATAGATCTTGTAAGATCTTTACCTGGGAGTAGGTTAAACTTTTTCAATAACCTGAAATTTAATCTGCGCTATTGTGTGTCTGGCTTCTACCCAATGCAGTGCTAGACTGCTGGTTTTGTTCTGTGTCCTAATGGTACTTTAATGCTCAGAAATACGTGTTTTGATTTTTCGCTCCGTTTTTCCGACATAAAACAATCCGCATGGACATTTGATACCATAAATTAAGTTTTTAGAATTGCAATCTGAAGTGTGCTTTAACGTGATGATTTCTCCAGTGTGTGGATGATGAATTTTGTTGCCAGTTATAACACTATTGCAATGCACGAAATTATAACATTTTTTGGTGCTTTGAAATTCGGTGGTATTCTTTTGTGGTGAAGTCATCAATAGTTCTTTTAGATTCTTTGACCGGCTGCAAGCATGCAATGGTTTGTCTTTAAACAGGTCATTGAAGTCTCCTTCATTTTGTAGTAGCTCCCATCTGTTATTAATGATGCTCTTGATTTTCTTGGAACTAGTAGAATACTTTGACACAAACACTTGTTGCAAACTTTTTATAGGTTGCTTGATCAATAATGTTCTGCGATCCTTGTTCTCCGTGCGTTCAATAGGTTCATCTAGTATATTTGCTGGATATCCTCTGGCAATATATTTCTGTCTTTGAATCCGTATATTCTCTTCAAATGTGGCAGTTTTTGAACAAATCCTTTTAACTCGTAGGAATTGAGAATAGGGTAAGTTATTAATTAAATTCTGCGGATGAAAGCTATTGAACATCAACACATTATTTTTATCGGTCCCCTTTCTATAAACTTCTGTATGGATTCCAACCTCATCAATAGGGATAAGGACATCAAGAAATGCAATCAATGTGACACTCATCTTGTGTGTAAATTGTATGTAATCATCATGTGTATTCAGCTGAATTATTTTCCGTTCTAGAGTCTCTTGACTTCCTGTCCACATTATAAAAATGTTGTCAATGTATCTACAGTAAAATAAAAGGTTTTCAGTCTATTCTGCATCCTTGTATACAAATTCCTCCTCAAATTTAGCCATATAAGTATTGGCATACGCAGGTGCCCCTGCAAAGCCCAATAGATGTCCCTGTTAACTGAAGGAAGAACCGGTCCTCCCATTGAAAATAACTGTGACTGAGACAAAAATGTAGAAGTTCAAGAAGAAAAACTTTGTCTGCCTTCACACCAGATTGTTGCAGGAGAGCTCATTCTACGACTTCCATCCCCCTGAATGTGGGATTGAAGTGTAAAGTGATTTAACATCTATGGTGCATAATACAATAGTTGTGTTGGAAGTAACTGACTGTAATTTTAGTGGAAAATCCGTGGTATCCTTGACATAAGGTGTCCATTTCTGCACAAATGGTTGTAGAAAATTATCTATGTATTGTCCTAAAGGTTCAAAAATTGTTCCACATCCTGTTACAATGGGTCTAAAAGGTGGATTCTAGAGCTCCTTATGGATTTTCGGAAGCATGTACAACCGAGGTCTTCTGGGGTTGGTCACAGTGAGATAAGATTTGGTGGCAGATGTTATTCAACCCATTTCCATAGCATTTTTAAGAATATATTCTAATGTGTCAATCAGTTTAAACGTAGGATCTTGGTCCATCTGAAGATAGGTAGCTGTATCGGCTACGTGTTCATTGACTCTCTGCATGTAAAATGTTTTGTCCATAACCACAATTGCCCCTCCTTTATCAGCGTTTTGGATGTGAATCTCAGAGTTGTTGTGAAGAAATCTTAATATGTTCCTGTCTTGCATGGTAAAATTGCTCCTTCTTAAGCTCTTCATATTCATTTTTTGTATGTCTTTTTTAAAAGATTTTCGAATGAGTTTAGAACCTTATGTGAAACTGGAGCTTGGAATTTGGATTTAGGTTTAAATTCCAAAATTCAACATCTGGGCTGTCAGTTTTAGGAGGAAGTATGTTAGTAAAAAAATACCTTAGCCTTAAAGTCCGCATAAATTTAAACAGGGCAATCTCCCATTCCAAAGTATTGGTATTGTATGTGGGCACAAACCCCAGTCCTTTATTCAAGACTCTTTCTTGCTGTAACGATAGCTCAATAGAAGAAATATTCACAATTAAGTTATTTTCTGACTCCGTAGGTTTGTTCATGCTTTTTGTTTGGCTTCTCCTTGTTTTCCTCCAGTTTTTACACTTTGTAACCCTGGCGGTTGGTTTGAGTCCGCTACCTCAGATAAAAAAGACTTAGATGTTGAAGAGTGTGCTGTAGCTTCACTTCTTTGTTCCGTTTGAATCGGTCCACTACTTATTTCTACTTGCACTGATGTGCGATTAATATTAGTATCTCCTTCTGTGGCTATGCTTTCCTCCGATGATGTTGTAGTGTTTTTTTAAATACACCCTTCTTTGGTCATATACTCCTGCCCAGGAATAAACCTCATTCAGTTTATAGTCCAGTGTGTCGCATTTGTATTTACAAAGTTTTCCTTCTAGCAATTCTTTCATGTATTTATCTAATTTTTGGTTCATTTCCTCTAAAGTTTGGTCCAAATCTCCAGCTCCATTCGTGCCTCTAGGTCTTGTTTGATCTCCATAATCTCTATGGAAATGGCTTGTATGGCCTTTGATAATTCCTCTATGAGCAGCAAAATGAGGTCCAGAGAACATTTATTCAAGATTGAATACCATCGTTCCATAAACTCCTTGTTTAAATGAAAACAAAAAAACATATGTTTGATTGATAGTCTTAACCCCCGTGGGATTCGTTTCGCTCTGTGGTATTGTACCAGTGTGGACACGTGGAGGTGTTGATTTAATTCTCTCCTGATTAGGTACTCAAATTGTTTCAATTGCTGTAATACTGAGCTCCCTTGTACATTGAACGATTTGACTTCTTGAACTAATGAAAAATGTTAAGGTTTGCTAGGTTTCCCTAGGTGCCGGCAGAGCTAGGGTTCAAAATCTACAGCTAGGCACTTTGCAAAAAAAGGATCCGTTTTCACTGTGAAAATGTGGTGTGTTCACGTTGCGTTTTGGGCCATTTCCTGTTGCGAACACTAGGCCTACCCACACAATTGAGGTACCATTTTTCTCAGAAGACTTAAGGGAATGCGGGGTGGGTGGAATTTTGTGGATCCATGAAGAATCCAGAACTTTCCACCACAGAAATGTGAGGAAATGTTTTTTTTGGACAATTTTTGAGGTTTGCAAGGGATTCTGGGTAACAGAACCTTGTGAGAGCCAGACATGTCACCCCATCCTGGACTCCCCTGGGTGTCTAGTTTTTAAAAAAGGGTAGGATTGCTAGGTTTCCCTATGTGCCGGCAGAGCTAGGGTTCAAAATCTACAGCTAGACACTTTGCAAAAAAAGGGTCCGTTTTCACTGTGAAAATGTGGTGTGTCCACGTTGCGTTTTGGGACGTTTCCTGTCGCAGGCACTAGGCCTTCCACACAAGTGAGTTACCAGTTTTCTCGTAAGACTTTGGGGAATGTGTGGTGGGGGAATTTTGTGGATCCACGCAGATTCTAGAACTTTCCACCATAGAAATGTGAGGAAAATATGTTTTTTTTTTTACAGGTTTTGAGGTTTGCAAGGGATTCTGGGTAACAGAACCTGGTGAGAGCCAGACAAGTCACCCCATTCTGGATTGCCCTGGGTGTCTAGTTTTCAAAAATGTATAGGTTTGCTAGGTTTCCCTAGGTGCCGGCAGAGCTAGGATTCAAAATCTACAGCTAGGCACTTTGCAAAAAAAGGGTCCGTTTTCACAGTGAAAATGTCGTGTGTCCACGTTGCGTTTTGGGCCGTTTCCTGTCGCGGGCACTAGGCCTACCCACACAAGTGAGGTACCATTTTTCTATGACGACTTTGGGGAATGCGGGGTTGGTGGAATTTTGCGGACCCACGCAGATTCCTGAACTTTCCACAACAGAAATATGCGGAAATGTGTTTTTTTGACAAATGTTGAGGTCTGCAAGGGATTCTGGGTAACAGAACCTAGTGAGAGCCAGACAAGTCACCCCATCCTGGATTCCCCTGGGTGTCTAGTTTTCAAAAATGTATAGATTTGCTAGGTTTCTTTAGGTGCCAGCAGAGCTAGGGTTCATAATCTACAACTAGGCACTTTGCAAAAAAAGGGTCAGTTTTCACTGTGAAAATGTGGTGTGTCCATGTTGCGTTTTGGGCCGTTTCCTGTCGCGGACACTAGGCCTACCCACACAATTGAGGTACCATTTTTCTCAGAAGACTTAGGGGAATGCGGGGTGGGTGGAATTTTGTGGATCCACGAAGAATCCAGAACTTTCCACCACAGACATGTGAGGAAATGGGTTTTTTGGGACAATTTTTGAGGTTTGCAAGGGATTCTGGGTAACAGAACCTGGTGAGAGCCAGACATGTCACCTCATCCTGGACTCCCCTGGGTGTCTAGTTTTTAAAAATGTGTAGGATTGCCAGGTTTCCCTATGTGCCGGCAGAGCTAGGGTTCAAAATCTACAGCTAGACACTTTGCAAAAAAAGGGTCCGTTTTCACTGTGAAAATGTGGTGTGTCCACGTTGCGTTTTGGGACGTTTCCTGTCGCAGGCACTAGGCCTTCCACACAAGTGAGGTACCATTTTTCTCGTAAGACTTTGGGGAATGTGTGGTGGGGGAATTTTGTGGAACAACGCAGATTCTAGAACTTTCCACCACAGAAATGTGAGGAAAATATGGGGTTTTTTACAGGTTTTGAGGTTTGCAAGGGATTCTGGGTAACAGAACCTGGTGAGAGCCAGACAAGTCACCCCATTCTGGATTGCCCTGGGTGTCTAGTTTTCAAAAATGTATAGGTTTGCTAGGTTTCCCTAGGTGCCGGCAGAGCTAGGATTCAAAATCTACAGCTAGGCACTTTGCAAAAAAAGGGTCAAGTTTCACTGTGAAAATGTCGTGTGTCCACGTTGCGTTTTGGGCCGTTTCCTGTCATGGGCACTAGGCCTACCCACACAAGTGAGGTACCATTTTTCTATGATGACTTTGGGGAATGCGGGGTTGGTGGAATTTTGTGGACCCACGCAGATTCCTGAACTTTCCACAACAGAAATATGAGGAAATGTGTTTTTTGACAAATGTTGAGGTCTGCAAGGGATTCTGGGTAACAGAACCTGGTGAGAGCCAGACAAGTCACCCCATCCTGGATTCCCCTGGGTGTCTAGTTTTCAAAAATGTATAGATTTGCTAGGTTTCTTTAGGTGCCAGCAGAGCTAGGGTTCATAATCTACAGCAAGGCACTTTGCAAAAAAGGGTCCGTTTTCACTGTGAAAATGTGGTGTGTCCATGTTGCGTTTTGGGCCGTTTCCTGTCGCGGACACTAGGCCTACCCACACAATTGAGGTACCATTTTTCTCAGAAGACTTAGGGGAATGCGGGGTGGGTGGAATTTTGTGGATCCACGAAGAATCCAGAACTTTCCACCACAGAAATTTGAGGAAATGGGTTTTTTTTGGACAATGTTTGAGGTTTGCAAGGGATTCTGGGTAACAGAACCTGGTGAGAGCCAGACATGTCACCCCATCCTGGACTCCCCTGGGTGGCTAGTTTTTAAAAATGTGTAGGATTGCTAGGTTTCCCTATGTGCCGGCAGAGCTAGGGTTCAAAATCTACAGCTAGACACTTTGCAAAAAAAGGGTCGATTTTCACTGTGAAAATGTGGTGTGTCCACGTTGCGTTTTGGGACGTTTCCTGTCGCAGGCACTAGGCCTTCCACACAAGTGAGGTACCATTTTTCTCGTAAGACTTTGGGGAATGCGTGGTGGGGGAATTTTGTGGATCCACGCAGATTCTAGAACTTTCCACCATAGAAATGTGAAGAAAATGTGCTTTTTTTTTTACACGTTTTGAGGTTTGCAAGGGATTCTCGGTAACAGAACCTGGTGAGAGCCAGACATGTCACCCCATCCTGGACTCCCCTGGGTGTCTAGTTTTTAAAAATGTTTAGGATTGCTAGGTTTCCCTATGTGCCGGCAGAGCTAGGGTTCAAAATCTACAGCTAGACACTTTGCAAAAAAAGGGTCCGTTTTCACTGTGAAAATGTGGTGTGCCCACGTTGCGTTTTGGGACGTTTCCTGTCCGCAGGCAATAGGCCTTCCACACAAGTGAGGTACCATTTTTCTCGTAAGACTTTGGGGAATGTGTGGTGGGGGAATTTTGTGGAACCACGCAGATACTAGAACTTTCCACCACAGAAATGTGAGGAAAATTTGTTTTTTTTTACAGGTTTTGAGGTTTGCAAGGGATTCTGGGTAACAGAACCTGGTGAGAGCCAGACAAGTCACCCCATTCTGGATTGCCCTGGGTGTCTAGTTTTCAAAAATGTATAGGTTTGCTAGGTTTCCCTAGGTGCCGGCAGAGCTAGGATTCAAAATCTACAGCTAGGCACTTTGCAAAAAAGGGTCCGTTTTCACTGTGAAAATGTCGTGTGTCCACGTTCCGTTTTGGGCCGTTTCCTGTCGCGGGCACTAGGCCTACCCACACAAGTGAGGTATAATTTTTCTATGACGACTTTGGGGAATGCGGGGTTGGTGGAATTTTGTGGACCCACGCAGATTCCTGAACTTTCCACAACAGAAATATGAGGAAATGTGTTTTTTTGACAAATGTTGAGGTCTGCAAGGGATTCTGGGTAACAGAACCTGGTGAGAGCCAGACAAGTCACCCCATCCTGGATTCCCCTGGGTGTCTAGTTTTCAAAAATGTATAGATTTGCTAGGTTTCTTTAGGTGCCAGCAGAGCTAGGGTTCATAATCTACAGCTAGGCACTTTGCAAAAAAACGGTCCGTTTTCACTGTGAAAATGTGGTGTCCATGTTGCGTTTTGGGCCGTTTCCTGTCGCGGACACTAGGGGCCATATGTAGGTAGCTAAATACCGGTCGGTAACGGCCGAAATTCGGTAAATCTCCCGTTACCGACCGGTATTTAGGCAATTGAGATGTAGGAGGCCGGATTTAAGGAATCGGTAATTTACCGATTCGTTATTTTAAGGAATCGGTAAATTACCGATTCCTTAAATCCTATGTAGGGAGCACTCAAGTGAGTGCATTTTTGGTTTCAGGATTCGTTATTTACCACCAACTACAAGTTGGTGGTAAATACTGAATACCTTTTAAAAAGCAATTTTGTGCTTTTTAAAAGTGCCATGTGGCAGACATACATGCCCTTAGGGCATGTATGTGCGCCACATGTGCACACATGCACGATTCAGGGGTGCAACAGGGTGTCAATTTGACACCCTGCCACCCTTGAATATGCTCCCCCTATTGCCGATTCGGTATTTACCGAATAGGTAATAGTGAATGGCTTCCCATTCATTCCTATGGGCCTCCAGGCCCATAGGAATGAATGGGAAGGTATTCCTTATTACCGATTCGGTAAATACCGAATAGGTAATAACGAATATTACCGAATCGGTAAAATTTACCGAATGTTTACCTACATTCTATTTACCGATTCTTAAATACCGAATCGGTAAAATTCGGTATTTAGGAATCGGTAAATAGAAATTACCTACATATGGCCCTAGGCCTACCCACACAATTGAGGTACCATTTTTCTCAGAAGACTTAGGGGAATGCGGGGTGGGTGGAATTTTGTGGATCCACGAAGAATCCAGAACTTTCCACCACAGACATGTGAGGAAATGGGGTTTTTTTGGACAATTTTTGAGGTTTGCAAGGGATTCTGGGTAACAGAACCTGGTGAGAGCCAGACATGTCACCCCATCCTGGACTCCCCTGGGTGTCTAGTTTTTAAAAATGTGTAGGATTGCTAGGTTTCCCTATGTGCCGGCAGAGCTAGGGTTCAAAATCTACAGCTAGACACTTTGCAAAAAAAGGGTCCGTTTTCACTGTGAAAATGTGGTGTGTCCACATTGCGTTTTGGGACGTTTCCTGTCGCAGGCACTAGGCCTTCCACACAAGTGAGGTACCATTTTTCTCGTAAGACTTTGGGGAATGTGTGGTGGGGGAATTTTGTGGATCCACGCAGATTCTAGAACTTTCCACAACAGAAATGTGAGGAAAATATGGTTTTTTTTACAGGTTTTGAGGTTTGCAAGGGATTCTGGGTAACAGAACCTGGTGAGAGCCAGACAAGTCACCCCATTCTGGATTGCCCTGGGTGTCTAGTTTTCAAAAATATATGGGTTTGCTAGGTTTCCCTAGGTGCCGGCAGAGCTAGGATTCAAAATCTACAGCTAGGCACTTTGCAAAAAAAGGGTCAGGTTTCACTGTGAAAATGTCGTGTGTCCACGTTGCGTTTTGGGCCGTTTCCTGTCATGGGCACTAGGCCTACCCATACAAGTGAGGTACCATTTTTCTATGATGACTTTGGGGAATGCGGGGTTGGTGGAATTTTGTGGACCCACGCAGATTCCTGAACTTTCCACAACAGAAATATGAGGAAATGTGTTTTTTTGACAAATGTTCAGGTCTGCAAGGGATTCTGGGTAACAGAACCTGGTGAGAGCCAGACAAGTCACCCCATCCTGGATTCCCCTAGGTGTCTAGTTTTCAAAAATGTATAGATTTGCTAGGTTTCTTTAGGTGCCAGCAGAGCTAGTTTTCATCATCTACAGCTAGGCACTTTGCAAAAAAGGGTCCGTTTTCACTGTGAAAATGTGGTGTGTCCATGTTGCGTTTTAGGCCGTTTCCTGTCGCGGACACTAGGCCTACCCACACAATTGAGGTACCATTTTTCTCAGAAGACTTAGGGGAATGTGGGGTGGGTGGAATTTTGTGGATCCACGAAGAATCCAGAACTTTCCACCACAGAAATTTGAGGAAATGGGTTTTTTTGGACAATTTTTGAGGTTTGCAAGGGATTCTGGGTAACAGAACCTGATGAGAGCCAGACATGTCACCCCATCCTGGACTCCCTGGGTGTCTAGTTTTTAAAAATGTGTAGGATTGCTAGGTTTCCCTATGTGCCGGCAGAGCTAGGGTTCAAAATCTACAGCTAGACACTTTGCAAAAAAAGGGTCCGTTTTCACTGTGAAAATGTGTTGTGTCCACGTTGGGTTTTGGGACGTTTCCTGTCGCAGGCACTAGGCCTTCCACACAAGTGAGGTACCATTTTTCTCGTAAGACTTTGGGGAATGCGTGGTGGGGGAATTTTGTGGATCCACGCAGATCCTAGAACTTTCCACCACAGAAATGTGAAGAAAATGTGTTTTTTTTTTACAGGTTTTGAGGTTTGCAAGGGATTCTGGGTAACAGAACCTGGTGAGAGCCAGACATGTCACCCCATCCTGGACTCCCTGGGTGTCTAGTTTTTAAAAATGTGTAGGATTGCTAGGTTTCCCTATGTGCCGGCAGAGCTAGGGTTCAAAATCTACAGCTAGACACTTTGCAAAAAAAGGGTCCGTTTTCACTGTGAAAATGTGGTGTGTCCACGTTGCGTTTTGGGACGTTTCCTGTCGCAGGCACTAGGCCTTCCACACAAGTGAGGTACCATTTTTCTCGTAAGACTTTGGGGAATGTGTGGTGGGGGAATTTTGTGGAACCACGCAGATTCTAGAACTTTCCACCACAGAAATGTGAGGAAAATATGTTTTTTTTTTACAGGTTTTGAGGTTTGCAAGGGATTCTGGGTAACAGAACCTGGTGAGAGCCAGACAAGTCTCCCCATTCTGGATTGCCCTGGGTGTCTAGTTTTCAAAAATGTATAGGTTTGCTAGGTTTCCCTAGGTGCCGGCAGAGCTAGGATTCAAAATCTACAGCTAGGCACTTTGCAAAAAAAGGGTCCGTTTTCACTGTGAAAATGTCGTGTGTCCACGTTGCGTTTTGGGCCGTTTCCTGTCGCGGGCACTAGGCCTACCCACACAAGTGAGGTACCATTTTTCTATGATGACTTTGGGGAATGCGGGGTTGGTGGAATTTTGTGGACCCACGCAGATTCCTGAACTTTCCACAACAGAAATATGAGGAAATGTGTTTTTTTGACAAATGTTGAGGTCTGCAAGGGATTCTGGGTAACAGAACCTGGTGAGAACCAGACAAGTCACCCCATCCTGGATTCCCCTGGGTGTCTAGTTTTCAAAAATGTATAGATTTGCTAGGTTTCTTTAGGTGCCAGCAGAGCTAGGGTTCATAATCTACAGCTAGGCACTTTGCAAAAAAAGGGTCCGTTTTCACTGTGAAAATGTGGTGTGTCCATGTTGCGTTTTGGGCCGTTTCCTGTCGCGGACACTAGGCCTACCCACACAATTGAGGTACCATTTTTCTCAGAAGACTTAGGGGAATGCGGGGTGGGTGGAATTTTGTGGATCCACGAAGAATCCAGAACTTTCCACCACAGAAATTTGAGGAAATGGGGTTTTTTTGGACAATGTTTGAGGTTTGCAAGGGATTCTGGGTAACAGAACCTGGTGAGAGCCAGACATGTCACCCCATCCTGGACTCCCTGGGTGGCTAGTTTTTAAAAATGTGTAGGATTGCTAGGTTTCCCTATGTGCCGGCAGAGCTAGGGTTCAAAATCTACAGCTAGACACTTTGCAAAAAAAGGGTCGAGTTTTCACTGTGAAAATGTGGTGTGTCCACGTTGCGTTTTGGGACGTTTCCTGTCGCAGGCACTAGGCCTTCCACACAAGTGAGGTACCATTTTTCTCGTAAGACTTTGGGGAATGCGTGGTGGGGGAATTTTGTGGATCCACGCAGATTCTAGAACTTTCCACCATAGAAATGTGAAGAAAATGTGCTTTTTTTTTTACACGTTTTGAGGTTTGCAAGGGATTCTCGGTAACAGAACCTGGTGAGAGCCAGACATGTCACCCCATCCTGGACTGCCCTGGGTGTCTAGTTTTTTAAAATGTTTAGGACTGCTAGGTTTCCCTATGTGCCGGCAGAGCTAGGGTTCAAAATCTACAGCTAGACACTTTGCAAAAAAAGGGTCCGTTTTCACTGTGAAAATGTGGTGTGCCCACGTTGCGTTTTGGGACGTTTCCTGTCGCAGGCAATAGGCCTTCCACACAAGTGAGGTACCATTTTTCTCGTAAGACTTTGGGGAATGTGTGGTGGGGGAATTTTGTGGAACCACGCAGATTCTAGAACTTTCCACCACAGAAATGTGAGGAAAATTTGTTTTTTTTTTACAGGTTTTGAGGTTTGCAAGGGATTCTGGGTAACAGAACCTGGTGAGAGCCAGACAAGTCACCCCATTCTGGATTGCCCTGGGTGTCTAGTTTTCAAAAATGTATAGGTTTGCTAGGTTTCCCTAGGTGCCGGCAGAGCTAGGATTCAAAATCTACAGCTAGGCACTTTGCAAAAAAAGGGTCCGTTTTCACTGTGAAAATGTCGTGTGTCCACGTTCCGTTTTGGGCCGTTTCCTGTCGCGGGCACTAGGCCTACCCACACAAGTGAGGTATAATTTTTCTATGACGACTTTGGGGAATGCGGGGTTGGTGGAATTTTGTGGACCCACGCAGATTCCTGAACTTTCCACAACAGAAATATGAGGAAATGTGTTTTTTTGACAAATGTTGAGGTCTGCAAGGGATTCTGGGTAACAGAACCTGGTGAGAGCCAGACAAGTCACCCCATCCTGGATTCCCTGGGTGTCTAGTTTTCAAAAATGTATAGATTTGCTAGGTTTCTTTAGGTGCCAGCAGAGCTAGGGTTCATAATCTACAGCTAGGCACTTTGCAAAAAAAGGGTCCGTTTTCACTGTGAAAATGTGGTGTGTCCATGTTGCGTTTTGGGCCGTTTCCTGTCGCGGACACTAGGGGCCATATGTAGGTAGCTAAATACCGGTCGGTAACGGCCGAAATTCGGTAAATCTCCCGTTACCGACCGGTATTTAGGCAATTGAGATGTAGGAGGCCGGATTTAAGGAATCGGTAATTTACCGATTCGTTATTTTAAGGAATCGGTAAATTACCGATTCCTTAAATCCTATGTAGGGAGCACTCAAGTGAGTGCATTTTTGGTTTCAGGATTCGTTATTTACCACCAACTACAAGTTGGTGGTAAATACTGAATACCTTTTAAAAAGCAATTTTGTGCTTTTTTAAAGTGCCATGTGGCAGACATACATGCCCTTAGGGCATGTATGTGCGCCACATGTGCACACATGCACGATTCAGGGGTGCAACAGGGTGTCAATTTGACACCCTGCCAGCCTTGAATATGCTCCCCCTATTACCGATTCGGTATTTACCGAATAGGTAATAGTGAATGCTTCCCATTCATTCCTATGGGCCTCCAGGCCCATAGGAATGAATGGGAAGGTATTCCTTATTACCGATTCGGTAAATACCGAATAGGTAATAACGAATATTACCGAATCGGTAAAATTTACCGAATGTTTACCTACATTCTATTTACCGATTCTTAAATACCGAATCTGTAAAATTCGGTATTTAGGAATCGGTAAATAGAAATTACCTACATATGGCCCTAGGCCTACCCACACAATTGAGGTACCATTTTTCTCAGAAGACTTAGGGGAATGCGGGGTGGGTGGAATTTTGTGGATCCACGAAGAATCCAGAACTTTCCACCACAGACATGTGAGGAAATGGGGTTTTTTTGGACAATTTTTGAGGTTTGCAAGGGATTCTGGGTAACAGAACCTGGTGAGAGCCAGACATGTCACCCCATCCTGGACTCCCCTGGGTGTCTAGTTTTTAAAAATGTGTAGGATTGCTAGGTTTCCCTATGTGCCGGCAGAGCTAGGGTTCAAAATCTACAGCTAGACACTTTGCAAAAAAAAGGGTCCGTTTTCACTGTGAAAATGTGGTGTGTCCACATTGCGTTTTGGGACGTTTCCTGTCGCAGGCACTAGGCCTTCCACACAAGTGAGGTACCATTTTTCTCGTAAGACTTTGGGGAATGTGTGGTGGGGGAATTTTGTGGATCCACGCAGATTCTAGAACTTTCCACAACAGAAATGTGAGGAAAATATGGTGTTTTTTTACAGGTTTTGAGGTTTGCAAGGGATTCTGGGTAACAGAACCTGGTGAGAGCCAGACAAGTCACCCCATTCTGGATTGCCCTGGGTGTCTAGTTTTCAAAAATATATGGGTTTGCTAGGTTTCCCTAGGTGCCGGCAGAGCTAGGATTCAAAATCTACAGCTAGGCACTTTGCAAAAAAAGGGTCAGGTTTCACTGTGAAAATGTCGTGTGTCCACGTTGCGTTTTGGGCCGTTTCCTGTCATGGGCACTAGGCCTACCCATACAAGTGAGGTACCATTTTTCTATGATGACTTTGGGGAATGCGGGGTTGGTGGAATTTTGTGGACCCACGCAGATTCCTGAACTTTCCACAACAGAAATATGAGGAAATGTGTTTTTTTGACAAATGTTCAGGTCTGCAAGGGATTCTGGGTAACAGAACCTGGTGAGAGCCAGACAAGTCACCCCATCCTGGATTCCCCTAGGTGTCTAGTTTTCAAAAATGTATAGATTTGCTAGGTTTCTTTAGGTGCCAGCAGAGCTAGTTTTCATCATCTACAGCTAGGCACTTTGCAAAAAAGGGTCCGTTTTCACTGTGAAAATGTGGTGTGTCCATGTTGCGTTTTAGGCCGTTTCCTGTCGCGGACACTAGGCCTACCCACACAATTGAGGTACCATTTTTCTCAGAAGACTTAGGGGAATGTGGGGTGGGTGGAATTTTGTGGATCCACGAAGAATCCAGAACTTTCCACCACAGAAATTTGAGGAAATGGGTTTTTTTGGACAATTTTTGAGGTTTGCAAGGGATTCTGGGTAACAGAACCTGATGAGAGCCAGACATGTCACCCCATCCTGGACTCCCCTGGGTGTCTAGTTTTTAAAAATGTGTAGGATTGCTAGGTTTCCCTATGTGCCGGCAGAGCTAGGGTTCAAAATCTACAGCTAGACACTTTGCAAAAAAGGGTCCGTTTTCACTGTGAAAATGTGTTGTGTCCACGTTGGGTTTTGGGACGTTTCCTGTCGCAGGCACTAGGCCTTCCACACAAGTGAGGTACCATTTTTCTCGTAAGACTTTGGGGAATGCGTGGTGGGGGAATTTTGTGGATCCACGCAGATCCTAGAACTTTCCACCACAGAAATGTGAAGAAAATGTGTTTTTTTTTTTACAGGTTTTGAGGTTTGCAAGGGATTCTGGGTAACAGAATCTGGTGAGAGCCAGACATGTCACCCCATCCTGGACTCCCCTGGGTGTCTAGTTTTTAAAAATGTGTAGGATTGCTAGGTTTCCCTATGTGCCGGCAGAGCTAGGGTTCAAAATCTACAGCTAGACACTTTGCAAAAAAAGGGTCCGTTTTCACTGTGAAAATGTGGTGTGTCCACGTTGCGTTTTGGGACGTTTCCTGT